>JANAVB010030220.1:36408530-36611030 GCA_029216955.1 Iris pallida
CGACATGACCATTTTAAATAGTTAATTATCCATTATTAATATTATTGACGTCTAGGTGACCGGTCGCACCAGACTAGTACAATTGGACCCAAACCAAGCCCAAGCCTATGTAGACATACTTTTAGGTATCTACAAATATTTCTAGCTTTTGGGAAGAGATTAACGATATTCCTAAATATTTGGTTATTTATACAATGGGTTTATATTATATTATTATTATTTATTGAGATTGTTATCTAATATTATTTTTATTGGTTATATTTTTATTGTCTAATAAATATAATGTATGTGTATGAATGATATATGATGTACATGCATCTTTGTATGTATATATAAATATATTATATTGTATCATATGTATATATATATATATTTATATATATATATATATATATATATATATTATATATATATATATATATAATATATATATTAATGTGTATGTGTATGTGATATATATCTAAAATATATAATATATATATATATATAGATATATATAGATATATATATATATAATATATAAATATATATAGATAATGTGTAGTGTATATATATATAGATATATATATAATATATATATATATATAATATATATATATATATATCTATATATATATATTATCTATATTATGTGTGATATATTATTTAAATTTTTATTATATAAGTGTATATATATATATATATAATATATATATATATATATAATATAATATAATATATATATAATATATATATATAATATTATATATATATATATTATATAATATATATATATATATAATATAATAATATATAATATATATATGTGTGTGTGTGTGTGTGTGTGTGTGTGTGTGTGTGTGTATAGAATTTTCTTTTTGTGTGTGTGTGTATATATATATATATATATATATATATATATTATATATATATATTATATATATATATATATATATAATCTATATATATATATATATATTATAGATATATAAATATATATTATAGATTATAAAAAAAAAATATATATATATATATATATTATAGATTATATATGTATATCTATATAGATTATATATAGATTATATAGATTATAACCCCAGCCCAGCCTTTAAACTTCCGAGCCCAGCTAGGAACAGGCCCTTCCAACCAGGCATGGCCCAAGAAATCCCAGCCTTACCTATTAGCCAACAGAACAATTTTTCCCCACAGCGGTTCCTTTGCCAACCCACTGAATCTCGACCCCACAAATCTTCGGTTATAATAAGAAGAAGGAGAGGTCGATCAACCGAAACCCTAATCCCCTACACACCTGGACGCAGCCCAGCCTTGGCGCACGCGCCCCCCGCCGTGGGCGGCCGACGGATGGCGACGGAGTCGCCGGAGGCCACTCGCGCGCGTGTAGAGCGGAACGACTGCAGGAGAACAACAGTAGCAGCATGCGCGTGATGTCATCTTTAGGGTGATTTTCCCGCTACGTCGGCCAATCGTTTTCCAATCTTCCTTCTCAGGTGCGTTCACAAACTATACGACCTTAAGTCCTCTCAATTAGAATTAATTTTAGAGTCCTAGGTTGTCCAGGAAATTGACTCGAAGTCGACGTAAAACCAGCCCAAACCAGAATATTAGTTTAGTCCAAGAACCCCTGTTCGGAGGTCGATCCCGATCGATCCAGTACCAATATAGGAAATCTTTTTAAAGAGACTTTTAGACAACATATAGGTCTTCATCACCCTTTTTGTGGATTCGGAAATCATCGACTATGCGTCGAGAAATTGAATCCCAAAGTTTCCCAAAAACCTGTTTTAAAACATTGAAATTGTTCCATACGACGTGCGTCACGCCAATCCGGATGACGTGGTCGTGAACCGAACACATCGAAAGCTGCGTAATGGTTACGTGGTCGTGTGGGCTTTGACGGAATTCAAATTGGTTGCGTGTGCGCGACGAATTTGATGCGTATCCGTCAAAATTCACCGTATCGTGCACTTTGCAAATTTCCCAATTACTTTGTGCACGCCTATCTATCGAGACGAAACTTGTGCCAACAGGACCGTATCATTTTTTGGTCCTGTATGCCAAGTTTGGTCCAATTCTGAGACAGTTGAATCAAAAACCGTTTTGCGGGCCCCACGGTCCGATTTAACGGATAATTTTGTGCACGGCCGCCGGAATCCAACTTTGGACATACGGTTGGGTTCGTATCGGAAAACTGGATCCGTAGACAAGTAGTTTGACGACTTTAGAAACCATTGACTGGCACGTTTTTCGGTGTAAAGCGGGTCCAACGGCGGACATCGTTTTTGCCCAAAATTACCGTTTTACTCCTGTGTCCAGAATTGGACTTAAGGACAGGCAATCCTGGCTAATTGACTATTCTGAGAATGTTGGTAACGTTTATTTCAGCTTTCGGAGACAGTTGTGATGACTTGGACTTTCTGACTTGTGATTGGCGATACGTTGTTGGTTTTCCGTGCAACCTCCAGGCAAGTATACCTTGCCCACTGTACAGTATCTTATGCATTTTCTACATTGTTGTTTCTTTTCCATCATATTTGGTTCTTGCTTCTCTTGTTCGTGTCATTACTATTTTTCTCACTTTATGTGCACATACGTTATTTCTTTCTGTATATCACTCTAATTCATGCATAGGTCCTGGTAGTATTGCCTTGTCGCAAGTCACATTCACTTGATATGTCTTGACCTGTTAGTTGTACTTGACTTCATTCGACTTGACTGGACACCTGTATAGTTCCTTGTGACATAGAGGACAGTTACTAGGCATGCGGGCTATATGATAGTTTCTGTTGGCCGGTAGTTCAGATGAGCTTCGGTTGTATTGATTATTCTGTTGGCCGTTAGTTTCGTGCTACGGTTGTGATATTCTGTTGGTCGTTATTCTCGGAGGAGATGCGATTGTGATTATTCTGTTGGTCGTTAGTTTCGGATGAGCTACGATTGTCATGGACTCTGTCTAATAGCCCAAGTGTTGAACATTGTCCTTGATGTTGCGTTATCATGTATTTGTTTAGAAGTAGAGTGTCATATTTCTGTCATTCCCTTTATGCATATTATTTACTGTCATAGTGGCATATTTTATGTATCTTGCTAGTCCTCTGAGGACCTGATGATCTCTTCAGGTTTAGCGATTGTATGGAGTTAGTTAGCAGAGCGGGATGGTACAGGATTGCGATGCATGATACAGGTATTTGCTTGTGATATTTCTTTATTATCCTTTCGTGCTTTATATTCAGTACCATGATATACTCTGCTTATTTATAGACTCATATCATTCTTGGAGTCTAATCGAACAATATGCTAATGGGCTGCAGACCATGACCCATACTTGTTCATTCTTGTTTTATATGATTCTTGTGGATTGAGATATAGTTTAGATTAGACATGATACCCATGACCTTGACAGCTTATACGTACTTGAGCCGGGCTGGAGTCCTCTCGATACGTAGCTGGCTTGCTCACGAGCTCGCGTCCGAAAAGTGGGTGCTGGTCGTGACAAGTTTTTATGGTGGCCCATGAAGGTCAGAGAATATCGTACCGTTTACGTAATTGTACTGGTACGAGCCTGCGACTTTGACTAAACCCTAGAAATCTCAATCCACTCTGCCTTGAAAATTCTCCTAGAAATTCTCTACGTCTTTGAAAACTCCAAATTTGCTCTCGATTATACTTCCTTGCTTTCCGTACCATTGATTCTCGTCCCTTTTATTTCGAGGTGACGAACGATCGTGCTGCTTAGAAATTTATAAGAAATTCTTAAATTATAGTATAAATATTGCGTGATTATTGAGTTTTGATTGTTTATTGATATGAGAGATTATAGATACCATGTGTCCTAGTTATTTTTTGGTAGGACTGTTTGCCAGTAGTTAGAAGATTATAAGACTTCAGTGACCGTATTTTGAGGAGTAGTATGACCAAAGGTGGGTAGAAGTACTCGAGATTTCGTGAATACCAAATGACTAGAGGAGGCCATAAAATATTTTTGAGGAATTAAATCGAGACTTTGATTTTTAAGGAATAGTTATGAATTAGAATTTCGAGGACGAAATTATTTTTAAGGTGGGTAGATTTGTAGCCTCCCTTCCCGGAATTTGTGAACTATTTTTTTAATTTATTTATTAAATAATTTAAATGGTGATTTTTAAATTTATTTTATAAATAATTATTTTGTTAATTATTACGGTAGATGGCGTTAGTCATTGTTAAGTTTTGAAGTATCAGACGACTAGGAATCATGGCACGGATAGTGAAATAGCGTGCCTTGACTAGTGTATTAGTCATGCCAAGGAAGACCAGTCCATAAGTGTGTCCTAACTAGGAAAACCAGACCAAGTTGCGACATGACCATTTTAAATAGTTAATTATCCATTATTAATATTATTTGACGTCTAGGTGACCGGTCGCACCAAACTAGTGCAAATTGGACCCAAACCAAGCCCAAGCCTATGTAGACATACTTTTAGGTATCTACAAATATTTTCTAGCTTTTTGGGTAGACTTAACGATATTCCTAAATATTTGGTTATTTATACAAATGGGTTTTACTATTATTATTATTATTATTATTATTATTATTATTATTATTATTATTTATTGAGATTGTTATCTAATATTATTATTTTATTGGTTATATTATTTTATTGTCTAATAAATATAATGTATATGTGTATGAATATATATGATGTACATGCATCTTTGCATGTATATATAAATATATTATATTGTATCATATGTATTGGTATGTATATATATATATATATATATATATATATATATATATATATATATATATATATATATATATATATATATATATATATATATATATATATATTAATGTGTATGTGTATATATATCTAAAATATATATATGTATAATGTGTAGTGTATATATATATATATATATATATATATATATATATATATATATATATATATATATATATATATCTATATATATATATATATATATATATATATTTATATATATATATATATATATATATATATATATATATATATATATATATATATATATATATATATATATATATATATATATATATATATAAATGTGTATGTGTATATATTATTTAAATGTTTATTATATAAGTGTATATATATATATATGTGTGTGTATATATATATATATATATATATATATATATATATATATATATATATATATATATATATATATATATATATATATATATATCTATATTATATAGATTATATATGTATAATCTATATAGATTATATATAGATTATATAGATTATAACCCCAGCCCAGCCTTTAAACTTCCCGAGCCCATCTAGGAACAGACCCTTCCAACCAGGCATGGCCCAAGAAATCCTAGCCTTACCTATTAGCCAACAGAACAATTTTTCCCCACAGCGGTTCCTTTGCCAACCCGCTGAATCCCGACCCCCACAAATCTTCGGTTATATAATAAGAAGAAGGAGAGGTCGATCAACCGAAACCCTAATCCCCTACACAACCCTGGACGCGGCCCAGCCTTGGCGCACGCGCCAGCCCCGCCGTGGGCGGCCGACGGATGGCGACGGAGTCGCCGGAGGCCACTCGCGCACGTGTAGAGCGGAACGACTGCAGCAGAGCAACAGTAGCAGCATGCGCGTGATGCCATCTTTAGGGTAATTTTCCTGCTACGTCGGCCAATCGTTTTCCAATCTTCCTTCTCAGGTGCGTTCACAAACTATACGACCTTAAGTCCTCTCAATTAGAATTAATTTTAGAGTCCTAGGTTGTCCAGGAAATCGACTCGAAGTCGACGTAGAACCAGCCCAAACCAGAACATTAGTTCAGTCCAAGAACCCCTGTTCGGAGGTCGATCCCGATCGATCCAGTACCAATATAGGAAATCTTTTTAAAGAGACCTTTAGACAACATATATGTCTTCATCACCCTTTTTGTGGATTCAGAAATCATCGACTATGCGTCGAGAAATCGAATCCCAAAGTTTCCCAAAAATCTGTTTTAAAAACATTGAAATTGTTCCACACGACGTGCGTCACGCCAATCCGGATGACGTGGTCGTGAACCGAATGCATCGAAAGCTGCGTAATGGTTACGTGGTCGTGTGGACTTTGACAGAATTCAAATTGGTTGCGTGTGCGCGACGAATTTGATGCGTATCCGTCGAAATTCACCGTATCGTGTACTGTGCAAATTTTTTAATTACTTTGTGCACGCCCATCAGATTAAGACAAAACTTGCGCCAACAGGATCGTATCATTTTTCTGGTCCTGTATGCCAAGTTTGGTCCAATTCTGAGACAGTTGAATCAAAACGCCGTTTTGCGGGCCCCACGGTCCGATTCAACGGGTGATTTTGTGCACGGCCGCCGGAATCCAATTTTGGACATACGGTTGGGTTCGTATCGGAAAACTGGATCCGTAGACATGTAGTTTGACGACTTTAGAGACCATTGACTCTGGCACGCTTTTCGGTACAAAGCGGGTCCAACGGCGGACATCGTTTTTGCCCGAAATTATCGTTTTGCCCCTGTGTCCAGAATTGGACTTAAGGACAGGCAATCCTAGCTAATTTGACTATTCTGAGAATGTTGGTAACGTTTATTTCAGCTTTCGGAGACAGTTGTGATGACTTGGACTTTCTGACTTGTGATTGGCGATACGTTGTTGGTTTTCCGTGCAACCTCCAGGCAAGTATACCTTACCCACTGTACAGTATCTTATGTATTTTCTACATTGTTGTTTCTTTTCTGTCATATTTGGTTCTTGCTTCTCTTGTTCGTGTTATTACTATTTTTCTCACTTTATGTGCACATACGTTATTTCTTTCTGTATATCACTCTAATTCATGTATAGGTCCTGGTAGTATTGCCTTGTCGCGAGTCACATTCACTTGATATGTCTTGACCTGTTAGTTGTACTTGACTTCATTCGACTTGACTGGACACCTGTATAGTTCCTTGTGACATAGAGGACAGTTACTAGGCATGCGGGCTATATGATAGTTTCTGTTGGCCGGTAGTTCAGATGAGCTTCGGTTGTATTGATTATTCTATTGGCCGTTAGTTTCATGCTACGGTTGTGATATTCTGTTGGTCGTTATTCTCGGAGGAGATGCGATTGTGATTATTCTGTTGGTCGTTAGTTTCGGATGAGCTACGATTGTCATGGTACTCTGTCTAATAGCCCAAGTGTTGAACATTGTCCTTGATGTTGCGTTATCATGTATTTGTTTAGAAGTAGAGTGTCATATTTCTGTCATTCCCTTTATGCATATTATTTACTGTCATAGTGGCATATTTTATGTATCTTGCTAGTCCTCTGAGGACCTGATGATCTCTTCAGGTTTAGCGATTGTATGGAGTTAGTTAGCAGAGCGGGATGGTACAGGATTGCGATGCATGATACAGGTATTTGCTTGTGATATTTCTTTATTATCCTTTCGTGCTTTATATTCAGTACCATGATATACTCTGCTTATTTATAGACTCATATCATTCTTGGAGTCTAATCGAACAATATGCTAATGGGCTGCAGACCATGACCCATACTTATTCATTCTTGCTTTATATGATTCTTGTGGATTGAGATATAGTTTAGATTAGACATGATACCCATGACCTTGACAGCTTATACGTACTTGAGCCGGGCTGGAGTCCGCTCGATACGTAGCTGGCTTGCTCACGAGCTCGCGTCCAAAAAGCGGGTACGGGTCGTGACACCCGAAGATACCTGTTGAGGGGGTATACTTGATTCTCCATTGGCCCCTGGATTGGGACTGGTGAAAATAGGTGCCCTAGCTAATGGTTGAGATGCCAGAGCATTCCAAATCTCAAATACCATTTGAGTCAAGGATTGCATGGTGACAGAGAGGGTTTTGAAGCTCCCTTCCAGGGTGTCCATATGCTGCACGATGTCCGAAGCTGGAGCGTCTGAATCTCCTTCGTCACCACCCCCAGCCATGTAGACTGGCATAACATGGGTGGAAGTGGATGGATCGGTTGAGGCTTCACTTTCGACCTCACTTTCCTGCGGAAGAGCATCCCCTTCTGAGACCTCGTACTGGGTAACCCCGGCTACCTCGGGGTCGGTTCCTTGGAGAACATCCTCATCTTCAAGCGGAGGGTTGTCATGGATAGCAGGGGTTTGATCACTCCAGCTGATGCTTCCGCTAGAACCTTTTTCCTTGACCAGGTGCTCTCAAACACCCCTGAGGACGGGACCATCATTTTGCTTTTCCTCGCCTGACTCTTGGACAATGCTGCTGAGGTCGAGGGATTGGTGGTTGTCTTTCTCCCAGATGAATGGGAGTTGGAGACAACATGGAAAGAAGTGATCTTGGGCTCTGACTTATCTTCAAATGGCACATTCTTTTCGAGATGACATCGGATGGGTGTAACAGATTACAGTCACTGGAGCACAGACTGCTTGGATGATGGAGCCGTTGTTTTACAACAATAGTAATTGATGGTGACCATGGCACAAGTGTGCCCCACGAGGGGCGCATCGTGCTTAATGGTCAGCTCTCTTTGATCTGCGTTCGTGAGTTATCACATTATGCAAATCATGAGGGGAGAGTTTCACTTTCACACCCCCTTCAGATGCATGACGAGGCCGAGTGCTAGGGTGGTAATGTGAATGCTGCACCTCCTGATCCAGTTCCAGCATATAAGATACGCCTAAATCATTGGTGGGGGAGCAACATGTTTTACGAATTTAACCCACTTCATGCGCACAACCCACGTGGGCGCATGTGTTCAAAGTTACAAGTTTTGCCTCACACAAGTTGGTTCCAAATACAGAAGATGCGCCCAAGCGAGATGAGGACTTCGAGAGTCGGCTTGTATCTGGTACAAACGTACCTGAGTCGACTCTGTACAATTTACCATCAGCAGCGCGCATGATTTTGAACGCGCATCTCTGGTTCACTGTGGGCGTAGCACATTTGGGGCACATGACCCGTGCTGCCTTAAATTTCTTCGTACTAGCCCGCAAAGGCGTATAGTACTCAGAATCCAACTCATCCTTGCCATGGCAACAAGTGATTCTGTAAAAGACAGAGGCCCTCTCCTGCACGCCAGAGCATGCGCGGAAAGTTGGATGCACCTTTGTTTCGTCGGCGCATCTTCTTCGACTGGGAAGAGGACAATTGGAGAATACAGTCAATACTGTATTTCCCTAGCAGATGCGTTGTACTGGTGGACGCATCTTGCTTGCTGAGAATATCAGCAGGAAGGGTGGGCTGCGGTGGCGCATCTCCTTCAGCGGTGGTGCTCGGCACATCTTCTTTGTGCACCCAGACTTGGCGAGTCTTCTTCAGCTTTGACAGTCGCTTCGAAGGACTTACGCTGCCTTCAGAGGTGAACTCCTCATATGCCTGTTGATTGAGGCATACCATGAGTGTCTTGTGGGAGGAGCCAAGCTTGATGTCATCGGATTGTGACACAACTTTCTCGTCAGAAGAGAAAGAAGTCCACAGTAGAGTCCCCAACTTGTTTGCCATCAAAAATACGATAAGGTTTTGTTGATTCATAAAACTATGGTATTTCAATTATAAACAGAATATTATACAATGTAGGACTTAGACGTAGTCCTCGGAGTATACTTTTGTTTTTATCTGGGAACTGTATTGGTGGAGCGAGTCATAATGTATTGACTCCATTGACGATCTGACGACGATCTTGAATTCTCTGAAGGTCTGGACTGCTCTGGATGTCGGAGCATTTGGAGGAGAATTAGACGTTACGTGTGGATGAAGGAAATACGATAAGATACATTCCTGATATTATGGGGCGCATGGACGATGCGCCCTGAGTTGAAGCTGAATCTTGTTTAAATTGCACAGTTGGGCTGCGGTGGAGCTGACACGTGGTAGTTGCGAAGATTCAGCCATTGCTGAGATCTTGGATGGTTAGCACCCATTCGTACGTAGAACTGAGTCAAATGACATGTGGCGAGTGTTCATGGCTCAAAGATCTCAAATTTGGTGGAGGGTGATCTATCAGGATGCACCTAGGATCTGGCATATGGGGTGGCTTGGTCTATGACATTTAGGGGTCACAGACAAGTTTGGGCGCATGACTTCTGAAGTGCATGCAGAGATTCGAGTGCATGGCTGTGGAGGCGCATGCAAAGACTTGACTTCTGTCATTTGGGATCAGGAGTAAGTCGGGGGCGCATGGCTTTTGAGGCACATACAAATTGCTGGGTGTTTGGCTGTGGAGGCGCATGCAAGTGATCGGTCGGCCACGTGGCAAAGATAGCTGTAGCCGACAAAAGCAAGTAATGATGATGCCGACGTCTGCAGCTCTTTATTTTCTATAAAAGCTGCCAACCGTTCAGTCTTCGAGGAACATGCTGCCGACTCTATCACATAGCATTAAATGATTATCTATACCCTAGAGTAAGGGCACGAGAAGTGAATACGCCTAGCCTACGCCACAGTGTCAGCAGTAGAACGCTGTCCTAGGTCAAAAAATCTAACAATATAAGGTACTTGTACAGTATATACACTCCGAGTGGAGGTGACAATACAAAATACAATCTCAATCATATTTAAGGTAGAAATACGATAAGATAGATAAATATGAGATGAATCCACAAGATACAAATATATAGAGAGTCTAAGTGTCTAAGATATCACAACAATCCAGAACATCCAAACCCAAATACAATATTCAGAGAAAATAAGTACAACTGAAAATCATTACTCTAGACTAAGGGTGTGTCATCCACTTCTAATGGATCCTGCTGGAGATCCAAGTCACAGCAATCCTCTAGGGTAGTCCCATAGCAAGTGGTACATCGCGCCTCATCCTCATCCTCTATAATATTTTCAACAGGTCCAGTCAGGATAGGGAGCGAACACAATACATATCATGTAAATCATAACAGGTTGGGAAATATAAACATGCTAGAGAGTAAGATACATGAAACTGAAAGAACAACATGATATAAAGAGAGAACTGTAAGTAAATGTAAACTCCCTGTTCTAAAATTTTAATTTATTTATTTATTTATTCACTCATTTATTTGTTTATTACTAATAAATCTAATTAGATGTCTGTATAGTATGTGTTATATAAATAAATAGTTAAATAAATATAAGCGTTATAAAAAAAAGAATCGTATTAGGTGTGTGTGGTAAATATTATTACTATAATATAACGATAATAAAAACTCTGGATTTCCTTTGAAAGCAAATCAAACTAGATAAGTATAGTACTATTTAAGCTTGTTTAAACATTATTTTTTTAAGTAGCCTTAAACCAAATCCTCCTTTCCGTTCATATCATAATATGTGCTCTGCCCATCCATACAACATGTATACATAAAGCTATTTTTATAAAAACCCTAATGGAGGAAATCCCTCCATAACCCCAGTCGTCTCTTCACGACACCAAGATAGCCCCTGCCATCACCATGAATTCCAGCTCTCGTGCCTCCCTTCAACCTCCTCAAGTACCGGCTCCTCAACCCCCAAAGACCTTGCTGCTGTCGACTAAGTCCTTCGACAGACCTCGCCAAATCCAGACGAACCCCCTCTCATTTTCCAACCGCCGTGGCCGACTTTGTGATCCCCTCTTAGACATTGAGCGCCGGATGTTGAGACCAACCTCTCGGTTAGAGGTGAGTTTCACTCGACCATGTTGCCACGCGCTAACCGAGAATCGATTCATCAACTCCCTCGGCGCCTCAATGGCAACATCCATTGCTACTGAGAAGACCGCAAGGCCTCCTTCATCGGGTCTTGTCGAGTTGCTTGTACTATCGGCACATGTCGTGTTGTCTTATCCGTGTCTCCTCCGATGACCTGGCCACTATAGACGCTCTTGAACCAACAGGAAATCGAGAGCCACCTCAAGGTCGATCGAGTCTCCTTTCGGTTTGTCGGAACTGGGCACGTCTCCACCAAGTATTTTGGAAAAGAACCTATATACCTGCCTGCGCCTGATGGGGTTAGGCACCAGGAAATTCTTCGATGAAAGCCAGTCATGACCCATTGTCGATATAGCACGTTGGCCGCCACATTTGTTCCTTGCTGTGAAACGAGGGAACTAGTAGAAGGAGATGGAAAATAACTAGGAGAAGAAGAATGCATTCAATCATGCATGCATTATTTCAACTAGGACGTGGCATGAAAGCATGCAATCATGCATTATTTCAAGGTAAGCTTTATAACATAAACCTCTTTCTTTTCATATTTACACGCAAGCACATATAACTAAGTATAAAAAAAACTAATATGTAAAGTTTAGATTAATAAATAATATTTATAGTCTTAATTATGCCTTTTATATATATATAAATTGGAAAGAGATAAATCAATAAAGACAATAGCATAATATATTATAAGCTTCATATGTTTTCCATTTATGTCTCTTCCTGACTTCCTTTTTTAGTTTTTTCTATAATAAATGCCTTTTTTTAAATATACTCCTTCTACTCTTCAATATATATTATTTGAAAGAATTAGGTATAAATAACATATTTATTCTATACCATATTATTTTATTACATAAGTTAAGTAAATATTAAATAGTATATGTATATAATTGTTATATAAGAGTATAATATAGGTTAACTAAATTGCTAATTAGTAGCATATTAATTTTATATATAACCAACTTCTATAATAATTAAATCATATTATTAATAAGGCTACTTGAATTATTTCTAGGCTTGGACTAAGACCGTGGTACCCTTGCTCTCAGCAGAGTTGGACAATTTTAGGCAAGATACCTTGCCTTCCTCTACAGTTTATTTACATGCATATTTATATCCAATTTTACTAGTTGATTATTTATATGTGATTTATATATCATGCCTGCTAGTATATATAAAGTTTCGTTTATAATTAGCTTTGTAGTTTATATTGGATATACGCATATATAGTTCTTGTTCATAGTTAACTTTGTAGTTCATATTGGATTGGTTTTATCGTGTATCGTGATTGGGTCGTGTCGTTTTATCACTTGTACTTGGACTGAGTCGCATCATGTCATAGGATGAATAAGTCATATCGGAACTGCTTTACCTCTTTGTCTTGAAATCTTGATGCTAACCTGCGAGTCCACATTAGGGACGAGGGTTGGTAGTTAAGCTAACCTGCGAGTCCACATTAGGGACGAGGGTTAGTAGTTAAGCTAACCTGCGAGTCCATATTAGGGACGAGGGTTAGTAGTTATCTGTCCACACCTGCGAGTCCACATTAGGGACGAGGGTGATGCTAGCCTGCGAGTCCACATTAGGGACGAGGGTTGGTAGTATATGGTTCATACCTGCGAGTCCACACTAGGGACGAGGGTGATTGTCACCCCCATTTCCTGTATTTCGTAATTGTACTCGTAATTTGATTTTTGGCACGTATTTTATTTTCTCGACATGTGGATTCGGGTTCTCGTAAATGGGTTTTGGACCATGGCTTGGTTTTATTTTGTGGAGTTGGTTTGATTTGGTTTGGTTCATCATGAGTGGAACACCTTAGCCTATTCTCCACCTCTATTCCATCACAACCACCCTCATTAAAACCCACCAACTTCTTCTCTCTCCTCCATAACTCCATTAATTTCTTTCAACTTCTTCTTCTTCCTTCTTCCACACAACTCTCCAACCCATAGGCAAGTGCACCTTGCCATCAAATAAGCACCACTTTTATTTGTCCATTAACTAGATTAGGCCATGGAAAACAACTTTAGAACTTGACATTTTGTGATTTGGAGCTTTCATTCTTCTAGATCTAGGTTTTAACCATTTTCGAAAATCCTTGATTTTGATCTATTAAACTTGATTTTTGCATGTTTTGATGCTTCCATGTGGAAGAGAATTAAATTTTACTCAAGTTAGAACTTTGAAAATCTAGATTTGATTTTGATTTGGCTAAGTTATGAAGATTTGAAGTTCTTGGTGTTCTTGGACCTGCTCTCGGCCAGGAAGAACATCCCTCTGCCTTGCGCTCTTTAGCGCATGGCCGACTGCGCACCCCCGGCCTGTGCTCTTTAGCGCAGGGCCGATTGCGCATGATCTCAGCCGGTGCTTTGCGCTGCGCTGGATTGCGCTGGCGCAAGCCATCCATGCGCAAGCCAGCCATGCGCAAGCCGACCTCTGCGCAAGCCATCCATGCGCAAGCTGACCCTTGCGCAATCCACTCATGCGCAATCTGACCCTGCGCACTCCACTCATGCGCAATCTGACCCTGCGCCATCCATTCCTGCGCAACCTGATCCAGCGCAATCCATCTGCTGCACTGCTCACCCTGCGCAATTGGTACCCTCCGCAGCTCACCCTGCGCAATTGACACCTGCGCACTTGGCACCCTGTGCAGTACATACCCTGCACAACCTACTTGTCTATGATGAATTTGTTTATTTCTTGATCTTGGCTCTTCTATAGTCCTATTTATATTAGTATTTTATTAGATATTTTACGCCCATTTTATATCCTTACGCCTTTTGACATGAACTTGATTTTACTTAACATGTTTGGAATGACTATTGTATACGGCATGGTATGACAAGGAACTAGCATAACACGACAGTGACCCATAGTGGTACACTCCTGACATGACCAACCTGACTTGATAGTGGCCCGTGGCGGCGCACTCTTGACATGTACTTGACTTGACCTGTACTTGACCTGACTTGACTTGTAACTTGTAACTTGACTCGTATAATCAACTTGACACCGTGGGTGTTCCTGCTTGCTTGCTTGTACAATCCACTTGTCTTGTCTCGCATCATGTCTAGGACGTGACTTCCTGGGTACCACGGCCAGGGACTCGCGCTAAATTGGATTAGGCTAATGATTAGATCAAACTAGAACATGGAGAATTTCCAGTCACAGGCAATCTCGTTATCTGGGCGCTTTAATGGACTTGTTGCTTGCCGACGAGTAGAGCATATTTCTAGCACACTGTCATGTGTTGCACCCTCTAAGTCACCTAAGGGTACATTTGTCTCCCGGACAATGTGCCTACCTATAACTCTCAACCCGCGGAAGGATAACTGGATAGTCTGCAGGGCTTGGGACTGGGAGTTTCTCACTTGCATCTTGTTAGTAATTAGGCTTGTGATAACCCTAGTTAGTTAAAGTAGTAGGCCGTAGTACTTGCTTGGCCGATTGTGAATGAATGGTGTCCAGTCTTGTCTAAGTCTTGTCTAGCCCCTGTACCTGGAACTCTTGATCATGATTATTTTACTTATCTCTAACGATAAATGGGTAGAGACAGGGAGCTATTCAGGTGAAGGGGTACAATCCCGGTCCTTATTTGGTTTAAGGATTGTAACCTGGCTCCCGGAATGGTTCCACGTCCCTAGTCGTTTATCGCCCTGCGTACTTTACTACTTGTACTTCTTTTATTCTTATGTTCTGATATGCTGGCTTTTGTTCTTATTTGTGGCCTCCTTTGTGGCACTTGCTCTTTCTGGGGTTTGACCCAGCTGGTTTTGTGTGGCCAGATTTCGGAGCAGCTCCCGAGGATCTACCGAGCTTCCAGCCCAATGGTGACAACTAGACGAAACCCGGGCCAAGAGTGGGTTTTCCTTTTTGTTTCACCCACTTATATGTAAATTTATTCTTTTGAGACGTTTAGCCGACGAGCACCTGTTAGCTCGATGCACATTTACTTACTGTCTGCCTACGGGCTGTAAACATGATTAACAAATCCTAGGGTTGATCATGTATGACTGAACTCTTGCTAGTCCTATCATTTTGTACGACTAGCTTCATGATCATCCAATATGTAATATTTGGGACGCCTTATATATATATATTTGATGCTCTAATATCTTGTAACTCTGTTAATTGCTTGAGATTGAGACAATAGGCTTGACCTTAAGAGACTGCTGGCTTGTAGTAAACCCTCATATCTAGACAGCCATGACCGTATAGTTGAGATGTATTCTATTTCAATATACGTAGCTGGCTATGTCTGCCCCCGCTCTCCAGTATTCTGGTTCTGGGGCGTGACATGGTTTAAGTGGTGGCCCATGCAGGTCTTGGCATTCAAGAAATGTGAGGGTCTGCCGAATAGATGTCTCAATCAATATTCGTCCTTGATCTCTGCTCGTATCTTCAATTCCCTGAGAATCTCGACCTGATCACAATGCTTGTATCATTGATCTGTCCTGGTCCTTTCCTTATTGTTCTCTATGTCGTCTTCTTCAGCGGCATTACTCCCGAACCTGCCAACCAGCCAGAGGAAGCCCGACAAGCACCCCGGTGCCAGGAAGATCAAGCTCAGCACTCTGGAGTAGCCTCCCAAGTTATGCTTTTCGGAGGCTCAGAACCTCCAGTTCAGGCAGCTCCGCCCGCTCAACCAGCTAGACAGGATGAGGGACCTTTGGTAGGGCTTATCAGAGAACTGCTTGCATCCCAAGATCGTCGAGGCGACGCCTTGCACCAGGAAGTTCATGATGCACTAAACCGAGGAGGTCCCCAAGGGAATCAGGCGGCCAACTATTTCAAGCGCTTGAACCATCCCTTCTTTGACGGCAGTGAAGATGCGATTGCCGCGGACGCTTGGCTTCAGGATACCGAGGTGGTTCTAGAAGCAGCTAGGACACCTGAGAATAAGAAGGTGGCGGTGGTACGCCTACAGTTGTTAGACTTGGCTCACGATTGGTGGGCAGCTCAGGCCATGGGATTAGCAGCACCAGTCACTTGGGCGACGTTCAGAGAGAGGTTCCAGACAAAGTACTTCGATGTGGTGGCACGGTACGACCTGCAGACCAGATTTACCAACTTGAAGCAAGGAGGCAGAACGGTCGATGGCTATGCGACCGAGTTTTCTAGGCTGAGTAGGTTCGCCCCCACTTTGGTGGCGACCGAGTTCGATAGGGCTCAGCGGTTCCAGCAAGGGCTGCACTTAGAGATATTATTGGCGGTGGAGCAGTTCGAGCACCAGACGTTCGATGCAGTGTTGAAGGCAGCAAGGAGGCATGAGTATACCTCTCGGAGAATTATGGACAGGACCGGAGGCAGTAAGCGGTCCCACAGTCAGATGCACCAATCTTCAGCTCCAGTCCCGGCAGCTAGGGATATAACCATTGGAACTCCGAGGCGGGCGGCCTCAGTGACGTCGGTTCAACATTCAACCCCGACGTACCCGCAGCAGCAGAAGCAGTCTTCCACGGTGGGATGTTCTCATTGTGGGAAGTCGGGCCATGTAGTGGCAGAGTGTCATAGGGCACAGGGATTGTGCCTGGCTTGTGGAGGAGCAGACCACCAGATAGGGACCTGCCCGAATAGGGGAGGTCCATCATCATCCAACCTTTCTAGTTCTTCGGTGAGAGGACCAGCCCCAGTTCCAGTCCAGCAGCAGCAGCAACAGCAGTACCCGAGGCCATTGTTGCCCCAGGCCCAGGCCTTCCAGCAGCAGTTCACCCAGGCTCCAGCACAGAGTCGGCAGAGGGGTTCCCAGCAGAGAGGGCCCGCAGCTAGAGGTCAGGCTATGATAATAACCATGGAAGAAAAAGTTGCACCAGGTGAGGTAGTGGCAGGTACTATTCTCGTCAACACTTTTCCAGCATCTGTATTATTTGATTCTGGTGCATCGCATTCATTCATGTCTGCACGATTTACGACACGGATAGGATTGGAGCCCGAGTCATTATCAGTGAGGCTCAATATACTTACTGGTAATGGTCTTGTGGGAGTAGATCGAGTATTTTCCTCGTGTCAGATCGTAGTTAGCGGTAGAGAGTTCCCCGCTAGGCTCATAAAGTTCCCTATGGCAGACTATGATGTAGTCCTAGGCATGGATTGGTTGAGGAACCATTATGCTAGGATAGACTGCCATGTTGGCAGAGTTGTCTTTAGTATTCCCGGAGAGCCAGAGTTTTCATTTTCCAGAGGCACAGTAGAGCCATCTCCTCCAGTATTGCGGATGGCAGTAGCAGCAGTGCAGTTGCCCCGGATAGTTGAAGAGTTTCCAGATGTCTTCCCAGAGGAACTTCCAGGGATGCCACCAGAGCGGGAGATCGAGTTCACCATCGACTTGATTCCCAGGACAGCACCAGTATCAGAGCGAGTCTACAGAATGGCGCCTTCAGAGTTGGAGATTTTGTACAAGATGATTGAAGAACTTAGGACCAAGAGATTCATTCGTGCAAGTGGATCGCCTTGGGGAGCCCCGATGCTTCTTGTGAAAAAGAATGATGGTACGTCCAGGCTATATATTGATTATCGTACCTTGAACTCAGTGACAATCAAGAACAGATACCCTCTCCCGAGGATAGATGACTTGTTTGATCAACTCAAGGGGCTTCAGTTTTTTCGAAGATAGACTTGCGGTCAGGATACCACCAGATCAGAGTCAGAGAGCAGGACATCCCGAAGACGGCGTTCAGATCTAGGTACGGGCATTGGGAGTTTCTAGTTATGCCCTTTGGAGCGACCAATGCGCCGGCAGTGTTCATGAACCTCATGAACCGTATTTTCATGCCTTACTTGGATCAGTTTGTGATAGTGTTCCTTGATGACATCCTGGTCTACAGCAAGAGTGAAGCAGAGCACGAGCAGCATCTCAAAATTGTCCTCCAGATTCTCAGAGAGCACCAGTTGTACGCCAAGTTCAGTAAATGCGAGTTCTGGCTCGATCGTATTTCGTACTTGGGTCACATCATTACTCGAGGAGGAGTGAAAGTGGATCCCCAGAAGATTGTGGCTATCGAGGCATGGCCAGTACCCAGCTCAGTGGTAGAAGTTTGCAGCTTTCTTGGATTGGCCGGCTACTACCGGCGGTTCGTCTCTGATTTTGCAAGGATTTCAGCGCCGATGACCCAGTTGACCCGCAAGGATGTGCCGTTCGTTTGGACAGCAGAATGTTAGGAATCATTTGAGAAGTTGAAGCGAGGTTTGATAACGGCTTCCATTCTCACCCTTCCAGATGGGACCGGAGGATTCACAGTTTATTGCGACGCTTCAGGCAGAGGATTAGGATGTGTTTTGATGCAGCATGGGAAGGTAATTGCTTATGCGTCACGTCAACTCTGTGATCATGAGAAGAATTACCCGACCCACGACTTGGAGCTAGCAGTAGTAGTGTTTGCACTTAAGTTGTGGAGGCTCTACTTGTACGGAGACAGAGTGGAGATATTTACTGATCATAAGAGCCTGAAGTATGTTTTCACCCAGAAGGATCTTAATATGCGACAGAGAAGATGGCTCGAGCTACTGGTGGACTACGATGTGGATTTGCAGTATCATCCAGGGAAGGCCAACGTTGTAGCAGATGCGTTGAGCCGGAGAGCCGGAGTTTATTTTCTGATGGCACAACCAGAGTTATTGTCGGATCTTCAGAAGATGGGAATTGAGGTGGTTCTTCCTTCTAATGTGGCCTTGATGGCCAGCCTATAGATTCAGTCCACCATAGTTGAGAGGATCCGGATAGCACAGTTAGCAGATTCCAAGATTCAGCGGCTCAGAGCAGAGTGCGAGGCAGGGAGAAGGCCAGAGTTATGTATTCATGAGGATGGTACACTTCGATATGGCACGCGTCTTTGTGTACCCAGTGGAGATATCAGACAGGAAGTCATGGCAGAGGCTCACAGTTCACAGTATTCCATCCACCCAGGCAGCACGAAGATGTACAGAGATATTCGTCAATACTTTTGGTGGAATGGTATGAAGAGAGAGATAGCCCGGTATGTCTCTCGATGTTTGGTTTTCCAACAGGTCAAGGCTGAACATCAGAGGCCAGCTGGATTTCTTCAACCTTTACCGATCCTAGAATAGAAATGGGAGCACCTTACCATAGATTTCGTGACTGGGCTACCCAGATCTCCGGCAGGCAGAGATGCTATTTGGGTCATTGTGGACAGGCTTACCAAGGTGGCACACTTTCTTCCATTTAGAGTTGGACAGTCGACGACGCAGCTAGCAGAGATGTATCTCAGGCAGATCGTCAGACTTCATGGAGTGCCAGTCAGCATAGTATCAGACAGGGATACGAGATTCACATCGCACTTCTGGCGCAGTCTTCATCAAAGTTTGGAGACTCGTCTCAAGTTCAGCTCAGCGTATCATCCGCAGACAGATGGGCATTCAGAGCGTACTATACAAACTCTCGAAGATATGTTGCAGTCGTGTACCCTTGACTTCGGTGGTTCGTGGGAGGATCACCTGCACCTGGTGGAATTCTCGTACAACAATAGTTTCCAGGCCAGTATCCAGATGGCACCCTTCGAGGCTCTGTATGGTAGGAAGTGCAGATCCCCGGTAGCATGGGACGATGTCGAAGAGAGGCAGATGCTCGGTCCAGAACTGATTTCTCAGACGGTTGAAGTGGTCAGGAAAGTCAGAGATCACCTCCGAGTTGCTCAGGATCGCCAGCGCCATTGGGCCGATGCTCATCGGCGTCCCTTAGAATTTGCCGTCGGCGACCATGTATTCCTTAGGATCTCGCCTACCCGCGGCGTCATTCGTTTTGGCATACGGGGAAAGCTTAGTCCTAGGTATATAGGACCGTTCGATATTCTGGAGGGAGTAGGCGATGTGTCCTATTGTCTCGCTCTTCCGCCGTCGCTAAGTGAGGTACATGACGTATTCCATCACTACCAAAATACACTCATTTAGCGACGGATTTTTAGCGACGAAATTTTTTCGTCGGTATTAGCGACGGTTTCGTGGCCGCTCAGTGACTGATTTTCGACTACAAGCCTTTGCCATTTTTATTTTAATTTTAGGAGGAGGAACAGTCGCGCCGCCGTCGCTAGACTGACGGTATTATAGCGACGGATTTACCGTCGTTGCAACACAGTCGTATATTTGGCGGAAATTGTGTAAGAAATTGGCGGGACATATTTTCGACGACTTAGCGACGGGTAGTCAGTCGACACATATCAAAAAGGGCGACTACCGGGCGACGGATGTATACCAGTCGCTAGTCCGTCGCTATATATACGTTCCAGACTTTAAATGAAACGGCGGGGGAAACTTTTTGTATTCCCCCCAAATTCACTCTCTCTCCTCTCTCTCTCTCGCCGGTGTCGGCTTCGGTGATCGGCGTCGGTGTCATCGTCGGCGTCGGCGTCCTCTCCTCTCTCTCAACCGAAGGTAACCCCCTCTCTCTCTCTCTCTCTCTCTCTCGCGGTGTCGTATAGGGGCTGGGCGGCGCGCTTGGGACTGGGCCATCCGGGGCTTGGCGGCTGGCTTGGGTCGGGGGCTGGGCGGCGGGCTTGGGGCTGGGGCGTCAGGGGCTGGGCGGTGGGCTTGGGGCGGGGGCGTCGGGGTCTGGGAGGCGGGCTTGGGGTATTGGGGCGTCGGGGGCTGGGCGGCTTGCTTGGGTCGGGGTCTGGGCGGTGGGCTTGGGGCGGGGGCGTCGGGGTCTGGGAGGCGGGGTTGGGGCGTCGGGGGCTGGGCGGCTTGCTTGGGTCGGGGTCTGGGCGGCTGGCTTGGGGCGGGGGCGTCGAGGGCTGGGCAGCTGGCTTGGGTCGGGGGCTGGACGGTGGGCTTGGGACGGCGGCGTCGGGGGCTGGGCGGCTGGCTTGGGTCGGGGGCTGGGCGGTGGGCTTGGGGCGGCGGCGTCGACTATCCGTCGCTATTCCGTCATGTGACGACAACTTAGCGACGGATGGTTATTAGCGACGAGCTGATTGCCGACGGATTTTTTTGGCCAATATCCGTCGACAATCGGTCGCTAATAGTTATTACCGTCGTCTTAGCGACGGATTCGGCCGTCGCTAAATCGATAAATTTTGGTAGTGCATGTATCCCAATTAAGACGGTACATCCCGGACCCGAGCCATATCCTAGATCATTCGGAATTGGTTGTTGGTACCAACCTTTCGTATGAGGAGAGGCCCGTGTCTATATTGGACCAGAGAGAAAAGACGCTCAAGAACAAGACTATTAACTTAGTCCGTGTTGCTTGGGGTCATCACTCTCTAGGTGAGTCAACGTGGGAGCGTGAGGACGACATCCGATCGCGATATCCCTACCTGTTTGACTCGTGAGGTATAATGTCTTTCTTATGCCTTACGCTTTCCCTTTCCTTGCTTGCATTGTATGATTGTATGATTGAACTGCTTAGTGTAGCTTGTCTGTGCTTAGCATAGCTTGTCGTGGCAATCTCTAGCTCCTTGATTAAATTTCGAGGACGGAATTCTTTGAAGGTGGGTAGAGTTATCACCCCCATTTCCTGTGTTTCGTAATTGTACTCGTAATTTGATTTTTGGCACGTATTTTATTTTCTCGACTTGTGGATTCGGGTTCTCGTAATTGGGTTTTGGACCATGGCTTGGTTTTATTTTGTGGAGTTGGTTTGATTTGGTTTGGTTCATCATGAGTGGAACACCTTAGCCTATTCTCCACCTCCATTCCATCACAACCACCCTCATTAAAACCCACCAACTTCTTCTCTCTCCTCCATAACTCCATTAATTTCTTTCAACTTCTTCTTCTTCCTTCTTCCACACAACTCCCCAACCCATAGGCAAGTGCACCTTGCCATCAAATAAGCACCACTTTTATTTGTCCATTAACTAGATTAGGCCATGGAGAACAACTTTAGAACTTGACATTTTGTGATTTGGAGCTTTCATTCTTCTAGATCTAGGTTTTAACCATTTTCGAAAATCCTTGGTTTTGATCTATTAAACTTTGATTTTTGCATGTTTTGATGCTTCCATGTGGAAGAGAATTAAATTTTACTCAAGTTAGAACTTTGAAAATCTAGATTTGGTTTTGATTTGGCTAAGTTATGAAGATTTGAAGTTCTTGGTGTTCTTGGACCTGCTTTCGGCCAGGAAGAACATCCCTCTGCCTTGCGCTCTTTAGCGCATGGCCGGCTGTGCACCCTCGGCCTGTGCTCTTTAGCGCAGGGCCGATTGCGCATGACCTCAGCCGGTGCTTTGTGCTGTGCTGGATTGCGCTGGCGCAAGCCATCCATGCGCAAGCCAGCCATGCGCAAGCCGACCTCTGCGCAAGCCATCCATGCGCAAGCCGACCCTTGCGCAATCCACTCATGTGCAATCTGACCCTGCGCACTCCACTCATGCGCAATCTGACCCTGCGCCATCCATTTCTGCGCAACCTGATCCAGCGCAATCCATCTGCTGCGCTGCTCACCCTGCGCAGTTGGTACCCTGCGCAGCTCACCCTGCGCAATTGACACCTGCGCACTTGGCACCCTGTGCAGTACATACCCTGCACAACCTACTTGTCTATGATGAATTTGTTTATTTCTTGTTCTTGGCTCTTCTATAGTCCTATTTATATTAGTATTTTATTAGATATTTTACGCCTATTTTATATCCTTACGCCTTTTGACATGAACTTGATTTTACTTAACATGTTTGGAATGACTATTGTACACGGCATGGTATGACGAGGAACTAGCATAACACGACAGTGACCCGTATTGGTGCACTCCTGACATGACCAACCTGACTTGATAGTGGCCCGTGGCGGCGCACTCTTGACATGTACTTGACTTGACCTGTACTTGACCTGACTTGACTTGTAACTTGTAACTTGACTCGTATAATCAACTTGACACCGTGGGTGTTCCTGCTTGCTTGCTTGTACAATCCACTTGTCTTGTCTCGCATCATG
The DNA here is from genome assembly GCA_029216955.1 of Iris pallida. Lineage (NCBI taxonomy): Eukaryota > Viridiplantae > Streptophyta > Magnoliopsida > Asparagales > Iridaceae > Iris > Iris pallida. The sequence goes on from JANAVB010030220.1 coordinate 36,432,077, forward strand.
TCTAGGATGTGACTTCCTGGGTACCACGGCCAGGGACTCGCGCTAAATTGGATTAGGCTAATGATTAGATCAAACTAGAACATGGAGAATTCCCAGTCACATGCAATCTCGTTATCTGGGCACTTTAATGGACTTGTAGCTTGCCGACGAGTAGAGCACATTTCCAGCACACTGTCATGTGTTGCACCCTCTAATTCACCTAAGGGTACATTTGTCTCCCGGGCAATGTACCCACCTATAACTCTCAACCCGCGGAAGGATAACTGGATAGTCTGCAGGGCTTGGGACTGGGAGTTTCTCACTTGCATCTTGTTAGTAATTAGGCTTGTGATAACCCTAGTTAGTTAAAGTAGTAAGCCGTAGTACTTGCTTGGCCGATTGTGAATGAATGGTGTCCAGCCTTGTCTAAGTCTTGTCTAGCCCCTGTACCTGGAACTCTTGATCATGATTGTTTTACTTATCTCTAACGATAAATGGGTAGCGACAGTGAGCTATTCAGGCGAAGGGGTACAATCCCGGTCCTTGTTTGGTTTAAGGATTGTAACCTGGCTTCCGGAATGGTTCCACGTCCCTAGTCGTTTATCGCCCTGTGTACTTTAGGGAAATCAATGAATGAATGAATGTGTAAGCTATTTACAGGTTTTAGAGAAATGTGTGTTAGTGTATACATGGTAGTAACTATAGGGTGTTTCAACATGTGTGAATGTACATTAAGCTCTCAAATTTCAGTATGTAATATGATTTCAATATATAGCAGTAGAGAAATATGTGTGTGTGTGATACCTACAGGAAAGAGTGTGTACATGAGTGTGCTATATCATCATAGATTCTCAGTTAATGTGCAAATGTGTGTGTGTAGAATATGGAAAGAACAGTATGTGTCAATGTATGAGGAAACAATGTGAAGGTTTCAAGAATTAGTGTATCAAGAATTGATTTCCAGTTCATGTGTGAGTGACAGTCCAATATGATTCGAAACTAATGATTAAACACCAATCATGAGAACTCTAACATGTACATTAATCCTTACACATATAAATGATCCATTCATTGCAATTATCACTGAAAACAGTTTGAAATTACATTCGAATCTCAGAAATTTACATCAGTGAACTATGTATCAGAAATTGGGGATAAACCCATTTCGAAAACCAAATACATTAGATAATCCCAAACTAATGGTTGCTAAATATTTGTGTATGTGTAAGAGTGTCATAGGTGTGTCCTAGTGTCAAGGAACTGGACACAAACGTGTCCGAATCATTAAAATCATCACACGAACACACACTCAGTGCACAGCCTCGTGCATGTGTGCACGCGTGTCTAGCACACGACACACGACACGACACAACATGAGTGCATGTCCACACACTCGCCTAGGGTAGGGCTACAACCCTGACACCCTGAATCGTGTCCACAAGACACCAAGAAACGACACGAAGCTTGTGTCAGCAGTGCCTGTGGCTCGCGCGCACCACATTCAACGGCTAGTACGGGCTCGATAGCGTGTCCGACTCGACACGATGCAACTCGAGACTCAAGGGGGCTTGTGTTAGTCACTGCCCCTCGGTCCTCGCCAAGTTGCACGTGTCGAATCGTCGTGTCCAAAGAGAAATACAACCCGAGCAGCAGGACAGTGTCCCGCGGCTGCTGCGGCTAGTTCGTGTCCTCCTGCTGACACGACACAACACTAAAATCGCCTACAACTAACACAAAATCAAAGACGACCTATATATCTATAAATCCATTCAAACACAATTCAAAAATAGTACAAAAACACTGAGTGGGGCATTTCATAGAACACCTAGTTCTAGGTTAGGATACATGTCCGATACGGACACGAAATCAAATGCAATTGACACGAAACTTACATTACACCTAGGGGACACCTAGATCTAGGATACCATGTAAAGAAAATAGAATTTAATTGTAATTTGAAGGGTTTACCTATAGGGTGTCAAATGGCAAGAAAAGCCCAAAATTGTTTAATTTTCGTTGTTAGCCAAATCCTCCAAATTGTTCTCAAACTGAAATTACTCTCCATGAACATCAAATAGAGGATGATTAGATTCTAATGAAAAAGATTTTAATAAAAAAGGAATAGAAATGGATTTGTTATGAATTAGGGAAGATGGAAATTACCTTTCCTTTCAAGAAGTTGATTCAATACAAAAGAGGCAAGAACAAGTGAAGGAGAGATTTTATAGGGGGAATACCAAAGTTGGCCGGCCACCATAGGCTAAAATTAGGGTTAGGATTTCACTAATGGGCTATGGGCCAAGTTTTATTAGTCATGGAAATCAATTCATAAGTCACAAGTTATTGAACCTTGTCTTTATTCCTCCTATTTCAAACTTGATTCTAAATGACTAAAATTGGGTTGACTTAAGTTAGACTAGGGTCCCACCATGCTAACCAAGGTGGTCCCTTAAATCTAGGTTTTATATGTAAAAAAAATAATACATAGCAGGAAATATAACTGAACAGTAATTTATAACAAGTTATGCCATGTATCACAGTTTATTTTGCATAAAAAAATGAATAATGCATGAAATATGAGCTAAAATAAATAAACAGCAAATGGCAAGGTATCTTGTCTGGTAGGACGCCTGGTATGCTACGATAATCAAGGTGGCACGAACTGCGACTTTGGTGTAACAACTACACAAGGGGACCTCTGTTGGCGGCACGGATGGTTCCATCGAGTCCAGGATGGTCAAATTAGTTAGGGTGGACATAATGAAGGTACAGAATTGGCTAGGGTAAAGGGAGAATGGAATTGGTCACGGACAGAAGGATAATCGAAGAAAATTGGACAAACAATATATATGTCTTTAGAAAATACTTATAGTCCTTGAAAAAGAAATATATTTTATCATCCAAAATTATTATTTTTAGGTAGTTAATAAAAATTATTTTAGGTCAAAAACTATACTTTGCTTAGAAAAATATTTTACATAACTACTAGAAAATATATATGGTAATTTAAAACTATATCTTATTAGTAAAAATATGTTTTTAGATGAATACTATTCAATTATAATTTGAAAACTATTTATTAGTCAAAATATGCTTTCAAATAAATACTCGAAAAATTGAAAGTCGTTTTAGGGCAAAAAATTTATAAGTTTTAAACATATGTTTTGAGGTAGAAAAGCTATATATATATATTTATTTATTAGGCAGAAATAATATTCACAAAATTAGAAAATTATTGAATAATATGATAACTACTCCTTATTAACCAAATATGAAATTACATATAAAATCTAGAAGAAATAAGTTTTTAGGACAATAGCCTACTCATAATATACTAGGAATATAATATCATATATTTTAGATTTTTTGAAATTACATGAATGGCCCAAGTCATATGATAATACCTAACTCCTAAAGTAACTGTAAATCCCCCTATTACATATTTACTAATAATATTAATATACATAAAAGTATAATAACTGATGAAAGAGAAAAAGAAAAGAAATAAATAGATATCAAAACAACAACAACAAAAAGCAACAAAACAACAAATAACACAAACCAAGAAACAAACAAAAATTAAAACTAAACAATAGTGGGTGGGCAACATATGCTGCTGTTCCACATTTTTAGGGGGAGAGAGAAATGGAAAGGCCTGTGGCCGAAGAAAATGAGAGCACAAGAGAGAGTGAGCGGTGAGGGATAGGGAGCTCGGCTGCGCGGAGGAAAGAGGACGGGGGCGCCACCGTGGGTGACGACAGGTGGTGATCGCGGTGCTCCAGGGAGGCGCTGGTGGGCGGTACGGAGAAATTAATCGTGCGCCGGTCTCTACGGAGGCCGGTGCCAGATCCAGGCGGCGATGGCCACTGCGGTCAGGGCTTTCGTCGGGCGACCGCACAGTGGTCCTCGGATCTGGTGAAGGGAGGCACGGCGCTGGTGTGCTTCGGCTCCGGCGGAGGTAAGGATGTTGGTGGTGGTTAAATTTTGGAGGATTTGGGTGATCGGTCGGTCGCGATGGCGGCCGGTCGCTGTGGCGGTGGCTAGGTTGTATTGGGATGGTAGAGGTGGTGGGTGTTTGTGATTTTGGTAAGGTGGTGGTGGTGCCCGGTCTAGCATAGTAGTGGTGGCGTGTGGTTGGTGGATCGGTGGTGTCGGGGTCAGCGATAGTGGTAAGGGCGGTGGTGCTGTAGTAGCAAAGACGCCAGGATGGCGTGGGGGTCAGAACGAGCTGTAGTGATGGCGAAGAATACGACGTCGGGTCGAACGGCATCGCTGCGATATGATTGGTAGAGCTAGGTTTAGGATTTGGGGTTGGGTCGTGTCAGGGATTGTCCGATACGACCTGGATGGACGTCCGGGATTGTCGGACGGGACGAAAATAATGTATATGTAGAAGAAGAGAATAGTGGATGGAAAGGTGGACATAGACACGATGCACAACTTGTGGTGGAAAATATTTGGAGATGGTTATGGAGAACTCAAGGAAAGCTCCCCTAAATATAGGGTCGAAGAAATCCTTAGTAGATAAAGATTAGGACTTATTTAAACTCCCGTAGATAATCATCATTTAATTTAAATTACTTTAGATCAATCAAATCTAGATGAATCAAATTTTAAATCAAAATTCTGAATCCAATTCAGATATGGCTATGTTCATATTTAAATTAATGATTTTATTTAAATCATAGAATCAAATTAGAGTCAAAAATTTATTAAAAATATCATTTCAAAAATATAAAAATTATTAATTTTAAAATCACCATAAATATATATATAAATATTTGAAATATGTTTTTGCAATTAAATCCAATAACTAGAATTTTCAAAAATCAAAAGTACACGTGAAATTTAATTCATGTACTTCCATGCGATAGAACATATCATTTATAGGTATTATTTTCTAAACTATCACGTATATTTTCACAATGAAAATAGCTTGTTATAACAAATATATTTTGGCAATCGTGACATGTTTTATAACTCCAAGTAATTAATTATCATATATTATTTTGAGAACTATACTATATATATATAATTTATAATTAAAATATTTTCCAAAAATATGTACCTCGCACATATTCGCACTCGACGAACAAATACGAAAATGAACTCAATACCAAATTCAAATAAAAAAATGAATTAATAAAAAATGAAGTGAAAATTTAGGGGGTTTACATCCTACCCAACTTACAAGAATTTCATCCTTGAAATTAAGAATAATAGAAGGGTGAGAAGGTCACATGGGTATATCGGTAATGCATACGATCAAGCCACTGGACGAGGCAAAGAAACGACGTTCAATGCTAACATGCATTAGAAAATTGCGATTTCAAATAATGACGAAAATAAATCATGGATATGTCTAACTAACGTCCGAAAAAAAATGATTAGGGTTAAAGTTTAATCAAGATAACATGCAATAAAGAATAGTACGGTATCAAGAGAAATAAATTTGAGAACTTAAAGACATGGTTCCTTGAGAGTAGGTTGGGGGCACAATTAAGAGTGCGATTAGGTTCACGCTTAAATTAAGCAATTAGAAGGTCATAATAGTAAATATAGGGCCGAGAGACGAAGATATAGTAACATTGAGTGGTAATGGTCATAAGTGATAGGAAGGCTAAAGGAAGTTCTAGTACAACGCCTTCGTCCTTCTAAAATAGGTGAAGGTGAAAGCAATAAGGAGTTCAAAAGACGATATTATTGAATACGAATACGTGGTTCAAAGACGACCGAATAATTTCAAAAGAATTGTCAAGACAGTCGTAGATGGGATTCTAAAGGCCAAGTTTAATTATGTCTCCATCCGCGTAAAATGATAGATAAAAGTGAACTAAAGTGCACTAGGTTGATCTGACCATCATGCACCGGTTCTGATTAGACAATATGTTAGTGGGTGCACATCGAATAAAACATGTCATGATCAAGCTCGATAAGGGAATAAGCTTACAAAACATAGGCTAAATTAGCAGCATAGGATAGCCAAAAATAATAAAAACATAGGCACGTGATATTAATATTGAAGGAAGTGGAATTGGTTCAAACTTCTTAAGAATCTAGTAATATCTTATGTTGGTGCCTATACAGTCGTCCCACTGTCTACTTGCTTAAGACTTGGTTAAGGTCACAAGGAAGGTTAGGTCATGAGGTATTCTACCAAACTTACAGGATTTAAACTAATGGTGTTTTGGGACAAATAAAATATGTCTATTTATTAGGGGTCACCTTCCTAGCAAGCACGAAGGGAAGATAAGAATAATGGTAGAAGGAATCAAGCAAGATGGAAATCAATGAGTCAAACAGTAGATAAAATCAAGAAAAGGGTCAAGTAGGTGGATGAGATCCTAGACTCTAATCCTATACGCAGGCTTACTTGGTACGGTAAAGCAACCAAACAATTTATCTTGACCTGTATGGGCCACCACAAAAACCTGTAACGTCCCAGTCCCAAAATACTTAGGACTAGGAAAGTAGACATGCCACCCATATAATAAATATACGTAAGCTGTAAAATGCAGTAACACCATAAAAACTAATCTCGTCCACAAAATAAGGGAATAAAGGATATTATATAATGAATGGTCTTAATATAATATGTTGGGTGGAGACACATCCACTACCAACCAAATAAAAGAAAAGAAGTACATAATATATAAAAGATTTGATGGAGGTAGCAAGATGAATCCAAGACACGTCATCTTTGAATAATTGGAGAAGACCGCAACCTCGGCTAGAATACCTGCGAAAGACATGAACACACACCTGGAGAGATAACCAGGTCCTCAGAGGGATGTAACAAGACACATAATATCATGCCAATGTAACTGAATATAAATTTCTCAAATAAATAAGTCAATTGAATTATAACATGGTCCAATACACACCATTGAACTAGCGTACCATACCCCTAACCAAACAAGGACATGAGATGGTAAACTAATTCACGATGACGTATCTTTCCATGCTATGAATCCAATATGGTATCCGGACCCTAACAAGGTTCAATACCTTCTCATCAGAGTAGTAAGCCACACCTACAACTAAATAAGGACAAGGTGTGGCGAACTAATCTGCGACAAGTTATTGTTCAAAGTCACGGTCAGATACAAGTACTCAAACCAAAAGTACTGATACCTAACGGATACGGGTAGTCTAGCCAATCTAAGTGAAATACAATTTTAAGAACATCCTCCAACGCATGGGCCCTGGTTAACATAGGATCGGAATGGTTCTCCCTTGGGGCACCAGAGGCCCAATCAATAAGAGAATAACGTTCCGTAGAACGTCAGTGGCCGTCAGTAATTATGGGTCATCTCATACCGTATCTCCAGTGGAGCATCCGGATCATAAAAGGAAAGTGCATAGTAGCCTATACGCTAAGGTATTGTCCTCCCCGCCCAATGCCTACTATGTTGTATCCACAACACAAAACCTCTATAACCACTAAGTTAAACTAGTATACAATTCTATTAGCAGTTAATCCTATCGCACGGCTTATACGTACTGGTGGCCCGCCAATCATGCACGTCCATATTCTACCTGCGATACACAAATTCGTGGTACAACATGTCAAGGCCTATAAATGCAACACACAAGGTGGCCCCTTAAATTAATCTAGGTTTTATGTGTAAGAAAAATAATACATAGCAGGAAATATAACTAAACAGTAAGTTCTAACAAGTCGTGCCATGTATCACTGTTTATTTTGCATAAAAAAATAATAAATAATACATGAAATATGAGCTAAAATAAATAAATAACAAATGGCAAGATATCTTACCTGGTAGGACGTCTGGTGTGCAGCGATAATCAAGGTGGCACGAACTGCGACTTCGGTGTAACAACTACACAAGAGGACCTCTGTTGGCGGTACAGATGGTTCCATTGAGTCCAGGACGGTCAAATAAGTTAGGGTGGACATAATGAAGGTTCGGAGTTGGCTAGGGTATAGGAAGAATGGGATTGGTCACGGACAGAAGGATAGTCGAAGGAAATTGAACAAAGAATATATATGTCTTTAGAAAATACTTATAGTCCTTGATAAAGAAATATCTTTTATCATCCAAAATTATTATTTTTAGGTAGTTAATAAAAATCGTTTTAGGTCAAAAACTATACTTTGCTTAGAAAAATATTTTACATAACTACTAGAAAATATATATGGTAATTTAAAACTATATCTTATTAGTAAAAATATGTTTTTAGATGAATACTATTCAATTATAATTTGAAAACTATTTATTAGTCAAAATATGCTTTCAAATAAATACTCGAAAAATTGAAAGTCATTTTAGGGCCAAAAAACTCTAAATTTGTAAAGATATGTTTTGAGGTAGAAAAGCTATAGATATCTATATATATATATCTATATATATATATATATATATATATATATATATATATATATATATATATATATACAAATATTATTCAAAAAATTAGGAAATTATTGAATAATATGATAACTACTCCTTATTAACCAAATATGAAATTATATATAGAATCTAGAAGAAATAAGTTTTTAGGACAGTAGCCTACTCATAATATACTAGGAATATAATATCATATATTTTAGAGTTTTTGAAATTACATGAATGGCCCAAGTCATATGATAATACCTAACTCCTAAAGTAACTGTAAATCCCCCCATTACATATTTACTAATAACTTTAATATACATAAAAGTATAATAACTGATGAAAGAAAGAAAAAAAAATAAATATCAAAACAACAACAACAAAAAGCAACAAAACAACAAATAACATAAACCAAGAAACAAACAAAAAATAAAACTAAACAACAGTGGGTGGGCAACATATGCTGCTGTTCCTCATTTTTAGGGGGGAGTAAGAAAAGAAAAGGCCTGTGGCCGAAGAAAACAAGAGCACAAGAGAGAGAGAGTGAGCGGTGAGGGATAGGGAGCTCGGCTGTACGGAGGAAAGAGGATGGGGGCACCGCCATGGGCGACGACGGGCAACGATCACGGTGCTCCAGGGGGGGCATTGGTGGGCGACGTGGAGAAATCAACCCCGCACCAGTCTGTGCGGAGGTCGACACCAGATCCAGGCGACGATGGCCACTGCTGTCAGGGGTTTCGTCGGGCGACCATGCGGTGGTCCTCGGATCTGGTGAAGGGACGCACGGCGCTGGTGTGCTCCGGCTCCGACGGAGGTAAGGATGTTGGTAGTGGTTAAATTTTGGAGGATTTGAGTGATCAGTCGACCGCGGCGACGGCCGGTCGATGTGGCTGGGTTGTATTGGGATGGTAGCGGTGGTGGGCGTTTATGATTTTGGTAAGGTGGTGGTGGTGTCCGGTCTGGCATAGTGGTGGTGGCGTAGGGTTGGTGGTAGGAAGATGGCCGGGGACATTGGCCGGAGTGCGTTGGCGGTTGCCGGAGTTGGGGGTGCGGTGAAGTTGGGTGTGGCAATAGCCGGAAAGGGTGCTGTGACGGTGGATCGGTGGTGTCGAGGTCAGCAATGGTGGTAAGGGCGGTGGTGCTGCAGTGGCAGAGACGCCAGGATGGCGTGGGGGTCGAAATGAGCTGTGGCGATGGCGGAGAACACGACGTCGGGTAGAACGACATCGCTGCGATATGATTGGTAGAGCTAGGTTTAGGATTTAGGGTTGGATCGTGTCAGGGATTGTCCGACACGATATGGATGGACGTCCGGGTACGTCCGGACGAGATGAAAATATTGTATATGTAAAAGAAGAGAATAGTGGATGGAAAGGTGGACACAGACACGATGCACAACTTGTGGTGGAAAATATTTGGTGATGGTTGTGGAGAACTCAAGGAAAGCTCCCCTATATATATGGTCGAGGAAATCCTTAGTAGATAAAGATTAGGACTTATTTAAACTCCCCTAGATAATCACCATTTAATTTAAATTACTTTGAATCAATCAAATCTAGAAGAATCAAATTTTAAATCAAAATTTTGAATCCAATTCAGATATGGCTATGTTCATATTTGAATCAATGATTTTATTTAAATCATAGAATCAAATCAGAGTCAAAAATTTGTTGAAAATATCATTTCAAAAATATAAATTTTATTAATTTAGGAAATCACCATAAATATGTATAAATATTTGAAATATGTTTTTGCAATTAAATCCAATAACTAGAATTTCCAAAAATCAAAAGTATACGTGAAATTTAATTTCATATACTTCCATGCGATAGAACATATCATTTATAGGTATTATTTCCTAAACTATTACATATATTTTCACAATGAAAATAGCTTGTTATAACAAATACATTTTGGCAATCGTGACATGTTTTATAACTCCAAGTAATTAATTATCATATATTATTTTGAGAACTATGTTTTATCATGTTTTCTAAAAAATGTAGTAAAAATTTAGGGGGTTTACAGGAATGGCCTGAAGAGGGAGATAGCTCGATTTCTTTCGTTGTTTAGTTTGCTAATAAGTTAAAGCTGAACATCAGAGACCATCTGGACTTCTTCAACCTTTACCAATCCCAGAGTGGAAGTGGAAGCATATTACCATAGATTTTGTAACTAGATTACCTAAATTCCCAGCGGGAAGAGATGATATATGGGTTATAGTTGACCGACTCACGAATGTAGCTCATTTTCTCTCTTTCAAGATTGGTCAGTCAATGGATCAGCTAGGAGAGATATACCTCAGGCAGATTGTCAGATTACATGGAGTGTCAGTTAGTATCGTATCAGACAGAGATTCGAGATTTACATCACACTTTTTACGGAGTCTTCAAGAGAGTTTAGGGACTCGCCTTAAGTTTAGTTCAGCTTATCATCCGTAGATAGATGGTCAGTTAGAGCGCACGATTCAAACTCTTGAAGATATGTTATGATCCTGTGCACTAGACATCGGTGGTTCGTAGGAAGATCACCTGCACCTAGTAGACTTATCTTACAATAAGAGTTTCTAAGCTGGTATCCAGATGGCACCATTTGAGGTACTGTATGACAGAAAAGTGCAGATCACCTTTAGCCTGAGACGATATAGGCGAGAGGAAGATGCTTGGTCCAGAAATGGTTACCTAGACTATCGAGGTGGTCATACAAGTTAGAGATCATCTTCTAGTTGCACAAGATCGTCAGCGTCATTGGGCCGATTCTTATTGGCACCCTCATGAGTTTTCTATTGGCGACTACGTATTCCTTAGGATCTCGCCCACCTGTAGCGTCATTCGATTCGGCGTATAGGGAAAGTTAGTCCTAGGTATATAGGGCATTTTGATATTCTCAAGCGAGTAGGTGATGTGTCCTATCGTCTCGCTCTTCCGTCGTCGTTACGTGAGGTACATGACGTATTCTATGTATCCCAATTACGATGGTATATCCCTGATCTGAGCCATATCCTTGATCATTCAGAATTGGTTGTTAGTACCAACCTTTCGTATGAGGAAAGCCCCGTATCCATATTGGACCGAAGGGAGAAGGTACTCAAGAACAAGACTATTAAGTTAGTCCGTGTTGCTTGGGGTCATCACACTTTGGGTGAGTCAACTTGGGAACGTGAGGATGATATCCGATCGCGATATCCACAATAGTTTGACTCATGAGGTATAATATCTTCTTATGCCTTATGCTCTTAACTCCTTATTTGTATGAATGATTGCTTGATTAATTGTTTGTCGTAGATTTCCTGTGGTTAGTGCAGCTTGCCCCGACATCTCTAGCCTCTTGATTAAATTTCGAGGACAGATTTTTTTAAGGTAGGTAGAGTTGTCACTCACGTTTTGCGTTATACGTATTTTTTACAATACGTATACGGATTTTTGATATTTGATAGGTGGCCTATATTTTGACTTGTTTTGCTTGGCTTAGCCTTAGTTTAATCTTGACTTGATTTTGGTTCAACTTGGTTAAACATGGCTTGGCTTGGTTTGGTTTATTTTGGTTTGGGATGAGAAGGGGTTGATATATAAGTCAACTCCACTCTCTCTCCTCCATAACTTCTTCATTTATTTATTTCTTCTTCTCCATAACTCCTTCCCACCTACAAAGAAACCTTAGGCAAGTGCAACTTGCTTCATGATGGATCTCAAATTTTATTGTTCCATTCTCTTCTCTGCTTGATTCTAAGGCTCTTTAGAACTTGACATTTTTGGTTTTGATGGATGGATTTTTGTAGATATAGGTTTTGATCTGTTCTTATTTTTTTGGTTTTGATCTATTAAAGTTTGGTATTTCCTAAAACCAATTGTACCAGGATGTAGGAAATCTTGTTCTACCTAGTTTAGACCCTTGAAAGTCCCGATTTTGACTTGTTTTGAGGAAGTTATGGCATTTTGAAGTTTATGGGTTCTTTGAGCTCCTTTAGGTCTGTTGGAAGAGAAGATGGGCAGTGCGCACGCCCCTTGGCGTCGTGTTTCCTTGGTTACGCACGCTCTTTAGCGCTGCGCAACCTAGCATGCGCGTCCCTAGCACCACCTGTATCCTGGCGCCCTTTGGCACCTAGGCACCCCTTGACACCCAGGCGCCCCTTGGTCCCTGGCGCCACCTGTACCCTGGCGCCCTTTGGCAGCTAGGTACCCCTTGGCCCCTGGCGCCACCTGTACCCTCGCACCCTTTGGCACCTAGGCACCCCTTGGCACCTGGCGCCACCTGTACCCTGACGCCCTTTGGCACCTAGGTACCCCTTGGTACCCAGGCGCTCCTTGGCCCCTGGCGCCACCTGTACCCTGGCGCCCTTTGGTACCTAGGCACCCACTGGCACCCAGACGCCCCTTGGCCCCTGGCACCACCTGTACCCTGGCGCCCTTTGGTATCTAGACACCCCTTGGCACCCAAGCGACCCTTGGCCCCTGGTGCCACCTGTACCCTGGCGCCCTTTGGTACCTAGGCACTCCTTGTGTCACATCTATTTTTCTAGTTTAGGGTATTTTAGGATTGTAAATTTTTTTAGATTATTTTAATATATTATATTATTGGTATTATGATTTTTGGACATTTAATAGTATAGCCCTGGTGCAACCTAGCCTAGTGCCTCATCATGACTTAGTGACTTGGTTAGCATGGTTAGTTAGGTTGTAGCATTTCCATTCTAGTTAGTTCAAGTTAGAAGCTAATTAGAAATCTTTAGTTAAAGGCTAGTTAGAAACCTTGATTTAATGTTTCATTTAAACTTGTAGAGTGAAGCCTAGCCCTTGGATCAAAACCCTAGCCCAATCTCATAGGTGGCCGGCCAAGTAAGGTCTATGAGCCCCTATTTAATCTCTCTTGAGGAGCATTTGCCTCTTTTTCATTCATTCTGTTTTGGCAAAGACCTAGGTTTGTGCTCCTTCTCATTTATTTCTATTTTCTTCTTTTCTCTTTCTTTTTAATCCTAGTCTTTTGCATTGGGTTCTAATTCATGATTATGGACTGTTGGTGGTGAGCAATCTCAATTTTGGAGAGCATTGGAGTTGCAAGAAGGATCTTCATTTTGGAGGTTTCATTGGGATTCACCCTCAATAGGTAAATCTCTTCAAATCCCTTCAAATCCATGATTTCTTTCCATTCATGCATCCATCTAGGTGTCCCCTAACTGTCGGTATAGTTTGGTAGGAATTGGAATTGGTTTGGTGTCCGTATCGGACACATATCAGTGTTTTGCATATGTGCTTGATGAAATGCCTCAAAGAGGTTATAATTCATATTTTTGAAAAGTATTTGAATAGATTTGTAGATCTATATGTTGTTATGGATTTGTGTTGCACTGAGGTAAATTTTGTGCTGTGTCCGTATCCAAATTGGACACGAACACGCTCGCACACGAGCCGTGCCTGTGTCCTGCTGTTCGAGGCATACAACGGACACGACATGCGACGAGATGCGATAAAACTCAAGGGACACGTTGGGGCAATGTATGCAAACGTGTCCCTCAAGTTCCAAGGTGTCTCATGTCATGTCGGACACAAAATCCTATATGCATTGGTTTTCTACAAAGACTGCACGCGTGTAATATCGCATCTGATACGCGTGTGGTTCTTCGACACATGGACACGTGATCGTGTGGCAGAGTGTTAGAAACCTAGACCTATTCTAGGTCGACCCTGGTGCACGATCATGAGACATGACATGGCCTGTGTGGAGTTCTAGATCGATGTGCATGTCCCCACGACGATTTTACTGCACGCATGTGACCCAGTGCTGATACGCATCTCGTGTCGAGACACGACACGACGTAGACACAAAACTAAGTGTCGATCGTGTAGCCCTATGCCTGGGCTACACGTGGGTGTGAGCACGCGGCGTGGGATGGCCTGTGTCGTATCCACGAGATACGAACACGCCTGTATGACTCGGTATATGGAGACTATGTCTGTGCGGGGTTTCAGTTATTTGGACCCCTCGTGTCCATTTGTATGGACACGAGAACCCCTCTTGACACATATGTTGGCCCATTGGTCATGGTTAAACCTGATTTTAATAATTGATCAAACTCTGTCTCGATATAAATGCAAGTCAATTCAGATGTTTACCTACGACGTTTTGGATACTACTCAACAATGGATATCTACGATGTTCAAGACTGAAGCCGTTTGCCATTTCAAATGTATTTCATGTTAAGCAATGTAATTTTTCATTTTATTGAGTCTAGGAATACATTGTACACCAAGTCGTACTGGCAGATAGGCTGTCCAGAATCATTTTTTAAAACTGACCTATTTCTTTTACAAATGACCTATGTTTTTGAAAAACATCCTTTTTACAAAAAGCCAAAATTGATTTTTTCTCAAAAATGAACTGGCAGAACCCTAGCAGAACTCGGCCAGAGTTCGGCCAGAGTTCGGCCAAGTAGAACGTTAGTGAACGTTTGATTTTGAACTTGGTCAATCTTCAGTTGCGGTTTGTTACAAAGAGTTCTATCCGAATTCTGCCCAAATTCTGTCAGAGTTCTGTCTTTGGAAAAACCATAAATAGAGAAGCATTTCGATCATTTCAAATCACCAATTCACTTTCAATCTCTTCTCTTCTTAAGGTTACATTCTTCCAAAGAGTTCTAAAAAGCTTTCATTTTCAAACTCCAAGCCAGTTACAATCCTCTAGTTGATTTGCCAGTGCGGTATGGTCTAGAAGTTTCAAGAGCGATTGTAATCAGAGGCTTGATAGAAGATTCAACTCTTCACAATTGAAGTTGGTCGAGTTCTTCGTATCAAAGCTCGCGTCTGTAGAAGTTGCAAGGACTTCGTATGAAAACTTACGGGATTTTTCAATAGTGGATTCAACTGGAAGCTAGAGTTCTTCCGACTGGACTAGTCCTCACAAGAGGGAAACCAGTATAAATCTCGGTGTTTGCATTTGCCTTCTGATCACTTTTAATTTCTGTCATTTACTTTGTGATTATTTTTTATATCTGTGATCTAACTGCTAACAAGATTTTTAATTAGAAATATTCCGCTGCCTACTCTATTCACCCTCCCTCTAGAGTATTCTGCTTTACGATTTTGTTCCTACAATTGGTATCAGAGCAGGTTCTCCATCTAGAGGTATATCGAAAGCAGGTTATATAGGTAAAGCAAGGTAAAATTACAGTTATATTCAATTTTTTATATAGATCACAGTATTATACATGGCAACTGTGAAATTCATAAGTGAAGGCCAAGCCACAAACAGACCTCTACTGTTTGACGGCACAAACTACACTTATTGGAAAATACGTATGAGTTTCTTTCTGAAATCTCTTGATTTTGACTTATGGTCTGTAGTTATTGATGGCTATAAAAAGCCACCTCGTATTAATGTTGATGGTGTTTTAGTAAAAAAATCCCATGACAAATATACAGAGGAAAAAAAGGCCAGTCTTGACGTACGTATTATTAACGCTTTATTTTGTGCTTTAGACAGAACTGAATTCAATATGGTGTCTACTTGTACAACATCAAACGAAGTGTGGAAACTTCTCGAAGTAACCCACGAAGGAACAACACAAGTCAAGGAGTCAAAGATCAACTGACTTACTCAGGAGTACGAGGCGTTCAAAATGAAGCCAAGTGAATCACTCACTCAGATGTTTACAAGATTCTTGGATAATGTAAATCCTCCGTCTTTACTAGGCAAGGATTACAGTAACCATGAGAATATTCACAAATTTCTACGAGCCCTTATAAAGAACTAGATTCCAAAGGCTACAACAATCATTGAAGGGAACGACCTCTCAACAATGTCTCTAGAAACACTCATGGGTAAGCTACTCACTCACGAGTTAGAACTTCAAGACTTTGAAGATGCTACACCAATGGAGAAGTCAGAGAAGACGATCGCTCTCAAGGCTCAACATAGAAGAACCATCGAAGATGATTCTGACAACAGCGACTCCGACTCTGAAGATCAAGCTCTTTTGGTAAGGAAATTCAAGAAGTTCATGAGATTTAACAGAAGAACAAAGGACAGCAAAGACAACAACAACAACAATGAGGAAGATCCTATTTGCTACTGATGCAAAAAAAAAGGACACATGAAGAAAGATTGTCCCTCTGCATCATCATCAAAGAAAAGCAACAAATATGACATAGGCTACCTGAAGAAATCCACATCAAGGAAGTACGCCAACACAAGCATATGGCATAAAAGTGAAGCAAACGACTCAGAAGATGAACAATCAGATGACGCTGCAAATGTATGCTTGATGGCTTGTGATCAGGTAATTACTAATCCTCTATTTGATCCGTATGATGATTTCACCTTTGAGCAACTAGGAGAGGCTTTCAGTGAACTATTAGATGATTACAGGAAACTGCGTAGCAAATATAAAACTTTTAAGAAGGTACTCAAAGTGTACAAAGGTGAAATAGGAAGACTTACCGACCTACTAGATCATGTTAGAGATAATGACTCTTCAAATGAGTCTGGTGAGCTTTCTTCTATTAAATTATTGTTACATGAGACTGTTAAGCTATCCGAAGAAAAAGACCAAACTATTATCCAGTTAAAGGAAGACCTATCTAAGGAGAGAAAGAGTCTCCAGTATGCATAGGTCAGATTAGAATCACTTACATCTGACTATACAAGATTGTATGACACTTCCAAAAAGTTGAAAATTAGTTTAGGAAAACGGCCTGAAGTTGCTGCTTCCTATTCTAACACGTGTCAATTACCGAATCATCGGAACACGCCCAATACTGTCAGACCAAACCATACCAAGACTATGCCCAAGAAGACTAATAGGCATGCATTCTTCTATACTAGAAAACCAAAACCTACCAATCATGCACCTCACACTACTTTCAACACTCAACATGATAAATATCATTATTGTGGCCTCATTGGTCATATATCTTCAGCATGTAGAATCAGAAATTTAGTAGATTTAAATGTTTATGCATGGATACCGAAAACTAACCAATCAGGACCCTACAAGAAATGGGTACCAAAAGTTTTATCTGTAAATTATTTTGTAGGTGGGACACCCTTCACATGCTAGGAGCAAATGGATCCTCGACAGCGGTTGCTCACGGCATATGACCGGTGACGCTTCATTATTCGCAACACTGTCGAAGAGGAATAAAGAAGGATACGTCTCCTTCGATAATAATCTAAGAGGGTACATAATCGATATCGGTGACATTGGTAAGGCTCCCTATCCAGTGATTAAAGATGTTTATCTTGTTACCGAGTTAAAACATAATCTGCTGAGTATAAGCCACTTAGCTGATCACGGTTATGGTATTAACTTTGTAAAAGATAAATGTACTATAATTGATAGTTCAACTGGTAGTACTATATTTGAGGGTATTAGGAAAGACAATATATATGTATTCTATTTATTGGAAGATGCTAACACAGCAGGTAGATATTTGATGGCCAAAAGCGTTGAGAGTCAACTATGGCATATGAGACTCGGTCATGCAAATATGGATACAATTTGAAGATTATCTACGAAGAAGTTGGTACGCGGATTATCGGATATTTCTTTCAAGAAGGATACGGTATGTAGTGAATGTGAAAAGAACAAAGCTACATAATCCGCATTCAAGTCCAAGAACGCTGTAAGTACCACTAAACCTTTACAATTGTTGCATATGGACTTATTTGGACCAAGCAGAGTTGTTAGTCTAGGTGGTAAGTTATATGCATTTGTCATTATAGATGATTTCTCTAGATATACATGGGTTTATTTTCTTGCACGCAAGAACGATGCATTATCAGAATTCGTCACCTTTTGTAAGAAAGTACATAATGAAAAAGGGTTCATGATTACTCGCATTCGTAGTGATCATGGCGGCGAATTTGAGAATGCAGAATTCAAACAATTTTATGACACACATGGTTATCTGCATGAATTCTCTTGCCCTAGGACTCCGCAACAAAATGAAGTTGTGGAACGTAAGAACAGAACTCTATCTGAAATGGCTAGAGTTATGTTAAACCAGTTTAGTCTACCTAGATACTTATGGGCTGAAGCTGTAAATACAGCATGCTATATTCTCAATAGGGTTCTAATTCGACCTATATCGAAGAAGTCTCCCTATGAATTATGGTTTGATGGAACACCAAATGTTTCTTATTTCAAAATCTTTGGTTGTAAATGTTTTATTCTTAATACTAAAGATAATTTGAGTAAATTTGATGAAAAGGCCGATGAAGGTATATTTTTAGGTTATGCAGCAAATAGCAAAGGATATAGAGTCTTCAACAAAAGAACCATGATCATTGAAGAATCTATCAATGTCAAGTTTGATGAGCTAAATCAATACTTAGATGATGATGACAATGAAGACATAATCGTACCAAGTACAACTACTGCAAAACCTTCACACAAAGATACAGAACCATCACATCAGGCATCAGATGAACCTCCAAGCAAAGAAGCCAGAACTAGCAATCTTGAGACTACACCAAAAGAAATGAGATTCTTGGCTAATCATCTAAAGGACTTGTTAATTGGTGAGATTACCAAGGGTGTAAGTACTCGTTCCTTTAATAAAGATATAGCTTCTTGTGTTGCTTTTGTCTCACAGTTTGAACCCAAAAATGTTGATGAAGTATTTAGTAATATTTTTTGGTTAGATGCTATGCAAGAGGAATTAAACCAATTCGAACAGAATCAAGTTTGGGAACTTGTTCCCAAGCCCATTGATCATCCGGTCATTGGCACCCGATGGGTATTCCGAAATAAACTGAACGAGAATGGTTTAGTGACTCGTAATAAGGCTCGACTCGTAGCTCAAGAATACAATCAAGAAGAAGGTATCGACTACGATGAGACTTATGCACCAGTTGCGAGATTAGAATCCATTCGCATGTTATGTGCATTTGCATGTTTTCATAATTTCAAGTTATTTTAAATGGATGTCAAAAGCGCATTTTTAAATAATTTTATAAAAGAAGAAGTTTATGTAGCTCAACCTCCCGATTTTACTGATTTCAAATTTTCTGAATATGTTTTCAAGTTGAAGAAAGCTTTATACGATTTGAAACAAGCCCCTCGTGCTTGGTGCGATTGTCTAAGCTCTTTTTTTACTTGATAACGGTTTTTTAAAGGGAATGGTTGACACTACTTTGTTTATAAAATCTTTGAATAACAATATTCTTTTGATTCAAGTCTATGTAGATGATATTATTTTTGGATCTACTGATGAATCCCTTTGTCAAGAATTTTCAAAGTGTATATAGAATGAGTTTGAGATGAGCATGATGGGAGAGCTGAAATTCTTTCTCAGACTGCAAATCAAACAAACCAACAATAGGACGTTCATAAATCAAGCAAAATACACAAATGATCTATTAAAGAAGTTTGACATGGAAGCAGCAAAGCCACTTAGCACTCCAATGGCGACTTCAACCAAGCTTGATATTGATGAACAAGGCAAACCTGTCGACATACGTAAGTATCGAGGTTTGATCAGTAGTTTACTGTATTTAACTGCTAGTCGACCAGACATTATGTTTAGTATTTCCTTATGTGCTCGTTTTTAAGCTAATCCTAAGGAATCACATTTGTGCGCAGTTAAGCGTATCTTTTGATACCTTAAAGGCACTTCTTCTGTCGGCTTATGGTATCCTAAAACCGCGTCGTTTGACCTAACCGGTTATTCTGATGCTGATTTTGCCGGATGTAAAGTAGATAGAAAAAGCACTAGCGGTACATATCATTTCCTAGGAAAAGCTCTAGTCTCTTGGTTTAGTAAAAAGCAAAATTCTGTTGTATTATCAACAACCGAGGCTGAGTATATTGCCGCAGGACGTTGTTGTGCACAAATTTTATGGATAAAACAAACTTTAGAAGACTATAGATTGCATTTTACACATATATTCATTTTCTGTGACAACACTAGCTCTATTAATTTGACTAAGAATCTAGTATGTCACTCTCGTACTAAACATATCGAGATTCGACATCACTTTCTTAGAGATCATCAACAAAATGGAGATATAGACCTTATATACATAGACACTCAGAATCAATTAGCTGACATACTCACAAAACCTTTAGCGGAAGATCGTTTCAATTATTTACGTCGAGAATTAGGCATTTTAGATGTCAATAATATTAATTAATTTTGTTTTATTAATTAATTTATTCGATACTCATAAACTATTTTCGAGACAAGCCTAAAAAGAGTCTGTCTGTCACCACGACTACGGTCGAAGCGAAGCGGTACTTAAGAGTTCCCCGGTGAACCTCCGTTAGCTGGGACAGTACTCCTACAGCTAATCTGAGATAGATGCTGAGTAAAGAATATTAATTTATAAAATAATATTAATTATATTATTTTGAGATTTAAAATTACTAAACTCTGAATTAAACTTTTTGAAACGAATTCGGCCAGAGTTCGGCTGGGTATATATATGTACCAGCCAGAACCCGAGGCTCCAATCTTCTTCATTCTTCTAAACATCCTCAAACAGCAGCAGTCGTGCCTCCAAACCCTAGTTTTTCTCCACCCTTGTTCTTCCAATTTGCGTAGAGATTTTTCGTCGAAACATTCGATTCGTGCGAAGAATTTCGTCCTCAACAGCATATCCAATTCTTGGAAGGAATAATTTCTTCTCTTCTCCACTTTTCAATTCTTAGGGTTTCTAAAAATTTTGGGAAAGAATGCCTAAGTTCAATCCCTTCAAGAGGAAGAAGACCAATGCCAGTGAAGAGGCATCGTCTTCTGATCCGCATACGGATTGCCTCTTTTCTTTGATCCAATCGGACGATGGTGCATCGGACGAGTTTTACTTTAAAACTTCCGATCAAGCTTTATTGTGGTATGCCGATTTCATTATGCGTACTATTTGCACTGGTTCACCAATTAAATGGACTGTCTTTTCGGATCACCGTCCTTACTTTGAGGCATTAGGGTTACAACACTTTGTTACCTTACAATTCCCCATTGCTACTAATGCCATTAGATTATTCTATTATAATTTCGTGTTAGACACTTTCACCGCGAGAACACGTGTCGGAGGGATCGATATCGAATTCACTAACGAAACGTTAGCAAAAATCCTTGGTATTCCAAACGAAGGTGCCCCGCTCGATGACATCACTGATTTTGATTTTCCCTATGGTATGACTCTCGTTAGTTTCAAGAATGAGCCTTGTGCGCCCGCACGCGCTCGTCCTGGAAAGTTCAAAGCTAATAACTTGAACTTGTTTAACTACGAATTATATCGCATCATCTATTCCACTTTACTTCCAATATCCACTTCCAAAGATGATGTCACTGCACTGGAACTCTCTGCTCTTTATCACATTCTTAAGGGAAATCCTTTTTTTGCCCCTAAGACTATCATTCAGATGATGGGAAGATGTCGCGGAAGAGACCGCAACCTATCTTATGCGATGATCATCCCTCGCATCTTTCAGAGATTTGACATTGACCTATCTACTTGTGCTGTTGACCATGAACCCAAGTTTCTTAAACTCTCTCGTCGCAGCATTGCCACTGTTCCTCCACCTACCGCACCTGCTCCTTCTACACCTACTCCCATAGCACCTGGACCGCTTCATTCCTACCCTATGTCATTTGAAGTTATTCATCAACACCTTTCAGATCTGTAGTCATTCTATATTGACAATTCCAGGGAATGTGAGTTCCGTGACGTGACTCGGTTCCAGGCCATTGCCAACTCCTTCGTCGATCTGAGATTTACGCAGACGGGTCACTCTGCTAGCTCTCTACCTTGCGACCCTTCTGTTTCTGGATACCGCGTTGATGATGAGGCGATCCACTCTCTGTTCCATCCAGGGAACGCCTACGATTGGTATCGTACTACTGGTGCTATTCCTTGCGAGTATGTGGGTGAGTTTTACACTGGTGCTCCTTATACTTCTAGAGCTGGTCCTTCTAGACATGCTGGTGCTGCAGCAGCTTACGATGATGATGAGGATGATGACTTTTGTGTTGTTATGACTTTTAAGATTGATACTTTTGTCTTATGTTTAATTGGAAATGCTCCGACATTCTAAAATTTTATCAGTACTCTTATTTTAGTTTTTATCTGCACTCTTTTGGTTATTTTGTGACTTCTCATAGACATGGTTTTCATAATGCCTTAGTTTGGCATTTTAGTTTATCATTCAGCACTTTATTTGTTTCAGTTTTATTCTAGCATTATCTTTTTTCTGCTTCATATTAAAACTGCCTGTGACAAATAACATGCCTGTGTTGTGTATACAATATCTTTTCACTGTTTCTACCATGCTTGTGATGAATGTTTTATATATTTTTTTATGTTTCTTCATTGTGTGTTACTTATGCATTTATTGCGGGGGAGCTTTCTCTTTTGCAATTATTTTGCTAAGTGACAACGGGGGAGAAAGAGATCTAACATCTTCATGAATGCAGGTTAAGAACAAATTTTCAAATACATTTTTGAATTGATCCAAACTTCGATGTAATATCGGCAAGATTTGTCAATTATCAAAATGGGCGAGATTGTTGGCCCATTGGTCATGGTCAAACCTGATTTTAATAATTGATCAAACTCTGTCTTGATATAAATGCAAGTCAATTCAGATGTTTACCTACGACGTTTTGGACACTGCTCAACAATGGATATCTACGATGTTCAAGACTGAAGCCGTTTGCCATTCCAAATGTATTTCCTGTTAAGCAATATAATTTTTTATTTTATTGAGTCTAGGAATACATTGTACACCAAGTCGTACTGGCAAATAGGCTGTCCGGAATCTTTTTTTAAAATTGACCTATTTCTTTTACAAATGACCTATGTTTTTGAAAAACTTCCTTTTTACAAAAAGCCAAAATTAATTTTTCTCAAAAATGAACTGGCAGAACCCTAGCAGAGTTCGGCCAGAGTTCGGCCAAGTAGAACGTTAGTGAACGTTTGGTTTTGAACTTGGTCATCCTTCAGTTGCGGTTTGTTACAAAGAGTTCTGTCTGAATTCTGTCCAAATTCTGTCAGAGTTCTGTCTTTGAAAAAACTATAAATGGAGAAGCATTTCGATCATTTCAAATCACCATTCACTTTCAATCTCTTCTCTTTTTAAGCTTATATTCTTCCAAAGAGTTCTAAAAAGCTTTCATTTTCAAATCCCAAGCCAGTTACAATCCTCTAGTCGATTTGCCAGTACGGTACGGTCTAGATGTTTCAAGAGCGATTGTAATCAGAGGCTTGATAGAAGATTCAACTCTTCACAATTGAAGTTGGTCGAGTTTTTCATATCAAAGCTCGCGTCTATAGAAGTTGCAAGGACTTCGTATGAAAACTTGCAGGATTTTCCAATAGTGGATTCAACTGGAAGCTATAGTTCTTCCGACTGGACTAGTCCTCACAAGTGTGAAACCAGTATAAATCTCGGTGTTTGCGTTTGCCTTCTGATCACTTTTAATTTCAGTCATTTACTTTGTGATTATTTTTTATATCTGTGATCTAACTGCTTACAAGATTTTTAATTAAAAATATTCCGCTGCCTAATCTATTCACCCCCCTTAGAGTATTCTGCTTTACGATTTCGTTCCTACAACATATTATTTGTATTAATGCATGTATACTTTTAATTTGGTATTTAATTAGGTTTTCAAAGATGTTTTATTGGGTTGAGATGTTTATTTGATTCAGTTTGGGTTCCAAAGCATTCTCATATTTGATTTGAACTGTGAACCAAATTGGCTTGAACAGTGAACTCAGGTTTCCTACTGGGTTAAGTTCCTTTTATTCAATTTCATTCTCATGTTAGCTAGAACTATAATTCAGTTGCATTGATTCATTCTCTATTTTCCTTAAAACTGTGAGTTTTGATTAGTTATTTTATGAAGGATATCTCAGGTTATTGGTTTGTATTAAGTTCACCTATATTTGATTGGTTTTGGGTTCATTGTTGTCTCAGGTTAACCTGAGATCTTCTCAGATTGCAACAGATGTGGGTTTTTTATTACCTTACCTGAGAGTGTTCTCAGGATTACTGAGTTCATTCTCAGTTTGTATGTGTATACAGGTTTTGGGTTTCATTGTTAATATTCTTGAGTTCAGTTGGTTTTCATATTTCATTCTCATTTTCGTTTCACTATGAACTGAGGTAATTCTCAGGTTGATTTACCTTTACATTCTCAGTTTTGGACTGGTTTGGGACAATCCTATTTTCCTTTCTATTTCATTTTCCATTTCCATTTCTTTCATTCCCTTTCTTTCCTTTTTCCTTTTATTTCCTTTTGATATCATTTATGCTTCTATATGTTTAGTAGATATATATACTTGATTCAATTGTGGATATCCTACCTTGATTTCATATATAGGTATTTCCTCTATGTAGTTTGAATGGTATGCTTTATATTGTGTGATACTATATATTTATATTCATACCCATATGTAATGAATGAATAAAATATATAAGTATATGTTGTGATTGCTATTAGATATAGTCTATGGGTTATGAGTCAGCTTAGGATTAACCCAATGAGACTAATTTGGTCGAGTTGACTAGCAAGTTGACCAAGTTGACAAAAGTCAACTTTGAGTCAAACTTGATCCAAATTGACTCAAATGGACTTAGAATGACTTGATAACTTGTGTTTGACCTAGAAATTTGGTAGATAGACTAGTTGACTTATAGTTGACCTGGTTTGACCAGAGTTGAACAAGGGTTGACTTTGACCTAGAAGGACCTAGAATCATTTAGAATGCATGGTAGGCTATTCTTATTTCATATTAGACACTTTGTAACCTATGGTTGTTCTAAATAGGACTCGGATACTCTAGTTCGGACTCTTATTACATTCTGTGTCCGTTTTATACTTGTTAGAAATTATATTCTTGTCATAGTTTAATTTACTTGATGCTGACATGACATTGTCATGGATTAGTACTATATGGATCTTTACATGAGATGTTATCCCCTCGGGTGTATCGAATACATCATGTCATGTGCTTTTCATGAACATCATATATTTTATGGACTCTTATTATTCATATATACTCATGTGCTCTCATGATCTCATGAGCTTCATGTATAAACTATCATTTACAATAACATAACCAGTCTAGATCCTTGTGTATTGATTGGGGCATGGGAGAGTAGAAATAGTCATGTGAACAATTCCAAAGTAGTGTAATCATGTACAAACTCTTTAGTGTAATCATGTGCAAATCAAGCTGTTCATATATCTATCTTGTACTCTAAATCACATAGTCACTTACAGTTCTCTATTATCATAAATATATAGATAGCTTCGTTTATCAGTTTCTCTCTTTCTTTTCATGATTATTTCTTACAGCGTTTCATGTATCTTAACCTATCACATGCTTTATATTTTCTGTCAAGATATGAACTACGTGAGATGTATTGTGCTCGTTTCCCATCCTGATTGGACTGATGAAAATATTACAGGTTATGAGGAGGAGTTCTGTCCTACATATTATGGCACAGGCTTAGATGACACCGGTGACTTGGACCCTCAGGAGGATCCTACAGTCACTGAGAACTTGCCTATTGTCTAGATTAGCTTTCTAGACAAGTTTTGCTTTTAGTTGTCTTATTTTATGTACTTTCAGTTATTGAATACTAGTGGATAACCCGTGCCATAATGGCACGGACACGAACCCGACCTTCTCGACGTAGGCGTACAGGCATCGGACCAGCGCCTTGGGGTTCCGGATGGAGACGTGGCCTTCGAACCCGGCCTTCTCGATATAGGCGTGCAGGCACCGAACCAGCACCAGGGACCCGAGCCTGGTGGAGGCGGATACGACAAAGACCACGGTGGCAGCGTTCGGGGCGGCGTAGGGCCTCATGGAGGCAAAGACGCACAGGGCCGTCGTCGGGCATCCGAGGGCGGCGAGGCCCGATACGGCGGCGGTCCAGGAGAAGACGTCCCTGTGCAGCATTCCGTCGAACACCCACAGGACGTGGCGGCGGAGCCGCGTCGGGAGTAGGCGGTGAGCAGGACGGTCTGCACGAAGGGGTTGGGCTGGAATCCAAGGTGGAGGGCGTGTGCATGGAGCGACCTGGTGGCGGCGGCGGCGGCGGCGGTGTTGAGCAAGGAAGAGAAGGTGTGAGAGTTGGGAGGGACGCGGTGACGGAGCATTTGGGAGTAGATGGAGAGTGGGTCGGCGGAGATGGCGATGGCGGTGTTGAAGAAGAAGGGGTTGGGGTTGGTCATGGCGGAGAATAAGGAGGCGGCGAAGGAAGGGTCGGCGTCGACGACGCAGTGGAGGAGGCTGCTTGCGACGAAGGGGTTACGGAAGAGGCCGGCGACGAAGGCGTGGGTGAGGATGGACTGGAGGCGGCAGAGGGAGGGGCGGTACAAGAGGAGCTGGAGGCGGGGTTGTCATTGGAACAACCGGTTGCTCCGCACCCAACATGGGATCTCCTCCTCTCTTATAGAGAGAGGGACAATTTAGTCCTTTCATCATCGTTGAACCAAATCATATGGGTCAGACCAAAAACCCACTGTGCTTTATATTATAGATTTATGATGTTTATACATTCAAATATTACTCTAATTGTAGCTCTTTTTAGAGATTACTCTTTTATGTTATCCATCCATTACACTCTTTATTACATTTTAGATTCTCTGATTGAGTTGTACCTTTATATTGTCCTCCTTTTGGAGCGTATATTATTGTACATGTATGGTTATATTGTTAGATGTTGTGACCTAGGACAACGTTCTACCGTCGACACTGCGGCGTAGGCTGGACGTACCCACTTCTTGTACCCTTACACTGGGTACGGGTCGTGACACATTTTTAGTGGTGGCCCATGCAGGTTAGTTGCAACTAGTACTATTCGTAGTGGTACTTGAACTAGAGTATCATTACAGCCTGCAGTAGGATATAGGATATAAGTTAAGGTACTCAATCACATTGGGGAAACTCTTACCTAATTCTTGCTGCTAATTGCCTTCTTTTAAAATAAACTGTCCTCCTTTGATTATATCGCTTCCTTCTCAGTAATTGATTCTTTGTTTGACCTGTCTTTAGGATAGTGGAGACACGATCGCAGTGCTCTGGCCTAAGGGATACCGCTGAGAGGTCTTCCACTTCTCGCCCGACTCAGCAGGACCATGGGACCACAGTACCTATTATTCCTCCTCAGGTGGGACCATCTGCAGCTTTTGGGGGTGCTCCTCCACCTGTTCCGAGGACTACCCCAGGGGTTCAGGGGATGCTACCACCACCGCCTCAGGGGACAGTTGATATGAGGCGTTTCTTTGCCTTCATGCAGCAGATGATGGAGACTCAGCGGCGCCAGACAGAGGATATGAGGTAGAACATTGACAATGCCCATCAGCTAGCCATGGTGGCAGTAGAGAAGGTGACTGCCCAACCACAGGAAGGGCAGATATAACTGTACCAGCCGAGGACTACGGGCATTAAGGACTTTCAGAAGTTGCGGCCGCGAAACTTTAAGGGTACTGAGGGTATCCTATATACCGACGACTGGATCGAGCATATAGAAAAGATCTTTCGCCTCGCAGAGATACCAGCTAGGCTTCAGATAGAAGCAGCGAGAAGCCAGATGTAGGACCTTGCCTACACATGGTACCAAACCGACCCCAGGGTTGGTACAGAAGCCCAGACTTGGGAGGCTTTCATGAAGCTCTTCAAGGAAAAGTACTTCTCCGACACAGCACTTGGCACCTTGGAGACGCAATTCGAGAACCTGGTTCAGAGGAATCAGACAGTAGAAGAGTACGCCGGAGAGTTCTGTCGTCTGGACAGATTTGTGGAGGGCCTTAGCGAGACAGTAAAGTCTAGGAGGTTCAGGAAGGGCTTGGTTAAGGAAGTCAAGTCCTTGACCAAGGGCAACAAAAATGCTACTTTTGAGGAGATTCTGATGGGAGCTATGGCAACGGAGGACGACCTCGAACTGAAACTGAAGAGAGGTCGTGATTCACATGGAGCCAGCGGCAGTGGAGGCCCGGCCAAGTAGCCCCATTTTTAGCAGCAGCATCAGCAGAAGCCGTTCCAGCAGCAGCAGTTCCAGAGTCAGGGTCGTGCGCCTTTTCAGCAGAAGCAGATACAACAGGCACCTAGACAACAGCAAGTCATCAGTTGTACTTTTTGTAAGAAGCCAGGACATGCTTGGAATGAGTGTAGAAAGAGGTCAGGCAAGTACCTACTTTGTGGTTCAGTAGAGCACCAGCTGAGGGACTGTCCCATGTCTTCAGGATGTACAACTCAGGAAGCAGGAGCCAAGGCTCCGATAGGACAGCAGAAGGGACCATTGCCGACCCAGCAGCAGAAGTTTATCCAGCACCAGCAGCAGACCAGAGGAGGTCAGCAGGGGCGAGACTTCGCCATGTCAGCCGAGGATGCAGGGGCAGTCAGAGATCTGATAGTAGGTTCTGTTCTTCTCGACTCCTTTCATGCATTCGCTTTGTTTGATTTGGGGGCTTCCTATAGTTTTATGTATGTATCATTTTCTGTTAGACACCAGCTTTATTCTGAACTATTGCCTAGAACTTGCAAGATTACGATTGGGGGTGGTATCATCCTCGTCTGTGATGTTTGTAAGCATCGGAGAGTAGTTTTGTGAGACCGAGAACTGGATGTGAGTCTGCTCGTAACGCCATTACCGAACTACGACATTGTACTCAATATAGATTGGTTGAGCAGGCACCATGCCAGTATAGATTCTCGCGGTGGTAGAGTTCTTTTCATTGTGCCAGGAGAGCCGGAGTTCGAGTTCACTAGACGGGAGATGGACCAGAGCAGCGGAGTCTTCAGCGGAGTTTCAGTAGAGGAGCAGAGCGTGCCACATCCATTGATAGCTGAGTTTAGAGATGTATTTGGAGGAGTTGCCAAGGTTACCTCTGGACAGAGATATAGAGTTCTCTATAGATTTGGTGCCCGACGCAGAGCCGATATCTCAACACGTCTATAGAGTGAACAACAACGAGCTAGTGGAATTAAAGAAGCAGGTGGATGAGTTGCAGGACAAAGGCTTCATCCGATCGAGTTCTTCCCTATGAGGTGCACCAGTGCTCTTTGTGCCGAAGAAGAATGGGTCGGTACGGATGTGTATCGTCTATAGGGCTCTCAACAATCTCACGATCAAGAACAAATACCCACTGCCGAGGATCGATGATCTGTTCGATCAGTTGAGCGGAGTGAAGATATTCTCCAAAATTTATCTGAGGTCAAGTTACCATCAAGTGACGGTGAAGAAGGAGGACATTTCGAAGACAACATTCAGGATACGGTATGGCCAGTTTGAGTTCATGGTGATGCCGTTTGGGTTAACCAACGCCCTGGCGGTGTTCATGAACTTGATGAACAAGGTTTTCCACCAGTACTTGGACAAGTTCGTGGTGGTGTTCATCGACGACATCCTGGTGTATTCGAAGACCCCAGAGGAGCACGAGGAGCATTTGAGAGTAGTTTTAGAGACTCTCAGGGAGGAACAGCTTTACGACAAGCTTTCGAAGTGTGAGTTCTTTTTGGACCAAGTTGATTTCCTAGGTCATGTTGTGACCGAAGATGGAATCTCGGTCGACCCAAAGAAGATCAGAGTAGTTGAGGCGTGGATAGCACCGAGTTCAGTTGCGGAGATCAGGAGCTTTCTGGGATTGGCATGCTACTACAGGAGGTTTATTTAAGATTTCTCTCGGATTGCAGAGCCATTGACTAGGCTGACCCGGAAGGATGCAGAGTTTATCTGGTCAGAGGAATATCAGGTTGCTTTCGATGAGTTAAAGAGGCAACTGACGATAGCCCCAATTTTGACATTGCCATCAGGATCAGGCGGGTTCACTATCTACAGTGATGCCTCAGGGAAGTGTTTGGGTTGTGTCTTGCAGCAGCATGGGAAGGTGATTGCCTATGCATCCAGGTAATTACGTCCGCATGAAAAGAACTATCCTACCCATGATTTGGAGTTAGCGGCAGTTATCTTTGCTCTTAAGTTGTGGAAGCACTATCTATACGGACAGCGTATGGAGATCTTTACAGATCACAAAAGCTTGAAGTATGTATTTACATAGAAGGAGCTCAACATGAGATAGTACAGATGGTTGGAGTTGATGAAGGACTTCGACGTTTCCTTGTAGTATCACCCAGGAAAGGCCAACATGGTTGCCGATGCCTTGAGTAGGTATCCGATAGCTATGTGTTTGACGATGGATTGTTACTTGTTAGCAGATTTAGAGAGCCTGGGGATCGAGGTGATTGTGACAGAAGTTCAGATACAGATGTGGGGCCTTCAGATCCAGTCGAACTTGATGGAGAGGATCAAGTCGACTCAGTTTGAGGATGTTGGTCTGCGGTGTATCCGAGAGTAAGTTCGAGCAGGATTGGTGGATGATGAGTTTATTCTTGCAGAGGATAGCACATTGAGGCACGATTTCAGACTGTATGTGCCTAGCGGAGAGGTTCGGGAGCAGGTTATACAGGAGGCCCATCTTTCTCAGTACTCTATACATCCAGGTGCCAACAAGATGTATATGGATCTGAAGGAGCATGTATGATGGTATGGGATGAAGCGGGAGGTAGCTCGCTTCGTAGCCAGATGCTTGGTTTGTCAGCAGGTCAAGGCAGAGAGGCAGAGGCCAGGAGGACTGTTACAGCCATTGCCCATTCCAGAGTGGAAGTAGGAGCACATCATGATGGACTTTATTTCTGGATTACCGTGTACACCAGGAAAGAAAGACGTGATTTGGGTCATCATAGACATGTTGACCAAATCAGCCCACTTTTTGCCATTTAAGACGGGTACATCTACTGAGAGGCTAGCAGAGATGTATATGCGACAGATTGTCAGGATACACAGAGTTTCGGTGAGCATTGTCTCGGATCGGGATAGTCGCTTTACTTTCCATTTTGGGCAGAGTCTGCAGACTAGTTTGGGTACTCAGCTCAAGTTAAGTACTGCATACCACCCTCAGACGGACGGACAGTCAGAAAATAATATTCAGACACTCGAGGACATGCTGCGGACTTGTGTCTTGGATTATGGAGGTTCTTGGGAGGATTATTTGCATTTAATGGAGTTTGCATACAACAACAGCTTCCAGGCCAGCATTGGGATGTTACCATTCGAGGCACTATACGGGCATAGATGTCGTACACCCTTGTCTTGGGATGATTTTGGAGAACGAGCTTTATTGGGACGTGAGATGGTTGTTGAAGCAGCCGAGAAGGTGAAGCTCATCAGAGATCGAATTTGCATGGCGCAGGACAGACAACGGCATTGGGCCGATAGCCACCGAAGTCCTTTACAGTTTTAGGTACATCTTTGACTTAGGATTTGAATTTAGTTTGTTTTTTGATTTTTTGTTTGATCATGTGATTGTTATAGTTAAGCTTGAGACCATGTTTATGCTAGGTTGGAGATATGGTGTTCCTGAGGATATCTCCGACGTGTGGTACTATTCGCTTTGGTGGAGGTGGAAAGCTTAGTCCGTGCATCATCAGACCTTTCGTTATCAGCAGAAGAGTCGGTGACGTGTCATATATACTGGACTTTCCCCTACATTAGAGGGAGAACACAATATATTTTATGTGTCGCAGTTGGGACGGTATGTGGCAGATCCCAGCCACGTACTGGATCATTCCGAGATCGAGGTGGGCCCTACTCTTAGCTATCCAGAATTGTCTGTAAAGATTCTGGATCGACGGGAGAAGGTGTTGAGGAACCAGACGATACCCTTGGTTCGCGTAGCTTAGAGGCACCACTCTCCAGGTGAGTCTACCTAGGAGAGAGAGGATGAGATGCGCGAGCAATACCCTTATCTTTTTCATCATTAAGGTATGATTTTTCTATCCTTCTCATCTATTCAGTTTTGTCTTTAATTTCGAGGATAAAATTCTTTTAAGGAGGGTAGATTTGTCACATCCATTTTTCTAGTTTAAGGGTATTTTAGGATTGTAATTTTTTTTGATTATTTTAAAATATTATATTATTGGTATTGTAATTTTTGGCCTTTTGATAGTATAGCCCTAGTGCAACCTAGCCTAGTGCTTCATCATGACTTAGTGACTTGGTTAGCATGGTTAGTTAGGTTGTAGCATTTCCATTCTAGTTAGATCAAGTTAGAAGCTAATTAGAAATCTTTAGTTAAAGGCTAGTTAGAAACCTTGATTTAATGTTTCATTTAAACTTGTAGAGTGAAGCCTAGCACTTGGATCAAAACCCTAGCCCAATCTCATAGGTGGCCGGCCAAGTAAGGTCCAGGAGCCCCTATTTAATCTCTCTTGAGGAGCACTTGCCTCTTTTTCATTCGTTCTATTTTGGCAAAGACCTAGGTTTGTGCTCCTTCTCATTTCTTTCTATTTTTTTATTTCTCTTCCTTTTTAAACCTAGTCTTTTCCATTGGGTTCTAATTCATGTTTATGGACTGTTGGTGGTGAGCAATCTCAGTTTTGGAGAGCATTGGAGTTTTAGAGTTGCAAGAAGGATCTTCATTTTGGAGCTTTCATTGGGATTCACCCTCAATGGGTAAATATCTTCAAATCCATTCAAATCTATGATTTCTTTCCATAGATGCATCCATCTAGGTGTCCCCTAACTGTATGTGTAGTTTGGTAGGAATTGGAATTGGTTTGGTATCCGTATCGGACACGTATCAGTGTTTTGCATGTGTTTGATGAAATGCCTCAAAGAGGTTTTTATTCATATTTTTGAAAAGTATTTGAATAGATTTTTAGATCTATTTGTTGTTTATGGATTTGTGTCATACTGAGGTAAATTTTGAGCTATGTCCGTATCCAAATTGGATACGAACACGCTCGCACACGAGCCGTGCCTATGTCCTGCTGCTCGAGGCGTACATCGGATACGACACACGACGAGATGCGATGAAACTCAAGGGACACATTAGGGCAATGTCTGTGAACGTGTCCCTCAAGTTTTAAGGTGTCTCGTATCGTATCGGACACGAAATCTCATATGCACTAGTTTCGCACAGAGATTGCACGTGTATAATATCGCGTCTGATACGTGTAGGATTCTTCGACACGTGGACACGTGATCGTGTGGAAGGGTGTTGGACACCTAGACCTACGCTAGGTCGACCTTCGTGCACGATCAGGAGACATAACGTGGCCTGTGTCGAGTTCTAGATCGATGTGCACGTCCCCACGACGATTGTACTACACGTGCGTGACCCAGTGCTGATACGCGTCTCGTGTCGAGACACGACATGACGTGGACACAAAACTAAGTTTCGATCGTGTAGCCCTATGTCTGGGCTACACGTGGGTGTGAGCACGTGGCGTGGGGTGGCCTGTGTCGTGTCCACGAGACACGAACATGTCTGCATGACGCGGTCTGTGCAGACTGTGTCTGTCCGAGGTTTGAGTCGTTTGGACACCTCGTGTCCAGTTGTATGGACACGAGAACCCTCCCATGACATATATTGTTTGTATTAATACCTCTATACTTTTAATTTTGTATTTAATTAGTTTTTGAAGATGTTTTATTGGGTTGAGATGTTCATTTGATTCAGTCAGGGTTCCAAAGCATTTTTATATTTGATTTGAACTGTAAACCAAATTGGCTTGAATAGTGAACTAAGGTTTCCTACAGGGTTAAGTTGCTTTTATTCAATTTCATTCTTATGTTAGCTAGAACTGTAATTCAGTTGTATTGATTCATTCTCTGTTTTCCTTAAAACTGTGAATTTTGATTAGTTGTTTTTATGAAGGATAACTCAGGTTATTGGTTTGTATTAAGTTCACCTATATTTGATTGGTTTTGGGTTCACTGTTGTCTCAGGTTAACCTGAGATCTTCTCAGATTGCAACAGACGTAGGTTTTGTATTACCTTACCTGAGAGTGTTCTCAGGATTACTGAGTTTATTCTCAGTTTGTATGTGTATACAGGTTTTGGGTTTCATTGATAATGTTCTTGAGTTCAGTTGGTTTTTATATTTCATTCTCATTTTCGTTTCACTATGAACTGAGGTAATTCTCAGGTTGATTTACTTTTACATTCTCAGTTTTGGACTGGTTTGGGACAATCCTATTTTCCTTTCTATTTCATTTTCCTTTTCCATGTCTTTCATTCCCTTTCT
Source organism: Iris pallida (assembly GCA_029216955.1). NCBI lineage: Eukaryota > Viridiplantae > Streptophyta > Magnoliopsida > Asparagales > Iridaceae > Iris > Iris pallida. The sequence continues at coordinate 36,466,456 of JANAVB010030220.1, forward strand.
TTCCTTTTTCTTTTTATTTCCTTTTGATATCATTTATGCTTCTATATGTTTAGTAGATATATATACTTGATTCAATTGTGGATATCCTGTACCATGATTTCATATATAGGTATTTCTTCTATGTAGTTTGAATCGTATGCTTTATATTGTGTGATAATATATATCTATATTCATACACATATGTAATGAATGAATAAAATATATAAGTATATGTTGTGATTGCTATTAGATATAGTCTATGGGTTATGAGTCAGCTTAGGATTGACCCAATGAGACTAATTTGGTCGAGTTGACTAGCAAGTTGACCAAGTTGATCAAAGTCAACTTTGAGTCAAACTTGATCCAAATTGACTCAAACGGACTTAGAATGACTGGATAACTTGTGTTTGACCTAGAAAATTAGTAGATAGACTAGTTGACTTATAGTTGACCAGGTTTGATCAGAGTTGACCAGGTTTGACCAGAGTTAACCAAGGGTTGACTTTGACCTAGAAGGACCTAGAATCATTTAGAATGCATTGTAGGCTATTCTTATTTCATATTAGACACTTTGTAACCTATGGTTGTTCTAAATAGGACTCGAATACTCCAGTTCGGACTCTTATTCTCATCAGACAGTCGAGATATCAGGCGAGTACATTATCAGACCGTTTTATACTTGTTAGGAATTATATTCTTGTCATAGTTTAATTTACTTGATGCTGACACGATATTATAATTGATTAGTACTATTTGGATCTTTACATGAGATGTTATCCCCTCGGGTGCATCGAATATATCATGTTATGTGCTTTTTACGAACATCATGTATTTTGTGGACTCTTATTATTCATGTATACTCATGTGCTCTCATGTACTCTCATGATCTTATGAGCTTCATGTATAAACTATCATTTACAATAACATAACCTGTCTAGATCCTTGTGTATTGATTGGGGCATGGGGGAGTAGAAATAGTCATGTAAACAATTCCAAAATAGTGTAGATATGTACAAATTCTTTAGTGTGATCATGTGCAAATCAAGCCGTTCACATGTCTATCTTGTACTCTAAATCATATAGTCACTTACAGTTCTCTATTATCATATATAGATATCTTCGTTTATCAGTTTCTCTCTTTCTTTTCATGCTTATTTCTTACATCGTTTTATGTATCTTAACCTATCACATGCTTTATATTTTCTGTCAAGATATGAACTACGTGAGATGTATTGTGCTTGTTTCCCGTCCTGATTGGACTGTTAAAAATATTACAGGTGATGAGGAGGAGTTCTGCCCTACATATTATGGCACGGGCTTAGATGTCACCGACGACTTGGACCCTCGGGAGGATCCTACAGTCACTGAGGACTTGCCTATTGTCTAGATTAGCTTTCTAGACTAGTTTCCCTTTTAGTTGTCTTATTTTATGTACTCTCAGTTATAGGATATTTGTGATGTTTGTACATTCAGATATTACTCTCATTGTAGCTCTTATTGGAGATTACTCTTTTATCTTATCCATCTACTACACTCTTTATTCCATCTTAGATTATGTGATTGAGTTGTACCTTTATATTGTCCTCCTTTTGGAGCGTATATCATTGTACATGTATGGTTATATTGTTCGATGTTGTGACCTAGGACAGCATTCTATCGTCGATACTGCGGCGTAGGCTGATCATACCCACTTCTCGTATCCTTACACGGGGTGCATTTAGTGACACCTTGGCACCCTGGAGTCACTTGCCCCTTGGTCCAGCACCACCTGACCTAGCCCCTCTAGTCTCGCGCCATCTGACTTGCTTGGCGCCTCGTGCTACCTGACTTGCTTAGTGCCTCGTGCCACCCAGACTTAGTTGGCCTGGCGCCACCTAGCTCATTCTGGCTTATGCGCCATCTCATGCCATGATGACTCTTGTTGCCTATCTTCATGTTTGTACTCATGGTTCTTAGTGTAATATTGTATTTTGCATGTACTTGTACTTGTACTTGGCCTAACTTGAGACAACCCGACTTGATAACTCGTTAATATGGAACTTGATCGACTTGTGTACGACATGACTTGCCAGTATTGAACTTGACATAAATACGACTTTGTATGAACACGACATGATAACGTGAACCCTTATTGATAAACTTGATAGTGGCCCGTCGAGACGCACTCTTGACAAGTAACAAGTAAACTTGATATGACATGTATAACTTAATAGTGGCCCGTCGAGGCGCACTTTCGACAAGTACTCTTGACATGACAAGTAACCTGACATGACATGATAATCTTAAAAGGCTGTTACGACAGCTACCCTGACTTGCTAAGTAACTCTTGTCTTGACACCATGGTTGACTTTCTTAATTATGCCTGTACAAGCTACATGTCTCATCTTGCATCATGTCTAGGACATGGATTCCTGGTTACCATGGTCATGAATTTACAGTGAATCTGACTAGGTTAATGACTAGATTGATCAAGTAGTTCATATAGAGAAAATTTTTCCAGTTACAGGCGATCCCGTTATCCCGGCCACACTTGAGGGACTTATAGCCTGCAGACGAGTAGGGTACAATTCTAGCCCACTATCATTTGGGGCACTTCTTGAAAACATAAGTACTAAAAATACACCAGTAATCTTGATAACTCTTGTAACTCTTGTTAGTCACCTCGCCTGGATAACCTGGATAGCTGCAGGACTTGTGATTGTGGAAATATCTCAATTGCATCTTGCTAGTAACTAGGCCTGTGATAACCCTAGCTAGCTAATGATAGCAAGTCGTAGGAATTGATTGGCCGTACCTGAATGCTTGCTCGTGATTAAAATAGGAATTATATTCCGTCTCTTGTTTTTCCTAATACAAGCTGTTATTTTATTCTAACTCTGTCTTATTGTCATTTAAGCATGTTCATTTATTTATTCTTCTATTTTATTATCTGCTCATTTTAGTTCCTTAATGAAGCCTTCCGTGTGACACTTGCTCTTTCTGGGGTCTAACCCAGCTGGTTTTGAATGGCCTGATTTCAGATGATACCCGAGGGTCTTTCTGCTTATCAACCAGATGGTGAACACCAGACATAATCCTGGCAACGAGGTCCACAATTGGATTCATTTTCACAATAGGTGGAGCTACTATATCATAGAAGTCGAAAAAGCAGACTATGCTCTCGCAGTCATCCATAGAATCTGAGTTCTTTGCACTTGATACCGCAGCGGAGGAAGCAGAATGGCTTTAGGAGCTCCTGTATGATCTTCCAGTGGTTGGGGGCACAAATATCGATAATACCAATATACTGCGACAACCAGAAATCTTAAGAACATTTTTGTCTCTTTAAAATGTTCTCAAATCGTTAACAATCTCATTTTGTTTGCTTTTAAAAGTACAATAATTTCTGGAGAAGTATAACTATAGGAATCTGATCAGAAGATCACTTTATCCCTTGGACGATGTGATATTGAAGACACAAGCCTTTGGATAACACAACAGCATTTTAGCAGGAGATTATGATCATTAGTCCAAGGGATAAAGTGATCGTCTTCTGGTCGGATTCATATAGTTGTACTTCCCAGAAATCATTGTACTCTTGTACTTTCTTTCTTTCTTAGTTTGTAGAAATCAAACTTTTTTTATGCAAACAAAATGGCGACTCTGCTGGGGACGACTTTCTCCTCCGAAGAGAAAGTGACAACTCAATGTGAAATCGCATCAATCAACAAGACACAAAAGACCTTGGTCGTGCAAGTCGACCAAACAGCCTACGAAGCCATTATTAGTGCTAGGGGTGCTAGGCGTGCCACTGTGTGTCATGCCCCGATCTCGGAGGATCAAAAACTAGCCACTGGGCGTGATGTTGTACAAGTCTAGATTGCACTTGTACAAGGCAAACTGCTACACTATCTGGCAGTACCAACTAGCGCACCATCTGGCCACATAAATAGGCTGTACAAAATGGCACGCGAATGGCTGTGCAAGAGGCTAGCACAACGAGCGCAACATATATGCATTATGCGTCTAGTGACGATGCTGACGTGCTAAATGCAAAATGTGCCAACAAAATGCCACATTACGCCTCATGAGCCCATGAGCCCGAGTCCGAGTCCCAGTCCCAGTCGCTAAGCCCCTACGGGGCTTAGCTCCAATAGAAACTAATTTCCAAGAGCAAAACTCGTTAAGCTTTACCATGGAGTCTTAGCCTTACCTCCTAGTAAAATCATCCACATGGTTCCCTCCTTAGGGTCACCACCCCATGTGCATATCCTAACAACACATACCAAGTATATATGTTGAGATACCTCATGGTGCTTTTCCAATGTGGGACTAAACTTCACTAGGCATGTGTTGAGAGCAAGCTCTCTACACATGTTAAAAGAAAAAGCTCAACAATCTCCCACATATCTCAATATATGGGTTTGGGTGTTCCCCACAGTAAATATCCATCATGCATTAGTAGAGATGTCGTTGCCGGCTTGAATCTTTCCGCATGGGTCAAACAACAGACTATAATACGAGAATGGACTAAACCTTGAATTCTGTACCATAGTTGAAATTCTTTCCACTCATATAATGTAGTTACATGTGCTTCTGGCTGCACATTAAAGGCCCTATGCCAGCCTGATTTTAGTATATAATTTTGGGCGCCTACAAGTTTACCCTCAAGAGACGGCCTGCTATCTATGTCCATAAACTATGGGTGAGTTCTTTATTAAAGAGACATGGCATAAAGTGCCTTGTGCTTCCCTTGCGATGCTGTGCCACTATGACATAGCCTAAAGCCGAGGCATTACCCCTACCGGGAACCTCATCTTTGTGTCATACTACTGTAGCATGAGGTCACCGCCTCTTTGTAGTGCCATACTACCCAGCATGAAGCCTTAGGCTCCCTTGCGGTGTTATACTGCAACGATATGGCTTGTAAGGCCGAGGCTTTGTCCCTATCTGGGTACCTCATCATGGTGTCGTGCTACAATAACATGATGAATATCTCCTTTTTGTAGTGTTGACTACACCCTCTTTAATTTCAACATACAATATTAGGCTACCTACCTACCTATTTGCGGTGCTACGCCGCTATGACTTGGCTTGCAAAGCCGAGGCATTATCCCTTTCGGGAACCTCATGGTGGAGTCACCCACTATAGCATGGAGTTTCACTCATTGTAGTGCTGGGCTTCCGTGCTTTCTGTAAAGCATACCATGCATTTACTATGCCTGAAAGCTCATTAAGGTATTTAAGCCAACCTCTCATAGGATCCATTTTTTGCAGAAAATATACAGTAGACAATAGTGGTTGTAGGTCCGTAACCTCTCCATATCACAGAGGGCTAGTACCCACTGTTCCTAATATTCTTTCGGTTAATGGTTCTCCCTTGAACCAAAAGCTAGATGCCAAGTAGATTTCTCTTTGAACTAATAGCATAAAACTTTATGGTAGGAATGCAATAACACAATATCAGAAAGTCTTCAAGCCTATTTTACTTGCCGTGTCATTGACCAGCTGGCATTTGAGGACCATGGTGAACAGATCCACCAGGTTCTCCTGACTTCGAACATCAATCACTGTAATAACACCCCTCTTGATGAGATCGTGTACTGCCATGTGCTTCAACCGTACAGTCCTCTTCTTTCCGTTGAAGAGGTTATTTGATGCCACCGTCGAAAGATCAACCAACACCCAAGTACTATTTGAGGTGATGGAATCAATTTCATTGTCTATCGTCTCCTTCTAAAAAATTGCATCTCTGGTCTTCATTGCCTCATCAAAGATAAATGGATCTGCTTCCACATGATAGGTGACAAAGTCACTTCCGAAGTCCTTCAGCCTGCTCACACGCTTAGCTGACGGCTTAGCTAGTTTTGATTCAACTGTTGTTTCAACAACAACATCATCTTGGACTACATCCTCATTGAAAACTTCAGTTTCCTATGCATCCTCATTGTTCTCCAGAATATACGCAAGAACAATGTTCCTGTGCCTTATAAATTTGTCTTCAAAACATTCTGCATCGCGAGATTCAATGATATAATTTGATTCAATATCAAGAAATCTCCGAGTATCACTCTTCTTGGCATAACCCAAAAAGATCATCTTTGTAGTCCTAGTCCTAAGCTTCTGAATCTTCAGATCTGGAAGATTCACATATGCCAGACACCCCCACACTCGAATGACATTCAAGTTTGGTCTGACTTTGAACCAGAGTTCATGAGAAGTAATGTCTGAAGTTGCATGAGGCACTCTATTTAGAATAAAAGTAGCTACATTGAAGCAACTTTTATGTGCGTTCAGTGAATCTCTCCAAAGTTCCATACACTTTGAAGATGTGTCATCGAAACTGGTCAGAATAAAAGTTGAATCTCTGCAGCTTCAGTCTTATAAAAGTTGAATAATTTAGATGTTGCACTCTGAAACCAGGGTCACTATAAAAGATGTATGGAACCAAAGTCTCTGAGTTATATACAAGTAGATTCCGGTAGAAGTGAACCCTGGTTTTCGTATATAATTTAGTCATTTTGCTAATCGTTTACGCAAGTTAGTCATTTTGTTAGCAAAATAACTTTGTCACCTATCATGTGGTAGCATATATGCTTACCTATGATGAGGCGATGAAGACCAGAGATACAATTTTCTGGAAGGAGGCGTTTGACAATGAAATTGATTCCATCACCTCAAATAACACTTGGGTGTTGGTTGATCTTCCTGAAGGAGCGAAACCCAACAGATACAAATGAATCTTCAAGAAGAAGATGAAAGCAGACAGAACTATTGACAAGTTCAAGGCTAGGCTGGTAGCCAAGGGGTTTTCTCAGAAGCAGGGAATCGACTACTTTGATACGTATACTCCAGTAGCCCGGATGACCACCAACAGAATGTTTATTACTCTCATAGCAATATATAAGATGGTGATACATTAGATGGATGTGAAAATGGCTTTCCTAAATGGTGAGCTGACCGAAGAGATTTACATGCAACAGCTAGAGGGATTTGTCGTCAAGGGTCTTGAAGATAAAGCTTGCAAGTTGGTGAAATCCTTGTACGGTCTTAAACAAGCTCCCAAGATGTGGCATAAGAAATTTGACAAGGTTATAAGGTCAAATGGCTACAGGGTCAGCGAGACGGACAAGTGTGTTTACACAAAGTTTGCTGATAAAAGAGGTGTAATCGTTGTCGGGATTTTGGCCTTTGTATTAGAAATTTTAGTCCCACATCGGCTGGGCCAAAAGAAATGTATCTCGATATATAAGCTATGCTTGTTTAGAGATGCATAAGTGGCGTGGAGGTGCACATGGGTATTCCATGTGGGAGTATTTTCTAGTGGGGAAAAAGGCCAAATCAACAATGAAGCATTCATGCTTTTTGCTCTTGGGAATTAATTTCCAATAGAGCTAAGCCCCTACAGGGGCTTAGCGACTCGGACTCAGACTCGGGCTCATGGGCTCATGAGGTATAATGTGGCATTTTGTTGGCATACTTTGCACTTAGCACGTCAGCATTATCGCTAGGTGCATAGTGCGCTTAAGTTGCGCTCGTTGAGCGAGCCACTTGCGTAGTCGTTTGCGTGCTAGTTCGTGCTGCTCGTTTGCGCAGCCAGATGGTGCGCCAGTTGGCACTGCCAGATGGTGCAGCAGTTGGCACTGTAGTTTGCACGACAGTGGCACGGGGTGCACGCGGTGCATAAGTGCCACAGGTTACACGGTACACGATTTGCGCAGGGTACACGGTTTGTGCAGTGTGGCACAGTGGCGCGGAGCGCAAGTTGTGCGGGTGCGCAGGTGTGCTATTGTGTTGTACATGTTCGATACATATAGCACAAGTTGCACAGGTGGCACGCATTGTGCGCCAGTTGGCTCAGATCGTGTGCATGATTTGAGCGGATACAGCACGTTCGGAGCGGTTTTTTTACGTCCCAAACGTTCTGCTAACTAGGCAGTAACAGCGGGGGCCTATATAAGGTTCTCTTCTCTTCCTTTCTCAAAACATAAATATACACGTGTTTCTTAACACAATTCCATAGAGTTTGATAGAGAAGCGAAGCAGAGCACCAGCGCCACTCATCGTCGCAGGAGTTCATTGCCATCCGAGGAGTCAGAAGAGCAGAGTCTTCCAAAGTTCTCTGTCGAACTTGCTGGTTCCTGGAAGCTGCTCGTATGGGGCAAATTAAGCTTTGAGCAACGGTGATAATTCACCCCTGTAGGTTGTTCTTCCATTTATCGCCTGTCATCCACTTCGCTGTTGCTGCTAGCAATTCGATTTGTACTTTTTTTGAAGTACTACAATTATTTGCTGCTGTTATGGAATCTATTTAGATTTTCGTAATCCAGAATCCTTCAAGTATCTCTGTTGTGTACCTTCTTTGAAGTATTGCATTGAAATGTTGTTTTTACAGTTGTTTCATTTTCTCAGTTTTCCATCAAATTTTTTTCTCGGGACTAACAATCTCAAAGCTTAATTGAAAGATGGAAAACTTTTGTGCTTCACTAGTCAATCCTAACTTATTAAAGTTAGAGCAATTTGATCGTGATCACTATCAAGTCTGGTAAAAAAAAAATTCCTCAACATTCAGTTTTCTGATGTTGATCACGTGCTGTTTGAGGAGGAACCTACCATTCCAGAAACTGGATCTGCAGCCAAAATTTCTGCGGCTACTAAGAACCAGCCCAAGTGGAGAAGGGACAATAGCATTTGTAGGCTTATGATCCTAAATGCTATGGAAGATTCCCTTATAGAATTATATTCAAAGAAGACTGTTGCCAGAGAGATTTAGGAGTCTCTGGAGAAATTGTACGAAGATGATAAGAACCGTAGCAAGATATTTTTAGTTGAAAAATATCACAAGTGGTTCTTTGAAGACGAGAAGCCAATGCTGTCGCAGGTGAAGGAGTTCTTGAAGCTGCGACAAAAGTTGGATGACGAGGCGATGCCCCTTCCGACAAGTTTGTTATTTGAGGGATCGTTTCTAAGCTCCCCGCTGGGTGGAGCAAGTTCTATGCAAACATGCATAGGACAAAGTTGGAGGTCATTATGGAAGATCTCCTGCAGGAAGTCTTTGAGGACCAGATGCGGGCTTAACTGAAGATGGACGCACTGTCCGAGCAATTGGCTAATGCCAATTTGGTTTATACCTACGAACCAAGGGGAAAGCATGCGGCTTCCACAGCAAGAAGAAGGACCCTAACAATCTAAATGGGAGACTTCTTTCAAGCAAAAGAAGGCAACGTCTCAGATGTCTTGTTTCAATTGTGGCAAGAAGGGCCACTTCAAGAATGAATGCAAAGCGAAGACCAAGCAATCAGAGCAAGGTGAGCCTAGCAAGGATTCTATGATCATTGACGTTGTTACAATGATTATACAGGTCACTGCGGTAGGGGCTAACTCTGATTGGTGGGTAGATATTGGAGCCACCTGCCATGTTTGCTCCAGCAAGGAGTGGTTTACCACCTATACACCAACTTCTGAAGTGTTTATGGTGGCAAACCAGGCACAAGCTGAAGTGCTCGGAATCGGGACGATAGTTTTGAATCTGACTTCGGAGAAGTCTCTAACGCTTCTAGGTGTGAAGCATGTACCTGCTATCGCAAAGAACCTGATCTCGGGAGGCCTACTCTGCAATACAGGCCTCAGGATGGACATCAATGCTGGCCAGATGGTGGTGTCCATTAAAGAAACATATTTCGGGAAAGATTTTTATACCGAAGGAATGTTCAAAATTCAGCTTATAAATCATTCTAATATAATTAATGCAATCACTCTTTCTCCTTATACTTTTGAGTTGTGGCATAATAGGTTAGGACATGTTCATTGTAAACGAATAAACAGAATGTCTAATCTAGGACTTATCTCCAAGTGTGGGGGTAAGGTAGAGAAATGTGGAGTTTGTGCTCAAACGAAGATCACAAGGAAACCCTTTCCTCGAGTTAATCAAAGTAAAGATCTTCTGGAGTTAGTACACTCTGATATCTGTGACTTCAAACAGTTCACTACAAAGGTCGAGATAAAGTATTTCATAACCTTCATCGATGACTTCTCAAAGTATGCATTTGTCTCTTGCTGAAGGCTAAAGACGAAGCATTCAAAAAGTTCAAAGAGTTCAGGGCCGAGGCTGAGCGGCAGATTGGATAATAACTCAAGAGAAGAAGAAGTGATTGAGGTAGAGTGTACAGGTCTCATAAATTTGTATCGTTCTGCAAAGAACATGGAATTGTCAACAAGACTACCGCTCCGTACTCTCCTCAATCAAATGGAGTAGCAGAGAGAAAGAATAAAACATTGACAGAAATGATTAACTCAATATTGTTGACTGTGGGTCTTCCAAAGTGCTACTAGGGAGAAGCTGCATTGACGGCTACTTTTATTCTAAATAGATTGCTTCATGCAACTTCGGATGTTACTGCTCATGAACTCTGGTTCAAAGTCAGACCTAACTTGAATTTCATTCGAGTGTGGGGGTGTTTGGCATATGTGAAGCTTCCAGATCTGAGCCAACTTCTTACACTGCTTTACACAAGGTACCAAACCTTCAAATTATGCGTAATGCTGATGGAGTTCTTTGTGCACAAAAATCTCATGATTTATGCACGCAACTCCAGGCGCGTAAAAATATACAATTTGGTTCTGCTAATGTAGCCAGTAATCTTCTTTATACGTAAGGGACTAAACGTTTCTTTGTCCCAAATATAATAAAGAAGACGACTCTTTCCACTCCTTCTGATTTACGCGAGTTACTTGTACAAAAGCATAAAAATAAAAAATCTCCTATGATATTCCCCAAAGAAAATTATCACTGTGAGTGTCACCAGATTGTAATCAAATGTTGCTGTTCGGCTTCTAAACGGTCAGTTTTTGATCGATTAAGCTACAATATGCCTCAGCAACAAGTTGATGATCAAGAACATGAGTTGTCCTATGCATCAGTTAATATGGCATCTCATATTAATAGAGGATGACATCCAAGATGCAAATCGTCCCGGACTCCCAGCCAACAACAGTTTAACCGACTCCTTGACACTTTTGAAGGGGTATATCAGCATAATCGTTCAAGAAGTCAGAGATCGTTGCAATCATCAGATTCAGAAGCTGGGGGTACCCAGTCTTTGGAGTCAGAAACTGATAGCATTGATTCATACCTCTACACCAATCCCTCTGTATGTTCAAGGGAGGTTGAATCCTATGCTATCGGAGATGAACCGGAGACGTCAACTTCTAATACAGAACAACGTCTCTCAGCAGTAGAACAATCACTGAAGGACATGCTTGCCATAATGTAAAATATGCATAAAATAATAATGACTCAGCAAACTGTTCAGCCGGCAGTGATAACACCGGTTCAGGTAGCAGCACAAACTCAAGATAGTCAAGGGGTTGATACACCTTTGAATAATCTTAGTCAAGAGCCTGCTATCAATCAAAATTCCGCAGCTCCAGATCCTCTCATTCCAGAAGATGTACCAACACCGGTGGGGGTTACGGTATATCCAGCCACTATCCAGTCAAATGTGCTTCTCCAAACTAGTGAAGCTATTCAAGCAGTTCGTGAGCTAAAAGCACAGTTTGAAGTTCTGAAGCACAAGGATCAGCTCCAGAGGTTAGGGATCAAACAACCTTATCCTCCTCATTGGAATGATGTACCCTTTCTTCCAAAATTCAAGCCACAATCGATGGTGTTATTTGATGGAAAGGCCTCTCCAAGTCAATATATCAATTATTTTGATATTATGACTGTACATTTGTAAAATAATGATGCTCTTCTCACCCGAGTTTTCATTGGGTGTTTGACGGGTTCAGCATATGACTGGTATCGCAGTCTACCTGACAATTACATTTCGGATTTTGACGAGTTTAAAGCAATATTTCTTTCTCGTTTCTATGAAGGAGGCATGGACATGAATATGTCCTCATTAATAGAGATCAAACAAAAGGAGAAGAAAGATACTCGGACGTTTATCGAACGTTTTCGATAGGCAACTTTGAAGATGCCTCCTGGTATGCCAGATTCAACATTGATTGATACATACAAAATGAATTTACGACCAACCATTGCTATTTTTACAGGCTTTCAATTCACAGATTGGGCCTTATTCATTATAGCAGCAGTTTCAGCCGAGACCAATGGTAGATTGGCTCATGAACATGGGATGATCTTCGCCTTAGAAGTCAAAGTCAAGAAAGCCTCTTCAGGTAATAATTCCGGCAATCGTAATAGGAAAGGGAAGGAAACCCTAGTGGTTAATCTTTCAAAACCCTAAATGATGCCAAATAATTCGGTGTCTTCCAAACCAAAAGAAGAGTACTCTTTTGATGATAGTGGTATCCCAGAGATATTCCAGTGTCTTGTGAAGAGTGGCAAACTTCAGATTCCAGAGCCAAAATGACCTAATGAAGTGAATCTAACTGACAATCACAAGTATTGTATCTATCATAGATACATAAATCATCCTACCAAGGCTTGCTATGTTTTAAAAAAGAAAATCCAAGAGTTGATAAATGGTAATGCCATCGCTTTAACCAATGATGAGCAAACGGTCACAACTAATATGATTTCTCTTCAATTTAGAGGTTTTCTCCACAGCAAGTTCCTGATGGGATTGTCCCAATTCCAAATTCAATAATAAAGATTGTGAATCTCCCGCCTGCTAGAGAGCAAAGTGAAGGACTATTGCCTCTCACATTAAAAATGGTGAAATTATGTGGGTACACCCTGACTTAGTACCTGAAATGAAAGATGAATGTAAAACTTCAAAATCCAAGAAAGGTCGAAAAATCAAAACCTGCAATATGATTTCTCATGTTGTTACTCCAGATCTTGATGATTTGGATCATCTTTGGGACGGCATTCCTCTGGAGGATAGGCTGAGGGGTTTGAATATATGCCCACCAAGTTTGGCTCCTCCTACCAAACTTAAACTTACTCATCGGCAATGGTTAGCAATGAATAGTGTCCCCTTATACAGGGCACAACAAGTCTTTGCTGCTTATGAGAAAGCTCCTGTAGGGATTTTTTTCTCCTATCCCGAATACCCCTACTCCTGTGGCTACAGAGGTTTCTGCTCCTCCTTCCTCTGATGAACCATCTATTGAAAGTCCGCTACCCACTCACATGTATAGTCAACAATCAGTCCATCTCATGAAAAAGATGGGCTATGACTTTCAAAAGACAGAAGGCTTGAACTATGATAAAGGAATGCGACTTTCTTTACAAATTCAAGGTAAAAAATCTACTGTTGGATTGGGATTTGAAGTCCCTCATAAAAATCCTCGCAAGAAGAAGACTAAGGGAAAGAAGACTAAAACCTGTAATATGGTACTTCATTCTCCTGAGTCTGAAGAAGAAACCTTTGCTGGTAAGAGATCTGGTAAAGAATACCACAAAGATTATGAGAGAACTTCCAAAGAAGCAGAGGACGTTGTTGAAACACTACCAGCTCAACCATCTCATGTTCCTGCTGAGGTAAGACCTTCTAAACCATCTGTGGTTGAGAAAGGAAAGCAGAAAGCAGTACGCTTTGACGTCCTGCTGAAGTCTGCTTCAAATCAAGGAGTGGTGATGAAGCCCTACAAGTTCGATATTCTAGCCCAATTAGCTAATACTTCGGCTAGACCCTCTATCTTTGAGTTGCTTCGTCTTTCTAAAGAAAGTAGAGAAACTTTGAACGAAGCTTTGCTACAAGCAGATTCATGCTTGGCTCAACTCAAAAGTCCTGACAATATATCGATCTCATGTCCTCAATATCATAGTGTGACGGAATCGATTCCTAACATTACCTTCACACAAGAAGATATGCTGTTGAAGCATAATAGACACGACAGGCCTCTGTATTATACAGGGTATATTGACTCTACTGAAATTGACAGGATTTACATTGATCCTGGGTCTTCTATTAGCATTATTCTCCAGAGTATGCTACGACCCTTGAGGATTTCTACTAGTAATTTGACTTACACTAGTACAACAATAGTTGGTTTCAACTCTGGAAAGAGTAAACCATTGGGGAAGATTCGTCTGAAGATTCAAATAGGTGATCTTCAAACTATGGCGTCCTTTTATGTTATCAACTCAGATGTATCTTACAATATCCTTCTTGGAAGACCATAGATACATGAGCATAACATTGTGCCTTCACCTCTCCACCAATGCTTTAAGTATGTAGATTCTCAAGGAATTGTGAAGACTGAATTCGTCGATATCAATCCTTTTAAGGGTGTTGAAGCTTATTTCTCTGATTAAATACTCTATAAACAGGAGCATGTGAAAGAAATATCTGATATGGCTGAAGATCGGTCGCCTGTAGAAGATCAATCTGTCTTAGAAGATCCACCAGAAGATCAACCTTTGAAGATTAAAGTCAAAGGTCGAATCCAACCTCAACCTGTCAATGTCGAACCTTTGATGATTAAGGTTAAAGGAAGAACTCGAGCTTCGTCTGAGGAATCTATGAGAATTCTAGTCAAGAGCCAAGTTTAACCTCTCATGATCAAGGTCAAGGGACGTACTTCTCGTATAAATGATCCAGAACCACTGATTATCAACCTTGGCAAGTCTACACTGAAGACGGATGACGGTCCGTTAATGATCAATCCAAAGCGTAGTAGTCAGTTTGTAAATGATGTAAATATTGATCATTATGTACTTTCTCATATTAATGAAGATTTCCTTTTGGAGTATATGGCTGTCAAATTTATTGAAAGAATGACTTTATCTACTGATAATCAAAGTCATCAACTTAAAAAAGACAAATATAGAGGAAACCTTATATATTAATCATAAGAAAAATTCTTTTCCTCCTTATATTGATGTTGGACCCTATGCTCAAAGGTTCCTAACATCTTCTCCTTATCTTTTATCTGTAGCCTCTTCATCACAAGCTTGTGTAACTTATAGACGCCACGAAGAATTTTATTTTGTGATCCCGTCTGATAAGAAAAACAAGCGCCAAATTGTGTTTGGCTTGGCTAGAAATATCCCTGTTACTCAGACAGATGATCTCATAGAGAAAGATAAAGGAAAAATCAGAATTGACAAATATAGTCAACAATCTCTTAAGATTATCCAGATTATGGGATATGATTTAAAAACTATGATTTGAAAACTATTCTGAAGAAATCTAGTTCATTGAATCTGATACATCCCACATGTATAAAGAAGATATGGAAGAAGAATTTTCTTCCAGTTTTTTACAATCCTCAGATTCTGGAGAAAACTAGTATGTTGAATCTGAGTACGTCTTTTCATTCAACATGGTTCAAACTGATTGTAAATCTGAGCCATTTGAAAATGACCCTTGGGCACAACAAATAGACACTCAATGGGAGCTTTATTTTGAACAGCGACAACCACCTACAGAAGATAAAATTGTCCAGATTGACGTTAGAGACAGAACTACGTCCAAGCCGATATTCATCAGTAAAAACCTTTCTGAAGATGAAAAAAGAGTTGAAAAAACTTATTAAAGAATATATTAATATCTTTGCATGGAGTTATGAGGATATGCAGGGTCTAGATCCTAAAGTAGCTACTCATAAACTCAATATTCTTCCTAATGCTAAGCCTGTAAAACAACATCAAAGGCGTTTTCGACCAGATATGGTGGATACAATTGAAGCAGAAGTAAAAAAACTGATCACATCTGGCTTTGTTCATGAAGAACAACACCCAGAGTGGGTTGCTAACATTGTACCTGTCATGAAGAAGAATTTGTATAGATTTTCGAGATCTTAATGCAGCTTGTCCAAAAGACAAATTTCTACTTCCTATTACCGATGTCATGATAGATAATACATGTGGTTTTGAACGCGTGTCTTTCATGGATGAATTTTCAGGATACAATCAAATTAAGATGCATCCAGAAGATGAAAAACATACCGCTTTCCGTACACCCCTTGGAGTTTACTGCTATACAGTTATACCGTTTGGTCTGAAAAATACCAGTGCTACGTATCAACGGGCCATGAGCAATATATTTCAAGAACATCTATGGAAAATAGTTGAATGTTATATGGATGATATTGCTGTCAAAAGTCGATTAAAAGATGATCACATTCAAGACTTGAAGACAATATTTGAGTTGATGCGTCAACATCAACTGAAGATGAATCCCACTAAGTCTTTCTTAGGGGTTTCGAGTGGCAAATTTTTTAGGATTTGTCATCACTTCTCAAGGTATCCATGTTGATCCTGATAAAATCAAAGCAATTCTTGAAATGCGTCCTCCACATAATCTGAAAGAACTCCGTGGCTTCCAAGGTCGCATTGCTTATATCAGGAGATTTATATCCAATCTTTCTGGGAGATGTCAACCTTTCTCTCGTCTATTAAAGAAAGGTTTATCATTTGTTTGGGATAGAGCATGTCAAAAAGCCTTCAATGACATCAATAAATACCTTACAAATCCATCTGTTCTGGTACCTCCAGTAATAGGAAGACAATTTTTGCTATATGTTCGAGCCTTAGATCATTCTCTTGGTGCTTTTCTTGCACAGAAAGTAATAAGGGTCATGAACATGCGATTTATTATCTTAGCCGAATGATGGTTGGTGCTGAACACAGGAATACTCATGTGGAGAAAGAATGTCTGGCCTTAGTTTTTGCTGTTCAAAAGACACGACATTATGTGTCAGGACAAACTATTCATGTCATATCCAGAATAAATCATATTCGGGTATTGATGAGAAAGCCGAGTATTCTTAACTCCAGGTTAGCCACCTGGACAATGTTGCTTACTCCTTATGATATGGTCTATGTACCTCAAAAATCAGTGAAGGGTCAAGCATTAGCTGATTTCTTAGCAGCTCACCCTATACCTGAAACCTCTAAGTTATATGAAGACATACCAGATGAAGTCGTGGATTGCAACATGACCTTGAGGGATGACATTTGGCAACTATACTTTGATGGAGCATCGCGGATTGGAGCTAAAGGCAATATTGTCTCCGAAGTAGGCATCGTCTTGGTCTCTCCTGATAAAATGGTCATATACCGTGCTTATTCTCTTAATGAACCATGTTCCAATAATGTGGCAGAATATAATATTCTGCTAATTGGTCTTCAAGTAGCAAAACAATTGGACATTGAGTTCCTGGAAGCTTATGGAGACTCTCAACTGATTGTTAATCAAGTCAGAGGGACATATGAAGTCAGAAATCCTGACCTCATTCTCTATCATCAAGTGGTAATCAAATTGGTCCTTTCATTCAAAGGATTCTTTATTGAATTCGTACCACGTTCTCAAAATTTGGAAGCTGATGCTCTTGCTAGTTTAGCTGCAGACTTAGCTGTTCCAATCAGAAGACAAAACACCATTACTTTGTTGGATAGAGATCTATTCTGTGTCAAGAATAATTTGCATATCAAACACAGTTATACTATAGAATCAAATTCCCAACAAAGGGATTGGAGAAGTCCGTTTATTGATTATGCGGTCCATGGGATTTTATCTGAAGATCCAAAAGAAGCTGCATCAATCAAAAGACGATCATTTCGATTCTACTATGATTCTTCTTTGCATATGTTATATCGTCGTTCTTATGACAGACTTTTGTTGCGTTGTCTCTCTGAGAGTGAAGCTAAACAAACACTCCGTGAAGCTCATGATGGTGTCTACGGTGCTCATCAACCAGGTCCAAAATTATAGGACCGTATTCGAAGAATGGGGTATTATTGGCCTTCTATGATAGCAGATGTTGTGGATTATGCCAGACGGTGTAAAGCATGTCAGATTCATGCCGATTTTATTCATCAACCATCTGAATTCTTACATCCTACGGTAGCTTCTTGGCTTTTCGAAGCTTGGGGCATGGATATTATTGGTCCAATTAATCCTTCTTCTATTAAAGGACATCGGTTTATCCTGGCCATAACGGATTATTTCTCTAAATGGGCGGAAGCGGTTTCCCTTATTGAAGTAAAAATATCTAATGTGGTTAGCTTCATCAAACACCATGTCATTTATCGTTTTGGGATTCCCCGAAGGATAATTCATGATAATGGACCCTAATTTGCCAGTCAGGCATTTTATAGATTTTGTGATAAGAATCGGATCCAAAATCTAGCTTCTATAGCTTACAATCCAGCTACTAATGGTTTGGCCGAAACTTTCAACAAGACAATTATTAAACTTCTCAAAAAGTTTGTCTCTTCTAATAAACATGATTGGAATGAGAAACTTGGGGAATATTTATGGGCTTACCGAACGACAGTCCGAACTCCTACTAGTTTTACACCATTCTTACTGGTTTATAGATGTGAGGCTATTCTTCCACTGGAAATCTAGATTCCATCTCTTAGAATAGCCATTGCTAATGAGCTAACCTCAGAGAATAATGATTGCTTATGGCTCCAAGAACTTGAAGGATTGAACGAAAAGCGTCTTCAAGCACAACAGCACATTGAGTTATATCATGCCCACATATCTCGAGCTTTCAATCGTAAAGTTAAAGAGAGGGTATTCAAAGTCGGTAAACTAGTTCTAGCTGTCCGAAGACCGATGTTGATGACTCATAAAAACAAAGGGAAATTCCAAGCAAAATGGGAAGGTCCTTATGTAGTCGAGACAGTATTCTCTAATGGTGCCTAAAGGTTATCTAAACCTAATGGAGATTTGCTCATGATGCCAATTAATGGCAAATTCTTGAAAAAATATTATGTCTGAATATCTTCTTTATTCCACTGCTACCAAGGTTTGGTTAAGCTGATTATTAGTTCTCCTAAAAGAGAATTTTGATCTTCTGTCTTACCAGCTGATTAAAAAAAGATTTATTATTTATCATGTTCTCATGACATCTGAATAAATATTAAGTCTACTTCTTTTTCTTATCTATCATATCCATATGACCTCTGAATAGATATTAATCTATTTTTCTTTGAGTTGTTATGATTTATCACGTTCACATTACCTCTGATAGTATTGTACACTCTAAAGAGAAAACAAGATTCATTATCTATCATATCCACATCACCTCTGGATAGATATAATTTATTGAGTTTAGAAGACTTGTCATGTCTATATTACCTCTGATAAGTGTTTTCTATCTCATACCTATTATTTAAATCCAAATAAATGATAGGGTCATAAAACAATAATTTTATTTATTTCTTGAAAATATTACAGAATAAAAAAGACAGAATAATACAAAATTCTGTATTAAATGTAAAAAATGCCTAAGGTGGAGCAGATACATCTTCGAGCAATTTTTGCAGCTCTGCTAGACGCTTTTTACGAGTATTCAATACAGTAGCAGTAGCTATAGATCGTCGGGCTTCTGGAGTACAGAGATGAGAGAGTTCGGCGAAAGTAGCTATCATTTTATCCTTGGCATCATTAAAGGTTTTAATGACAGCTGCACCAAACACTTTCACCTTCGAAATTGAGCTCTGCGTCAAATGCTGGTCTCTAGCTGCAATCATCTGCTCCCTTTCTTCCTTCAAGCGAAGTAACTCTGCCTCAACTTCACGAATTCTGTCATCTTGCTGATGAATTCTCAGGTTTGAAGTCTCATAGGCTTCATTATGCATCTCCAGAAGGGGATTATTTTTATTCAATAAAGCTTTCTCCCTGGCAACTTTGTTGCTGTACTCCTGGAGAGATTCATTGAAAATAGTCTCCCGAGCGATGTATTCAGCTGATAAGGCATCATACTCGGTTTGGATGAGACTTTCAAGAGTTTCACTTGACAGCCTTAGATATTCTTTAATAGGCTGTTCAAGTCCCTCTACTACCCTCTCCAGTGCCGCGGCTCTCTCAGCGTCATTGAATATAGCAACATTTCTGATCGTGAGAGCAATTGCAGCCTTCAAGCTTTCATAATTAAGGCCCTTCTTCAGGACCATCTTGATTAAGGCTGCCAAGGTTTTGTAGAAAGTTTCAGTATGGATCTCAACTAAGAGATTCATTTCGGTATTAGAGCTCGGCGTGGCAATGAGGTCTACCAAATCTCTCTTCTGAAGACTGGGAGCAGATGTTGTTGCTTTGGTAGCAGGTTGAGATGAAGTCAAAGTTGTCGTTGCTACCAAGGGTAATTGATTCACAGTAGCTCCAGTGACAATATCTTCAGCAGGTGTATGAATTATTCCTCCAGCCGATTCTGGAGCTTAAACTACTTGAGTTTCGGTGGCGATGATTGTTGTGGGAGGAATGGTGGTTGTTGTAAATGATTCAGGTTTAGACTATGTCTGTAACGCCCCAGTCCCAAAATACTTGGGACCAGATACGTATCATGCCAGCTGCATACATACGAAGCACACTCCAATATATGGAAACCTTGTATATATACATAAGCTGTAAAATGTAGTAATCCAAGACAAACTAAATCTCATCCACAATAAAAAGAATGATAGTATAAAATCACTTAAATATTTATGGTACAATCGTTGGGCGGAGACAAAGTCCACTATCAACTATCAAACGGAGATAAAGTATACAAGAAAATGATCCATAAAAGTATCAAGACGAACCAAGAGCGATCATCTACGAAGAAATGGAGACGCCCACAATCTTGGCATGAACACCTGCAGTAAACCATGAAAGCACACACCTGGAGAGATAACCAGGTCCTCAGAGGGACGTAGCAATATACAGGAAGAACATGCCATTATAACTGCATAAGTAAAAATACTATAAACTATAACACAACAGGGTACCTAACCATCTATGTGATACGCACTTTGAGGACAACGTTCTACGCAGGGGCTATAACGGATTCACGCAAGCAAGTAATAAAGAGTGGCCGTCAAGTAGCGCTCATCCGAGACACTATCGGCCGGGCAGCACGTAGTGCTCATCCGAGTCACTATCACCCATAAATGTGTAAAAAGTAAATGTAGCCCCTACGCTAGTAGCTATCCCTTCCCTCCAATGATACTATACATGCATCGTAACCACGACACACCAACACTTGTCGTTTCCATAACACGGATTTATAATAGATAACTGTCAAGTCTTCTAACATGCATCTATTGACAGTTATTCCTATGCATGCGAACGGGTGATTAGCCAGCACGCAAGTGACCACTATATGATACTCACAACTCACACACAACTCGTGATACAATCGTGACAAAGTCAATGACATGCATCCTATTGACGGAAGTCTCTTAACTCTAGGTCCACAAGCAAAAAAAAGAAAATAATAAACAAGAAATATAGATACAATAAACGAAATAAAATGCAACTAAATATAAGCAGTATAGATGGCAAGGTACCTTGCCTGAGGTTATGTGCAAAAGGGAATAATCTAGTAGCTCGAACCGGCAAAATAAACAAAGCAATAAAAGCCAAATCCCGCAGATGACTCCGGATGCTGCAACAAATATTACGAACGAGTTTGGAATAAAAGATATGCCTAGGAAACGTCTGTCCAAAAGTTAAATTCTGGAACAGGGGCAAAATCGTAATTTCAGGTCAAAACGATATCCGCCGTTGGACCCGCTTTGCACCGAAATGTGTGCCAATATCTACGGTATCTAAAGTCATCAAACTACATGTCTACAGATTTTTTTGATGAGATGAACCCAACGGTATGTCCAATTTTGGATTCCAGTGGGCTGCGCACAAAATTGCCCGTTGAGTGGGATTGTGGGCCCGCCAAAATAGCGTCCCGATCAACGGTCTCAGAATCGGACCAAACTTGGCTCATAGGACCAGAAAAATATTTTGAGTCCAATGGCACAAGTTTCATCGCGATATTATGAGTGTGCATAATGTTGTGATTTAATTTACAAAAGGATCGATACGGGGTATCTCGACGGATACGCACTGATTTCGTCGTGCACATGCAAAAAAATTGGGTTCCGTCAGTTCCCACACGTCGACAACATCCATACGCGCCTTTCGATGCATATAGTGTGCGACCACGTTGCCCGGTTTGTCGGGGCGTACGCCGTATCGGGTGTTTTTTCCACTTTTTGAAAACAGAATTTACAATTTTTTGCAAAACTTTAACAACGTGTAACTTTCTGCATACTAGATGAAAAGTGAATCCAGAAGGTGCGTTACAATCTCGGTTATGTTGTCTTTTACTACCTTCAATTAGTTTTTAAGAAAGTTTAATGGACAGGGAGAAAAGTGGCCGACAAGTTGGTGTTTCAAAACAGTTTTTAATATTCAGAAAAGTGGATTTTTCTCCAACTTCGTCTCGATTTTTCGAGCAAGTTGGATGGACATGTCGAAATCCACCTGGGGGATCTCGAAGAGGGTCATGTGGGCTCTCTACACGAATTTACGGATCTAAAATTAGATTAGAATTGAAGGAGAAATCGCATGGTAAAGTTGGGTACCTTGCTTTTACATACTGCTGTTGTTTGTTGTTGCTCTCGCTGTTTTCGTGGGACAGGGCTGCTGTTGCGGCGCACGAGGCTGGGCGAGGGAGGTTCGAGGTGAGCGGAGGAGAGAGGAGGAGGGAAGGAGAGAGGAAGAAGAGATTGGATTAGGGTTTAGTTGCTAAAACTTGTGTGTATATATATATACATATAACCATGTATATGAATATATAAAGGGGAAGGGAGTGCGGCCCCTTGCAGATGCTGTTGCTCCTTGTTGTTAATGGAGAGCGCTAGCTTGCTGCTATGGCTTGGGTGGTCGGGTGGGGCCGACCACCCTTTAATGATTTCTTTTTCTTTTTTTTTTCTTTTTTTTTTCTTTCTTTCAAATCTTTTGTATATATATATATATATATATATATATATATATATATATATATATATATATATATATATATATATATATATAATTGTACCATAAAATCTCTAAAAATTTAAATAACAATTTAATATTATCTATTCAAATAATTAATGTATTTAAACACCTGTATATATATATTTGAATTCAATTTATAACAAATCAATCTTAATATTAATAATAATATCTAAAATATGTTTATTTAATTACCACCAAATAATTTTAATAGTAATGAAATAATAAAAATAGTAATATGGTGATTTTTGGTGACTCATACTATGCACCCTAATCCGGATCCAGAAAATTGCACAAATGTTGTAAAATATTATTTTATTAATAAAATATAAATTTTGTACCAAAAGTAAATAAATATTTAACAAGTCTCGAAATTATTTAAAAATATTTGTGCACACATGAAATGTTCCTACATGGCCATCTTAGTCACCCCACATACTCACATGAGCTTAGAATTTTGTTCGTGCCCTGTTCGGGCTGAATTGGCCAAACCGGGTCATCAAAAAAATAAATAAAACCACAAATTGTATAAAATTCATTTTTAAGTCCAATAAAATAATAAAAAAATAATTTAAAAAAATAGGAATTTTATATCCTACCCAACTTACAAGAATTTCGTCCTCGAAATTTAGGATTAATAGGGTAGATAGGGTTGAGGGATAGGAAGAGTTCGTCAATACCAAAATACCATTAAATTTTGGAGGAGGCGATAAAACGGTGTTCAACACCACCATGCAAAAGAAAATTGTGGAGTCAATATATATAAAAATATATCATGGTTATGGAATTGAATAAGGGTTGCTAGTGAAGGTAGCAAAATTTCGATAATCCAATTTGGAGAGTAATAAGGAATTGAGTAGATCAAGGAGAATAATTTAGACATTCGGGAGATATGGTTCCTTAATGGAGAACTAGATACTAATCGTCTTGGTCGGGGGTTTGATTTAAGTGAATGATTAGAATCATTCTCGAGTGCTCAAGAACAATTGGAAGGACACGATAATAATTCTAGGGTTAAGGAACGAGGAGTAGTTAAAGGCGATGATACAGCCACATGAGTCGGTCGGTGGCTATCAACATTTGTGTATAATTAACCGATTGGACAACCAAAGATGATATCTTGAGTCTATCTAGCAAGTACAGTGCCTTGTCTTTCCAAAATAAGTGAAAGACAAGAATAACAAAGGTTTCAAAGACGGTGTTATATATTGAGTATGAATTGCGGGGTTCATAGGCGGCAAAAATAATTCAAAAGAGAATTGTCAAGGCGGTCGCGGATGAGACTCTAAGGCAAGTTTTACTATGTCTCCGTCCGTATAGAATAAGTTATGATAAGCGAATCAAAGTACAATAGGTTGATCAGACCATCATGTACCGGCTCTGATTAGACAATATGTTAGTGGGTGCACCCAATAAAATATGTCATGATCAAGCTTGATAACGAAATAAGTTTGCAAAACTGAAGCTAAGTTAGCATCTTGAGATAGTCAAAATATGAGCAAGGGAGGTACTGATGAAGGAAATTTTAAATAGTCCAAGATCTTTTAAAATCAAGGCTTGCCCGAAGTTTGGGCCTATACAGTTGTCCTAGTGTTTCTTCATTTATGGCTTGGTAGACTAGATAAGGTAGGGTCCTCTGAATTTATAGTCTAAGTGAACTTACCAATGTGGTTCACAAAGAAAAAGGTTTTTTAGGTGGTGAGGTATTCTACCCAACTTACAAGAGTTAAACTAATAGTATCATGGAACAACGGGTCAAGCAATCAAGATAGAGTACAAATTTAAGTATTTAAGTAATTTAGTAGAACACAATCACATATCGGGTCGAAAGAATTGAGTCGAGGTTGAATCCCTATATGTGGTCAAAAAATATATCAGTATCATGGTAAAGATTTTAGTTTGGCCATTTTGACCATAAGGTCATATCAAAAAATAGAGTAAAAGGAGATGGGTTTCGGTGGGACATGATATGTCTACAGGAAGGTGAGCTTGTCTAGGTCTTATATATGAAATTTGTTGAGAGGAAAAGTTTAGTATTGTACTCCAAATACACAAGTCACGGTAGGGGACGCCAGAAGATCGAAAATAGAAAGTGGGAGTTCACGAGGTGATAATTAATTGCACAAAATAAAGAAGATCAAGTTAAAGCATGAAATAAAAATTAATTAAAGAATCCATAAAAGTAATTTAGGAACACAATTCCGGAGAGAAGATAGTCTCCTAGATGAATACAGTTAAGGAACCATTAACTCATTATTCAAATTGCAAATGGGTTAGAACGTCGCATTAAAAGATCTAGAATTGAAGGAAGGTCGAGTAAGTCGAGGTGGAAACTCAGTCACATAGCTGGGTAGATGACTAACAATACTTGTGTATATACTACTATCATGGTCATGGGTGACATGGCAATTAGTGTGGAATACTCAGTAGGGTTATCTTGGGGCCTACCATTAAAATTTAACTCAAGTTTCCTCCAACAATTTCTGAATAAATATAAAAAAAAATTTAACCACCAAAATTTGTACTTACTCCAAGCCGTTCAAATTTATCATGACAAAAATTTAAATCACTTTCATAAATCTCAAAGCAAATTTTTTTTTATCATGTTACTACTAACCTTTTCCAAAATAAATATTTAAATTCAACTATTTAACTCAAGAGTTCATAATTTACGAATCCATAAAAATTTTACGATCAATCAAAAATTTAACATCTAACATGTTTCCAACAACTCATAATAAAACTCTTAGTATATTAAAAGCAATCTCAAAAAAAAATTAAGCTCAATGCTCTCATCAATTTTAACTTCTATTCATGCTAAGTTATTCCAACAAAATCTCAACTTTTAAATGGTAACTTCCTTTAATCAATCAAAATAACTTTCCATCACATCCTTCAAAATTCTCCCAAAAATTTTAATATTAGCAATCCCACATTAAACTAAATTTTCAAATAATCTTATCAGTCAAAATCCTTTTTTTTTATACCAAAAATCTAAATAGATTTGCAAATCCTCAATCATAGGACACAATTTAAAATAAAGAGAAATTACCAAAAATCGTTTTCAATTATTGTAAACCAAAATTTACCATCATTACTTCCACTTAAAATTCAAATTTCCTAAACACGAATATCGCAAGTTGTACAACTCAAATTTAAATAATTCCTACGACCATTTTTTAAAAGCTAAGATCATTTTCAAACCAAATTTATAACTGTTCAAAGGTGCATAACTATAATACAATAAATCATGAATATTAAAACTCAAAAATCAAATAAATTTTATATTTGTTCAAAGATGTATATCTATCACCCAAACTCATAAATATCACAACTCGAAAAGCAAATCAATTTTTGTACTTGTGCAAGGATGTATAACTATAACCCAATAAATCATAAATATCAAATCTCAAAAAGCCAATCAATTTCTTAAACCAAGTATGAAATTCTATAAATCCTCTGGTGTTTACTATTTAGAAATCTCAAGATAAAAACCTTCCTTGGTAGTATCCTACTTTACAAATTACTAATCATTAATTCACACAAAAAGCCCCTTTTTAACTCAATTAGTCTTGAATGTATTCCAATTGCCAATATAACCATTCTAGCCATGCGTTTGACCTATGAGCATATACTAGTATAGTCATCTTCCTAGTTGATATTAAGCACGAAAATATGAATCGACGGTAGAAAGGAATTAAGCAAGATGCAGTTCAAAGAAGTCGAACGAGAGTTCAAAATTTGAAGCCAAGAGAAGAGGTCAAGCTGTATGGATGAGATTCCTAGATTCTAATCCTATGTTGCAGGCTCACATCGGTACAATTACGTAACCGAAGTGACAAACTCGACCTGTATGGGTCACCACAAAAACATGTAACGCCCTAGTCCCAAAATACTTAGGACCAGATACGTATCATGCCAGCTGCATACATACGAAGCACACTCCAATATATGGAAACCTTGTATGTATACATAAGCTGTAAAATATAGTAATCCAAGACAAACTAAATCTCATCCACAATAAAAAGAATGATAGTATAAAATCACTTAAATATTTTTGGTACAATCGTTGGGCGGAGACAAAGTCCACTACCAACTATCAAACGGAGATAAAGTATACAAGAAAATGATCCATGAAAGTATCAAGACGAACCAAGAGCGATCATCTTCGAAGAAATGGAGACGCCCATAATCTTGCCTAGAACACCTGCAGTAAACCATGAAAGCACACACCTGGAGAGATAACAAGGTCCTCAGAGGGACGTAGAAAGATACAGGAAGAACATGCCATTATAACTGCATAAGTAAAAATACTATAAACTATAACACAACAGGGTACCTAACAATCTATGTGATATGCACTTTGAGGACAACGTTCTACGCAGGGGCTATAACGGATTCACGCAAGCAAGTAATAAAGAGTGGCCGTCAAGTAGCGCTCATCCGAGACACTATCGGCCGGGCAGCACGTAGTGCTCATCCGAGTCACTATCACCCATAAATGTGTAAAAGTAAATGTAGCCCATACGCTAGTAGCTGTCCCCTCCCCAAATGATACTATACATACATCGTAACCACGACACACCTGTAGGAACCCTAGAGGGGGGGTGAATAGGGTCAAGCTAACTAATCAAGCACTTAGCACAAGCTAATGGACAATTTAAAATTATAAGTGCAAGAGAAGAAGCAATAACAATACCGACACACGATGTATCCTGGTATCCTCCCAAGAGGCACTCCAGTCCTGGAACTCTCTCCGGCTTTAATCCACTATTTGAGTAAATAGTTACACACGAGTTTGGATCCGAAGAACTCGCCAACTTCAACCGAGTGTTTGGATACGAAGACTCTCCAACTTCAACCGAGAGTTTGGATACGAAGACTCTCCAACTTCAACCTTTCACAATAGGTTTTGATCTCCTTACAATAGGATGAAGATCTTTCTTTTCAACTCAATAACTCTAACATAATTTGTGGATGGCAATTGAAAGCTTTGTAGAGTTGTTTGTGGATAGGCTTTGGTGGTTTAGAATTTTTAGGCTCAAAGCATCAACCTTGAATGAAGGGGTTCAAGGCTATTTATAACCAAAGCATTGAAAAGAGCTCAAGCCAACTTTTCAGTCCACGAACCGGCATACCGCCGGTATGATCCGGCATACCGGCGGTATACCGGTCTGGGATTGCAACGGCTAGAAATATAGCCGTTAGGATCATTAATGGCTGGAAATCCGACCGTTGGAATTTCAACGTTTCGAAAGCGGTATACCGTCGGTATGGACCGGTATGCCGTCGGTATGCCGGTTTTGTAAACAGAAACTTTCTGTGAACAAAAATCGGTATACCGTCGGTATGCCGTTTTCCACCAAAAATGATCCTGGGCTTATTTCTGCCCTAGCTTTCGATTTTGCCATCTATTTCTTGTGTTTATAATAATTCCTAAGACTCATTACAGACTCCAGATAAACTTTGGCAGGTGTAGGCTTCTTCAGAGTCTTGAAATGATGATGGCATGGCTTGGCTTCTTCCTTTGATAGGTGCTGGCTTTTTCCTTTGGCGGCAGCGGAACCCCCGAGTGCGTGGCTCTGGAGATATCGTCGGGTGGTTCAGAGAAATCTTGTGGGATCCGTCGTCTTTGGCCCACCATGATTTCTTCATTGCATTGCATATGTCCATATTGATCTTGCTAATTGCTTTTCTGCAAATACATGTTAGACGAACAAAGCAATATACATGTAGCAAAACGATGTCCGCCTAGGAAACGCCTGTCCAAAAGTTAAATTCTGGAACAGGGGCAAAATCGTAATTTTGGGTCAAAATGATGTCCGCCGTTGGACCCGTTTTGTACCGAAATACGTGCTAATATCTACGGTCTCTAAAGTCGTCAAACTATATGTCTACAGATTTGTTTTGATGAGACGAACCTAACGGTATGTCCAATTTTGGATTCCGGTAGGCTGTGCACAAAATTGCCCGTTGAGTGGGATTGTGGGCCCGTCAAAATAGCGTCCCAATCAACAGTCTCAGAATCGGACCAAACTTGGCTCATAGGACCAGAAAAATATTTCGAGTCCAATGGCGTAAGTTTCATCGCGATAAGATGAGTGTGCACAAAGTTGTGATTTAATTTACAAAAGGGTCGATATGGGGTATCTCGACGGATATGCACTGATTTTGTCGCGCACATACAACGAAATCGGGTTCTGTCAATTCCCACACGTCGACAACATCCATACACGCCTTTCGATACGTATAGTGTGCGACCACGTCACCTGGTTTGTCGGGGCGCACACCGTATCGGGTGTTTTTTCTACTTTTCGAAAACAGAATTTACAATTTTTCGCAAAACTTTAACAACGTGTAACTTTCTAAATACTAGATGAAAAGTGAATCCAGAAGGTGCTTTACAATCTCGGTTATGTTGTCTTTGACTACCTTTAATTAGTTTTTACGAAAGTTTAATGGACAGGGAGAAAAGTGGCCGACAAGTTGGTGTTTCAAAACAGTTTTTAATATTCAGAAAAGTGGATTTTTCTCCAACTTCGTCTCGATTTTTCGAGCAAGTTAGATGGCCATGTCGAAATCCACCTAGGGGATCTCGAAGAGGGTCATGTGGGCTTTCTACACGAATTTACGGATCTAAAATCGGATTAGAATTGAAGGAGAAATCGTACGGTAAAGTTGGGTACCTTGCTTTTACATACTGCTGATGTTTGTTGTTGCTCTCGCTGTTTTCGTGGGACAGGGCTGCTGTTGCAGCGCACGAGGCTGGCCGAGGAAGGTTCGAGGTGAGCGGAGGAGAGAGGAGGAGGGAAGGAGAGAGGAAGAAGAGATTGGATTAGGGTTTAGTTGCTAAAACTTGTGTGTATATATATACATATAACCATGTATATGAATACATAAAGGGGGAAGGGAGTGCGGCCCCTTGCAGATGCTGCTGCTCCTTGTTGTTAGTGGGGCGCGCTAGCTTGCTGCTATGGCTTAGGTGGTCGGGTGGGGCTGACCACCCATTAATGATTTCTTTTCTTTTTTTTTCTTTTCTTTCTTTCAAATCTTTTGCATATATATATATATATATATATATATATATATTTTTTTTTTGCATATATATATATATATATATATATATATATATATATATATATATATATATATAATTGTACCATAAAATCTCCAGAAATTTAAATAACAATTTAATATTATCTATTCAAATAATTAATGTATTTAAACACATGTATATATATTTGAATTCAATTTATAACAAATCAATCTTAATATTAATAATAATATCTAAAATATGTTTATTTATTTACCACCAAATAATTTTAATAGTAATGAAATAATAAAAATAGTAATATGGTGGTTTTGGGTGACTCATACTACGCACCCTAATCCGGATCCAGAAAATTGCACAAATGTTGTAAAATATTATTTTATTAATAAAATATAAATTTTGTACCAAAAGTAAATAAATATTTAACAAGTCTCAAAATTATTTAAAAATATTTGTACACACATGAAATGTTCCTACATGGCCATCTTAGTCACCCCACATACTCACATGAGCTTAAAATTTTGTTCGGGCTGAATTGGCCAAACCGGGTCATCAAAAAAATAAATAAAACCACAAATTGTATAAAATTCATTTTTAAGTCTAATAAAATAATAAAAAAATAATTTAAAAAAATAGGGATTTTATACTGTCTTCTCGAGAACTTGTGTCGAATCAGTAGCAACAACTGAAGATGCTATTACTACGTCTCCGATTTCGGTTAATGAGTTGACAATATCTTCATCACTTCTGGGAGTACTTCAGTTGCAGTTGGTTCTTCTGCAACTGGTTCTTCTTCTGTGGCTGTTTCTTTATCTACAGCCGGTTCTTCTTCTATAGCTACTCCTTCATATGCAGTTGGTTCTTCTTCTTGGTCTTCAGTAAGAGAAGGAAATTCTTGCTGAGCCTCTACTTCAGGTTCTTGATGTAATTCTTTAGAAGTAGAACATTCTTTTTGAGCAGTATCTTCTTCTTCTGAAGAACTCTCTCCTTCGGACTCCGTTTGAATAGTTTTTCGAGGAGGAGGAGGAGCCACATGCTTTACTGTAGTGATGACACCTACAAAAATTAAGCAAAATAAGTTAATATACAAAATCATAATACATAATCTTGTATAGATTTTGTGTAATTAATATTTACCTGGAGTAGGTGTAGGACGTGCCAAAAGCGAGTCATAATCCTGATCCCAGTCATCATCATCGAAGTCAAGAGCCAGTTTGTCTGAGGGGATTGGCTCTGGATCACTAGCACGAGTCGTGGCAGTGTCCTCAATAGCTTGCACCTTCTGGGGAGAAGTTATATGTGCAGAAGTGCCGAGGCGTCCAGGAGATAGGAGCCCCATAGCTTCTGTTGATGCTGCGGGCTGAGATGCTGAAGAACTTTCTTTAGGATGATCTGAAGAAGATGCAATGTGTTGAGGCTCCTCGACTGGAGTTTCGTTCTCTGGAGTAGCGGCTCTCTTTCTAGAAGGCCCTTTGACAGTGAATTTCTTCTTCTTCTCCTGGAGGGTAACAGCTGCATTTGATTTCCGCTTTCAGGTTTTGGAGATGATAATTGCTCCTGAAGCTGGTTTCCCAACTCCCGTAGGGATCACTTCCAGATACTCGTTTGGAACAGAAACGTCATCGGGTATGTCTGAAGGAACCCTGACTGGTTCTTCGACATTTCCTTCTTTAGCCCATCGGAGACTCCCCTTCATATTATAGTCATTCACGAAGGAGCGAATGGATGCATAAAAACGAGCATACGTATGAAGCATTCGTAGCTCAGTTGTACTTGTAGCAGTTGATACCCGGAATTTAGCACCAGTACATGTAGTGCTAAAGTACCTCCATACTCTTGCACCATCAATTAATTTTATATAATGGTGGAAGATGGTGGAGGGATTACCAACGCGAAGTTGGTCATATTCAAACTGACGAGTGAACCGACTAGGCAGATACGGTTCGAACGCACAGTTGTCTTCATTCCTATACATCAGATGTGAGGGTCTGATGTACATTAGCCATTTAAAAACTGGCGCTGATAATGAAGTTCTTCCTTCACCTATATCTTCAAATTGTATGCCAAAACAGTCAGCTGGGACTGGTGGTCTTGTGCAGAAGAAATTCCATCCATGAGAGTAGCTGAGTTTTGCCCGGGTGTCCACCACTGAAGTTGCAGTCCATGTGGCTTTATTAAATTTTTGCAGGAATACCTCTGTATCATTTCCAGGGCGTGGCGGCAACAAACTACAGTTGTGATGCAACAACCAGCCCATCTGATAAGTGTAGGGCATCTCCACCCTAGGAAAATCTCTTCGGTGAGGAGCATTGTTGATCAGTTCATCACCAAATGCTCGTAAACCTGCATTTATTCGGCATACCATTGCCGATAACAGGTTGATTCTGATTTTGAATACCAAACGTACTGCTGGCCATAGTATGTTTCGGTGGATCCTGTCAGCTGTGCCAATCCCTGGCATGACCCATCTCCGCACCCACAGAAAAAGAAAGCCCGCCAACAAAGCTTCTTTCGAGAGCCTTCGACTTCCATATCTCAGAAAGCTCAAGGCTTCGGTCCCAGCAGGGAATTCTCTAGCTTTGGTGGCCAAATATTTATCCGGAGACTTATAGATGGCCATCCAAGTGTTTATTGAATCAGAAGGGATGATTGAACAAGGGTTGATAGGCTGAGCCTTGTTATCTTAAAATTTCTCTTTATCATCCTTGGATATTCTATTCTTATGGTAGAATAGATATGTTGTCTATTTATTGATGTAGGCCAAATGTGATCCACTTTCATATATCGTGGTGCAAGTCAGGTAATGGCACATCAATTCTTGGTAGACTTCAACCAACTGAGGATTTTTCTCCTTGATCTCTGCTAGTTACCGGTTGGAGGGAACATATTCTTCATACGGAGCTTCACCCATTGGCAGCTTGGAGATAAACTGCATCTCATGCAGTGCAAAGCCCATTTCACCTATCGGAGTTGCAAAAGTTCCTATTGAACTGATATACAACTCCATCAAAGCCAAGAACAGGTTGTTGTTCATTGGTATACCCTGACTCATTGAGGCTACTTCTTCATATAATCCAATGGCCTGCAGTTCTGTTTTTAAATTCTTCATGATCCAGGCACTAAGTTGAATCCAATTCTGATTATGAGGTGTTATCCATCCTTGCAGCCTCGGGTTGGCCTGGGGATATAATATTGAAGCCTTCATAAATTTGTTTATGTACATGGGGATCTGCACTAGTTGAATTAAAGCTGAATCTTCACTCAGTGTGAATCCAGACAGTAGACCGACGAAAGGAATGATGCCACCACCAGGAGTGCTAGTATGGTAGCCCATTTGATTGGCCCCATCCCTCTTGAAAATAATTCTGCCTAGTCTACCATGACTGCTGGGAGTCAGGTTCCATAGCATCTGTCTTGGATGGGTGGCGTGTACAAATGAAGAAGTGATAATCCCTTGCTATGTTTGGAAGATACATCGCCCTCTCTTCAAATTTAAACACCCAAGCCTACTTCTTGGGGTTGGTTTGTGATTAGAAATCTATAGCATCCCCGAACATGAAGGACGGCTTCAAAAATTACTGGCCATCTAGCGACACCAGCAATTCTCCATTCATCAATGACAGCATCATCCTGTCTCCTTGAGCAGCTATTAGCTGTTGTCTCTCTTCAGGGTACTGTGTATCTGATTGAAGGAAT
Source organism: Iris pallida (assembly GCA_029216955.1). Lineage (NCBI taxonomy): Eukaryota > Viridiplantae > Streptophyta > Magnoliopsida > Asparagales > Iridaceae > Iris > Iris pallida. Next base: position 36,499,849 of record JANAVB010030220.1, read on the forward strand.
TCCAAATGGGACAAATTCTTCAAGTAGTTTGAGCCCACCATACCAGCTGGTGAGCCGAATACCTCTGCGAGAGGATGAATTTGCAAGTCCACTGACAAAAGAAAAAGAAGAATCATGTTAGTAAAAATCTAATTTAAATTTTACGCAAATGACTTATTCTGAATTTTACGCATAAAAATTAAAGAATCTGTATTAGAGAGCTTGACTATGTAAGACTTTATGCTTACGTGTAGAAGTTAAGTTGATTAAAATTAAAAATTAAGTGCAAAAGTTCTCTATTTTTAGAATTGACTATTTTTACGCAAAGTCTTATCACTTGCGTATTTTACGCTGGCATATATAGACTTGAGCGCATGTTGTTTTCACGCTAGCATATATAGATGTGAGCGTATTTAATGTTTTACACTGACACGTATTGACATGAGCGTATTTTTATATTTTACGCTGACACGCATAATGTGGGCGTATTTTTATTTTACGCTGGCACGTATTGACGTGGACGTATTTTGTTATTTACGCTGGCACGTATAGACGTGAGCGTATTTTGTTTCTACGCTGGCACGTATAAACGTGGGCGTACTTGGTGATTCGAGTTTTTACGCTGACATGTATAAACGTGGGCGTGGAGTTTTTTGTTCGAATTCTTCTTCTCCGACGAACCCATGGCCGAACTAATTTGGGCTTTACCTATCATGGCCGGAGCCACAGCGGGGTTGGGTCTAGGGGTCGCCACCGATGATGAAATGGTGGTTTCCGTGCGCTCACTCCTTGACGAAGCGGCGGCAGGCTTCTTGCCCTTGGCGGCGGCGGAGGTCTTGCTCTTTGGGGCCATTTGTTCGAACTGAGATCTCGAAGAAGAACATAGTAGAGGAGATTGAGATAACAAAAATAAGTAAAGTTCTCTCTCCATCGGCAAAGCTCTATTTATAGGAAATTTTGAAATCCGTTCAAATTCCCGAAATTTACGCCGACTATTGGATATCCCGAACTTTACGCAGATGACTGTTGAGTATCCCGAATTCTACGCGGATGACTGTTGGATATCCCAGATTTTACGCTTCTGTTCAAAGTATTTCAAATATTAGAAATTTTTTTGAAAACTTTGAAGGGGGTCTTGTAGAAGCATAAATAAATTTCATAGACCAAGTCAAAGAAGTTGAGAGCTTTACGCAAGTAAAACTGAGTCAGATTCAAACTTTACGCAGAGATCAAAACAGAGTAAACTCTACGCGAACTACCTTACGCGAGAGCCATTCTTAAACCTTTACGTGGGAGACAGGCTGTCCACATCGCATTTAATACGCGTGATACTATTCTGACAGAATGGTTTTCTGACAGCAAATTATACAAAAGTCGAGAAGATTTTTTCACCAAATCCAACACTTATCGTTTAGTGTGCAGATGGGCTACTTTACGCTCAAGAGATCATTTCCTTTACGCATGAAAGCTGTTCGAGTTTTTACGCTCAAGGCTTTCGTGTGCGTAGAGTTTATTTGAGCTAATTATACGCTCAAGGCTAATTTTTAGTCACTTTACGTAGGAAGTCTATTTTGGATTATTTTACGCCCAGTCTGCTACTTTACATATGAAGTATATTTTGGGTTATTTTTACGCCCAATTTTTTCTGGCTAAGTGAGAACGTGGTTTGCATACGTGGCTTTCATGCCACACTTATTGAGGAACGTGTGTACGTGCTTTTTCCATATTGCTGAAGTTGTGGGACACGTATCACCATGCATAGAGACCAAAACTCTACATGGGACACGTGTCATCATGCGTAGAGGTTGATTTTCGTTGTGGGTGACAGTTACTTACGTAGAGACCCAACTATGTTGCTTTTTACGCACAGTGGGTATAGTCTATAGATAGACTTATTTTTAACACAAGAAGGGATCAAGAGAGACAGAAAAGGAGATTCTGAGAAAACTCATACTTTCAGAGTGATATTCCCATAAGCATTTCTTCAACTTTTTTTCAATAACAAGGTGAAGCAAAGCAGGAAAGCATTCGACTGTGCCATCATTGCCGTTGTGTCGATACCTTTCTGGTGCCTTAGTTCTTCCGATTGTTCATCTTCTTCAAGCAGTTCTCTTCATCATCATCGTATGGCCCAAGGAACAAAGTGATCGCTCTCAGATCAGACTTCCATAGCAATACTTCTCAGAAACAATTTGTACTTTTTTACTTGTTCTTATTTTCTTTCAAAAGCTAATTTTATGCATTTTGTTAAGTGAAACATACAGGTCTCATAAATTCGCATCGTTCTGCAAAGAACATAGAATTGTCAACAAGACTACGACTTCGTACTCTCCAAATGGAATAGCAGAGAGAAAGAACAAAACATTGACAGAAATGATTAACTCAATGTTGTTGACTGTGGGTCTTCCAAAGTACTACTGGGGAGAAGCAGCATTGACGGCCACTTATATTCTAAATAGATTGCCTCATGCAACTTCTGATGTTACTGCTCATGAACTCTGGTTCAAAGTCAGACCTAACTTGAATTTCATTCGAGTGTGGGGGATATTTGGCATATATGAAGCTTCCAGATCTGAAGATCCAGAAGCTTGGGACAAGGACTACAAAGACGATCTTCTTGGATTATGCCGAGAAGAGTGATGCTCGAAGATTTTTTACTATTGAGTCAAATCATATCATTGAATCTTACGACGCAGAATATTTTGAAGACAAATTTGCAAGGCACAAGAACATTGTTCTTGCGGATATTCCGGAGAACAATGAGGGTGCGCAGGAAACTAAAGTTTTCAATAAGGATGTAGTCCAAGAAGATGTTGTTGTTGAAACAACGGTTGAACCAGAACTAGCTGAGCCGTCAGCTAAGCGTGTGAGGATGCCGAAGGACTTTGAAAATGACTTTGTTACCTATCATATGGAAGCAGATCCGCTTACCTATGATGAGGCGATGAAGACCAGAGATGCGGTTTTCTGAAAGGAGGAGATAGACAATAAAATTGATTAAATCACCTCAAATAACACTTGGGTGTTGGTTGATCTTCCTGAAGGAGCGAAACCCATCGGATGCAAATGGATCTTCAAGAAGAAGATAAAATCAGACGGAACTATTGACAAGTTCAAGGCTAGGCTGGTAGCCAAGGGGTTTTCTCAGAAGCAGGGGATCGACTACTTTGACACGTATGCTCAAGTAGCCTGGATGACCACCATCAGAATGTTAATTGCTCTCGCAGTAATGCATAAGATGGTGATACATCAGATGGATGTGAAAACGGCTTTCCTAAATGGCGAGCTGACCGAAGAGATTTACATGCAACAACCAGAGGAATTTGTTGTCAAGGGTCTTGAAGACAAAGTCTGCAAGTTGGTAAAATCCTTGTACGGTCTTAAACAAGCTCCCAAGATGTGACATGAGAAATTTGACAACGTTATAAGGTCAAATGGCTACATGATCAGCGAGTGTAAACCTCCTAAATTTCTACTACGATTTTTTATTTATTTATTTTACTATTTTTATTTATTTAATTAATTATTCTTGCTCGTCGAGTGCGAATATGTGCGAGGTACATATTTTTAGAAAATGTTTTAATCTTTTTATAATGGAAGTATAGTTTTCAAAATAATCTATGATAAATATTTTTAATTGCTAAAGGTTGTAAACATAGAGAATTCCAAAATTTTATTTTATTTTACCTTATAAAGGAATATTTATTTACTTAGAAAACTATTGTTATATGTAAATATATTAATTGTGTACGAGTGACATGAAACTATTTCATATCCACCTTGATTTGATGAAAGCGAGTTATAACTATTTTTAATGCAAACCGCTATTTCAAATAATTGGACATTTATCTTGATTTTCAAAATTAATTATTATCATATTTTATTATTTATAAAAATGATATTTATGATTTTGTTTGAGTTAATATGGGATTAAATATGATAACTTAATTTGAAAAAGGTTCTATTTTTAAATAGACTTTAAATTAAAAGAATGTTTTATCTAGATTCGCTTCAGATCGGATTGAATAAATTTTAAACCGATTTGAATTAAAAGATGGAATTATCTATCGGGGTTTAAAATTCATAATCCTTATCCAACAAAGAGCTTCTACCTCCTATATGAGGAGAGCCCCCACTGCACCTTTTTCATAAAAAAAATTTCCATCACAACCAAAACCCGTGCATCGTGTCTGTGCCCCCTCCATCCACTATATTTCTGTTTGTATAAATACAATAGTACTCCGTCCGACAATCCTGGACATGACAACCCCAACAAATCCAATCCCTACAGCGACCACAGAACCCCAAAAACCACCCATCTCTGCGGTACCACGTCCCCGACTCCTGCCTCGCCAATATCCCCCTACCAACTCTGGTCGACGCCACATCGGCCAAATCCTTCTGCCACTGTCATCACCTTCACCCTCACCATCCACCGTACCCCGACTTCTTAGCCAACCACCACCAAGTCTCCCCAGCCAGCCGTGTCTAGCCGCCTACAAACCGTCACCACAACCGTCATCATCAACACCACCGCACCAATGGACCGCCATAGCCTTGCCGCCCGGCCAACTGTTTCGGCCATCACCATTCTCCTTTTCCTCCTCCATGCACAGCCCCGACAACACTCCCCAAAAACCACCATCGCCGTCAACATTTACAACGTCACCACCATAACCGTGTATCATCAACCCCACCACCGCGGCCACCCGGAACACCCCACACCGCCCCCAACAGCCTATCACCGTCGAACCGACCATCATCCGCCCACCGCCAGTACCACCAAAATCTAAAAAAATCCTGAATAGAAATAAAACCCTAAGTCCTAACCTTACCTCGCCGAGTAATGCAAGGTCGATCCGCCGTGTCTCCCTTTTCCGAGCTCCGCCGGTAGCAGAGTCGGTAGACACGGCCCAAGTCGGATATCCACTGTCACAATCCGAACAGAATGCCACCTCTGGCCGGCCGCACGACTCCCCAGCGTCGTGGCCAAACCGGAGCTGCTCAACAGACGCAACCAGCGACCTGTAGGACCCTCTTCCACATTCGTCCTCTCCAGATCTACTGCCAAAGTGGTTCCTACCGGCTTAGGACAACTGTAATGCCCTAGTCCCAAAATACTTAGGACCAAGTACGTAGACATGCCAGCTATATACATACGAAGTATACTCCGATGTATAGAATCCCCGTATGTATACATAAGCTATAAAATACAGTAAACCATGATAACTAAATCTCATCCCTAGAAATAAAGAATAATATTATAATCACTATGAATTTATCATTTGTACTTGTAGTTGGGCGGAGACAAATCTACTACCAACTAATTTAATGAGAAGGAATACATAATGATGAAAGGAATTGTCGAGCGAAGCAAAGGCGAACCAAGAGCAATCATCCATGAGGAAATAGAATAGATCATAGCCCTGGTCTAGAGCACCTACGAATAGACAAGAAAGCACACACTTGCAGAGACCACCAGGTCCTCAGAGGGACATAACAAGATACATAAAAAACTTGCCATATAATTTGTGATAATATAAAAAAAGGAAAGGTGCATGCAATAGGGACCTAACCGTTCTACTGTGAATATGCAGTTTGAGATACAATCCTTCGACGCATGAGCCCTTGCTGTAGATGAGATCGACATAGTTCCCGTATTGGGCACCAGGGGCCTACGTCCGTAACGTCCAAAGATCGTAAGAGGGCATAATATGCAAGCGAATGTGTAAGCGAGTACGTCCATAACACTCTGGGAAACGTCAGAGGGCACCTGGAGCCTGCGTCTCCGGTGGAGCGCAAGGTAATAAAGGAAGTGCAAAAAAAGCCCATACGTCAGGTATTGTTCTCCCTACACAATGCCTAGTATCATCATCTCCATGACTAATATGAACCTCTCGTAACTTCCAAGTCTACGAACATGCAATTCTATTGGCAGTTACTCCTAACCGTCGCACGCCTCAGACGTATCGGTGGCCAGCCGACTACACGAGTACGTGTCCTACATGTGACTCACAACTTATGATAAAACATGTGCCAAGGCCGCATGAGATATATCAATACCTCATCATCAATGGGTGTTCACTAGGCTAAGTCAATGCAAGAAAATAGAACGAAAGCAAGTAAAACGACCGTACAGTCGCTTGCACCCAAGTGTGACTTGTACGCACAGTGATATAATACTAACAAAAAATAAGTAATGCTGAATATAAGTAACTAAAAATAAGATAAAGTAAATCACAGAGTAAGGTGGCAAGGTATCTTGCCTGGCGGTACAGGAATGACAATCCAACAATCAAGTACGTCAGCAATAAAATCTCAAAATCCACGAACGGCTTCGGATGCTGAAACAAACATCAAGAACATACTCGTTGTAAAAGATATATCTAGAAATGCCTGTCCAAAAGTCTAATTCTGGAACAGGGGCAAAGTCGTAATTTTGGTCAAAACGATGGCCACCGTTGGACCCGTTTTGTACCGAAATGCGTGCCAGTATCTATGGTCTCTAAAGTCGTTATACAACATGTCTATGGGTCTGGTTTGAGGAGACGAACCCAACCATATGTCTAAAGTTGGATTCCGACGGGCCGTGCACAATTTTGGCCGTTGTATCGTGTCGCGGGCCTGCCAAATAGGCATTCCGGTCGACCTTCTCAGAATCGGACCAAAATTGGCATACAGGACCAAAAAAATGATACGGTCCTATTGGCATAACTTTTTTCGATTTAACGAACGTGCACAAAGTAATTGAGGAATTTACAAAGGGTTCGATACGGTAAATTTCGATGGATACGCATCAAATTCCTCACGCATATGCAACCAATTTAAATTTCGTCAAATCTCACACGTCCGCGAAGTCGATACACACCTTTCAATGCTTTCGATTCGCGACCATGTCGCCTGGTTTGACGGGACGCACGTCGTATATGAAGATTTTCTAAAATTTTACTGTTTTAAAAATGGTTTTTCATGAACTTTGGAATAAAAAAACTCTTCATATAACGAATGATAATTTAAACTACCAGAGGAGTTTTAAGGCCATATATGTGGTCTATATCTTTATTCAAGTACAATTTCTAAACTAGTACTAGATTGATCGGAATCAATCTTCCAATGTGGGTAGATGGACTGTTATATGCCCTGTTTTGCAAACAGAATTTTGATCGATTTCGTGTCGATTTCTTGGACATGTCGTGCAACTACATAAAAACCTAGTTACTGGGGTTCGAATTCGTATATGTGGTGTTCATACCTGATAAGTTGGATCGAAGAATGATGAACTCTACGCTGAGAAATCGAAGCGGGAACTCGCGATGCTGCAACTGCTACTGTTGTCGCTACCGGTGTGTTGTGCGCGGGGATCCAGCCACCGGCGGCTACTGCGGTAGCGCGCGGCCGTCGGGGCGGCGCACTGGAGGAGGGTCGCCCAGGGCGAACGCGGCTAGGGCTAGGTTTTCGATTTTTTTTACTTATACGTTCGTATAAATAAGGGGGCGTGGGTCTGCTACTTCTCGCGGGATGGGGTACTAGGCTGCTCGGGTGAACAGTGCCCCCCCCCCCGCGGGTACTGTTCACCTGAGGAAATCCCTTTTTTCTTTATTCCTTCTATTCTTTTTTTTCTTTCTACATTTAAAATACTATAAACTTTTATAAAAATTCTACTTAATTAGAATTTTTTTTTCTTCTATACATATTTTTCTCAAACTTATTTTTTAAATGATTGTTTTATATTTATATCATGACATAATTTAACCTTTGTCCAAAATCAAATAAATCTTCTCATACTTTCTAAAAATGCCAAAATAATTTCTAATAATTATTATTTATTTATTTATTTTTTATTTTACCTACTCATAAATCATATAGAAAATTTTGTTACTTATTTTATTAAAAATAATTTAAAAACCTTATAATCCACATACCAAGTTCCTAAATAAAATAAAAGAATAATCATCATAAAAATCCTTAAAATCAAAAAAATCTAGAAAATTCATGGGGGTTTACATCCTACCCAACTTGTAAAAATTTCGTTCTCGAAATTAAAAATAATCTTAATATATAGAAAAATATCGAGACGTAATACAAGGGAGACAGGTGCGTCAATTCGTAAGTCGGTTTTCGAAACAATGGAGGGTTTGGTTATCACAGGGATCCAATTCGACGCCATATTCTACATGAATGGGTATTTTCCATTCAAAATCTACCCAACTTATAAAAGTTGGCTACAGGTAAAAATTGGCGTTACAAAACTTCGGGAGAGGTCAAATTTCTAAATAGTGGCACGAGAATATTGGACTCTTCTGGCCGCAGTCACGGATTCTAAGTGAGTCTAGATATCTTCATGGCCTTCTTGGTCAATAACATCATTAGAGAGTAAAATTATTATCATTTTCTATAGGGTTACGTTTCATCAAGATAGGCATCTCTTATTCGAATATAACTAAAACTTGCTGGTTCAAAAATGATTTCGTTCTTCGCCTAAAATAGATAACTAAGAGATGGGGTTAAAGTATTTAGGGATAGAAAAATTCCTGGGCCAAGGGATGAGGTCCATACTAAGTGTAGAACTTTGCTATAGAATATGATTAGGTAAGCATTTGGATCTTTTAATTCATAATGACTAGTGTGTGTGGGGTCGATGTTTGGTGTTGTGTAGGAGGATTATCTAGTTTGAGTGAAAAACATATGTCCTAGGTGTGGTGTGGCTTATATGAGCATGGATATTTAGTTTAGTTAAGGGAAACAGGTCAATTTTGCATGGTTAAGATCAAAAGGGACAGAAAAGGGCATATATGGTTTGTTCTAAGGAAATTACGACATAACACGGTGTAATTGAAATGGAGCACGAGAAGGTGTGTTTGTGTGGGACATGTATGTCATGTGTGTAGCTTAACTGATCTGGTTTATAAGTTTAAAAATTTATTGGAAGGGAAGCACTAGTGTTGTGTTTCAAATGTCAAAGTCATGGTAGTAGTCATCGGATGATACAGATAGGAATAGACGCTATGACCCATTATTTTATTAGTTCAAGCTAATTGAATCCCATCTACCATAATTATATGCTAATTCTTAGAGGGGCTTGCCTGTACACTTCAAAAATTATGTCCTCGATATTGCTACTAGACACGATTCTGTGATGGCACGAAATTTGAGGAATCAAGGTTGCGATCTTTACCGTGGTTATCTAACGCACGAGCAAAAGGGATATGGAGTGCAATACGAAGATGCAACTTCCAAACAGATGGAAGAATGGTTACGAATAGGATCCAAGTTTGGCATCTCATTCTAAAAGATAGAGTACACTAAGTTCATGGTTCTACCCAACTTGTAGAACTTGTTTATTCATAGGAAACTCAGTAGTGAGGCTTCTAATGAAGATCAAATTTCAAGGAGATGTATTAGGACATAGGGTACTTCTGATCGTAACCCTGGACTCCAAGGAAAGCCTGGGTATTACTTTCTTAAAATTGTCCGTATATTGACAAGGTTTTCATCGAGGTAATAGGAGAGGTCTTGGTCAAGCATAATCAGAATCAGTTTGCACAGCGGTTTCCACTAATGGTATAACATAAGCTATAAAGAGCGATTAAGGGATTTATTGAAAGGAGAATTAGTAGACCAAGAGATGGGGACTAAACGATAAGTGTATGGACCAATTTTATAAAGTTTGGTTTTATAGTCCAAATATGGTGATACATATAGATGAGTTTAACCGGGTCTTAATGGGTTCCCTAATTGGACATCAATATTTGATCGCATGAACCGTGGATTTTAATCTATATTGGCTGGATAAGATCCTAAAATCAATCTAGACCATTCCTATTAGGTTAGGGTAACCTAAAATAGGTTCCAATTCAAATGGTTGGCCAAGTTGTCAGTCAGGATGGTTAACTAGGTTCCTAAAGCCCAAAAATATGCCTTCTGTGACTTTTGGGTTTAAGTAGCACAAGAGGCCTCTATTGAGTGGCATACTAGTAGCATATCCGTAGAGTACTTCGAGTGGATCATAACCATATATAGGGCCAAAAGATTTGAGTCAAGGTTGGATCTTTAGTTGCAATCGAAAAGTACATCAGTGTTATGGTAAGGGTTATCGCTAGTCCTTTTTGACCTGAAAGTCGTATCATAGAAATAGAGTAGAAGGAGACGTGTTTTAGTGGGACATGATATACCTACATGAAGGTGGACTCGTCTAGCTCTTGCATATAAAATTTGTTGGGAGTTAATAGCTAATATTATGCTCTGAATATCAATGTCACGGTATGGGACACCAAAAGACCTAATATAAAGTGGGAGTTCATGGGGCACTAATTATCATCCTAATTGAAACCACTTATTCTAATCAATCGGTAGTACTAGTATATCCTAAAGTTTAGAAGGCTTATAATCTATTCACTCCAGATACGGAGATACGGTTTTAGGTTTAATGAGGTTAGAAAAATTTAAGTCATGAGGTCGTACCTTTACTTTTGATTATAAAAGAATAGTACACAGTATAATGTAATACGATAGGTATGAATCAAGTTTGAGGATCGTACCCCAGTTTCGGTTATATAGAAAAGTGATTGCGTTCAACGACACACGAGTCGATAAAATTTAATAACCCACTCCTCCATAGTATACATGAGTCTATTGATGGGGTAACGAACTCTAAAGAACGTCGTATGAAAGATCTCTAACGGCTAAGTCTTAAATTTCTATTTATGTCAAAATTGCTAGGCTATGGTCATAAGGGTTCTAACGGTGTTGCATGTAGTGCTCATGCATTGTTGTTAATAACTAGTGGATCAATATGATGGAGTGTCACGCTACAGATATTGGCCAAGCTGGTGAAGGTGTTGTTCTAATGCTAAGTCATGTCTCTAAAAAATTAAACCTAGAATAACACCTGCTGAATCTCTAATCTTGGGATGGATGTATATCATAGTTATGGTAAATGCTTGTCCTGGTTTTTGTCATTTCCCCCTTTTGCCTAAAATGTGGGGCCTGGTTGAGTAAGGGTTGGGTTAAGGTAGACAGGTTTCTAGTTAAAGCAACAATTCAGATGAATAATTAGAGGCTCACAATAATTGATTCTTTAAGATTAGATAGTCGCCTAGGTTGGTATTTCGATCTAGGGTATGATTTTAATCATTTTCAATTTCAATGACTAGGAGGTTATGATAGTAGTTTTAGGGTCGAGGGAAGATCAAGTAACTCAAGGCAATGTTGTAGTCACATGGTTGGCCGATGGTAGCTACGCTTGTGTACACAACTATCATAACCATGGGGGATACTCCGTATCTCTTTATCAATACGAGCGTTTGTCTTGCCAAACTATTGAAAGGCTAAAACAATAAGGATTTTATGAAAGATGTCATTGAATACAATTATGTGATTCAAAGGCGAATGTATAATTCAAGAGGAATTGTCAATGCAGTCGTGGATGAGATCCTAAATACCTCGATATCTCAATCCACGTGGGATAAACAAATAAAGAGCGAACCAAATGCATCAAGGTTGATCAGACCGTAATGCACTGATTCTGATTAGACAATATGTTAGTGGGCATCCCCAGTATACATATGTCCTGAACAAGCTTGATAAAGAATAAGCTTGCAAAACTAGACTATAAATAGTGACAACAATCGTGGTAGTGCAAAGTATAAAGTATGTGAGATAATGATGAAAGCAGTATTAAATAGTTTAAGTTTCATAAAGATCTAAGTCTTGTCCGGTGTTCCTGGTTGTACAGTCGTCCTACTGTCTCTTGTATCAGGACTTGGTTGCCAATGGGGTATAGGCTACTAAAACACTATATTCTAGGTAACCATATCTTTCTACATTAGCATAAATTTAGTGCCACCCAGTTATACTTGAGTAATGGGTTATAAGAATACGGGGTGATAGGCCGTGAGGCATACGAACCAACTTATAAGAGTCAACTAATAGGGTGATTGAACAGTATAACACGTATAACTAATATGAGTTATCTTCCTAACCTCTTTATCAAGCACGAAAGGAAAGAGAGATAAAATTTATGGTAGAAAAGAAATCAAACAAGAGACAAATCAAGGCTGTTAAACGAGAGTTCGAAATTAGAATTCAAATAAGGATATCAAGTATGTGGATGAGATCCTAGATTCTAATCCTATATGCAGGCTCACACCGGTACAGTAACGTAATCAAAGTGATAACTCGACCTGCATAGGCCACCACAAAAACATGTAACACTCCAGTTCCAAAATACTTAGGACTAAGTACGTAGACATGCCATCTGTATATGTACGAAGTATACTCCAATGTATAGAATCCCCGTATGTATACATAAGCTATAAAATACAGTAAACCATGATAACTAAATCTCATCCATAGAAATAAAGAATAATAATAATATAATCACTATAAATTTATTATTTGTACATGTAGTTGGACGTAAACAAATCCACTACCAACCAATTTAAAGAGAAGGAATACATAATGATGAAAGGAATTGTCGAGCGAAGCAAAGGCGAACTAAGAGCAATCATCCTCGAAGAAATAGAATAGATCATAGCCCTGGTCTAGAGCACCTGCGAATAGACATGGAAACACACACCTGGAGAGATCACCAGGTCCTCAGAGGGACATAACAATATACATAAAAAACTTGCCATATAATCTGTGATAATATAAAAAAAGGAAAGGTGCATGCAATAGGGACCTAACCGTTCTACTGTGAATATGCAGTTTGAGGTACAATCCTTCGACGCATAAGCCCTGGCTGTAGATGGGATCGACATAGTTCCCGTATAGGGCACCAGGGGCCTACTTCTGTAACGTTCAAAGATCGTCAGAGGGAATCATGTGCAAGACGGTACGTCCATAACACTCTGGAAAATGTCAGAGGGCACCTGGAGCCTGCGTCTCCGGTGGAGCGCACAGGTAATCAAGGAAGTGCAAAAGAAGCCCGTACGACAGGTATTGTTCTTTCCACCCAATGCCTAGTATCGTCATCTCCATGACTAATATGAACCTCTAGTAACCGCCAAGCCTACTAACATGCAATGCTATTGGCAGTTACTCCTAACCGTCGTATGTCTCAGACGTTTCAGTGGCCAGCCGACTACGCGAGTACTTGTCCTACATGTGACTCACAAAGCGTGATAAAATATGTGTCAAGGCCGTATGAGATATACCAATACCTCATCATCAATAGTGTTCACTAGGCTAAGTCAATGCAAGAAAATAGAACGAAAACAAGTAAAACGACTTATACAGTCGCTTGCACCCAAGTGTGACTTGGACGCACAGTAATATAATAATAAAAACAAATAAGTAATGCTAAATATAAATAACTAAAAATATGATAATGTAAATCACAGAGTAAGGTGGCAAGGTATCTTGTCTGGCAGTGCGGGAATTGCATTCCAACAATCAAGCACATCAGCAATGAAATCTCAAAATTTACGAACGGCTCCGGATGCTGAATACAAACATCAAGAACATTCCCGATGTAAAAGATATATCTAGAAAATTTCTGTCCAAAATTAAAATTCTGAAACTGGGGCAAAATCATAATTTTAAGTCAAAACGATGTCCGCCGTTGGACCCATTTTGCACCAAAATGCGTGCCAGTATCTATGGTCTCTAAATTTATTAAACTATATATCTACGGATTTGGTTTGAGGAGACGAACCCAACCGTATTTCCAAAGTTAGATTTCAGCGGGTCGTGCACAATTTTGCCCGTTGTATCAGGTCGTAGGCTCGCCAAATAGGCGTTCCGATCGACCTTCTCAGAATCGGACCAAACTTGGCATACAGGACCAGAAAAATAATAGGGTCCTATTGGTGCAAGTTTAGTTTCGATCTGACAAATGTGCATAAAGTAATTGGAAATTTTGCAAAAGGGCCAATACGATAAATTTTGACAGGTACGCATCAAATTTGTCGTGCATACACAACCAATTTAAATTCCGTCAAATCCCACACGTCTGTAAAGTCGATGCACACCTTTCGATGCTTTCGGTTCGTGACCACGTCGCCCGGTTTTACGGGGCGCACATCGTATCGGAAGATTTTTCCAAAATTTTACTGTTTTAAAAATAGTTTTTCATAAACTTTGGAATAAAAAATCTCTTCATATAAGGAATAATAATTTAAACCACCAGAGGAGTTTTAAGGCCCTATATGTGGTCTATAACTGTGTTCAAGTAAAATTTCTAAACTGATACTAGATCGATCAGAATCAATCTTCCAATGTAGGTACATGGAATGTTATATGCCCTGTTTCGGAAACAGAATTTTGATCGATTTTGTGTCGATTTCTTGGACAGGTCATGCGACTACATCAAAACCTACTCGCTGGGGTTCAAAGTTGTATATGTGGTATTCATACCTGATAAGTTGCATCGAAGAATGATGAACCGTGCGCTGAGAAATCGAAGCGGGAACTCGCGATGCCGCAACTGCTGCTGCTGTCATTGCATGTGTGCTGTGTGCGGGGATCCGGCCACCGACGGCTGCTGCGGTGGCGCGCGACGATCAGGGCGACGCACTGGGGGAGGGTCACCCAGGGCGCACGCAGCTAGGGCGAGGGTTTCGATATTTTTTTTACTTATACGTTCGTCTAAATAAGGGGGCGCGGGTCTGCTACTTCTCGCAGGATGGGGTGCTAGGCTGCTCGGGTGAACAGTGGCCCCCCACGGGTACTGTTCACCCGAGGAATTTTTTTCTTCTTTTTCTTTATTCTTTCTTTATTCTTTCTATTCTTTTTTTCTTTCTTTCTACATTTGAAATACTATAAACTTTTATAAAAATTCTACTTAATTAGAAATATTTTTTTCTTCTATATATATTTTTCTCAAACTTATTTTATAAATGATTGTTTTATATTTATAGCATGACATACTTTAACCTTTATACAAAATCAAATAAAAATTCTCACACTTTCTAAAAATGCTAAAATAATTTCTAATAATTATTATTATTTATTTTTATTTTTTTAGTTTACATACTCATAAATCATATAAAAAATTTGTTACTTATTTTATTAAAAATAATTTAAAAACCTTATAATCTATATACCAAGTTCCTAAATAAAATAAAAGAATATTCATCATAAAAATCCTTAAAATAAAAAAAACTTGGAAATTCAAGGGGGTTTACACAGCCGCCGCCATGTCGGAGTAGGCAAAGCCACCAGCCACCGGTAAATTCCTCCGTCCCTCTCTTTTCGATCTCTCACCACTTTCTTTCGGCAACTTTCCCCTTCTTCTCCCCCGCACTTGACTCCTCTTTCTCCTTCCAAATTTTTTATTCTGATTTCATCTACACCTACTCTCTCTCTCTCTTGCTTTAAATTAACACAAAACTCTTGACATTCGAGAGAGGAGCCGAAGAATTTCTGCTGTAGGTGATTATTAGGATTATTATTATTATTTTATTACTATTAGGATTAATATCATTCTATTACTGTAGATGATGTTATTATTATTAATATTAACATTCTGTATAAAGTATAATATTTAGTGTAGGAATTATTTATATTATTAGTATGAATATTGTTATAAATGTATTACTGTTACTATTATTGTTATTATTCTATTTTATTAAATAAATAAATAAATAATAATTTCTAAAATTATTTTTCGCAAAAAACCAATTGTTCCACAATAGTTTCCTAGATTTTTTATTATTAAAATATTTTAACTAATGAAAAGTTAAGTTTTCTACAAAAATTTTATTTTGACAACCTTAGAGCATATTTAGCCTAAAAATGATTTTTGATTCCTTAAGTATTTATCTAGACAAATATTTGACTAGTATAAATGTATTTTTTTCATATATATATATATATATATATATATATATATATATATATATATATATATATATATATAAAGTATTTTTCAAGTATTTTCGTAAACTTATTATAAAAATATTTTCTAAAAATTAGTATACGTATCTAACTCCAAATTCTCCTCGTTATTACCGTTGATCATGACTGATCGCGCTTTTTCTATTCCTTGTAAACTTCGGACCCTTACACATCGACTCCGGCTATTGGACAAAATAGGACCACGATCATCGCACCAAACCAGGAGACACACCAGGCAAGATAACTTGCCTTATTTACTGCTTATAATTAGTTGTATTTTTCTTTATTTAGTAACTGCATATTTATTTCCTGTTTATTTTTAGTTGGATTCATGACTTGCTATTTATAGTTTACTCTATTATGCTTTCTTTTATTTCTCCTTCTTGTCTTTTAATATGCATATGGACTTAGTCTTAGAGGACTACCTTTTTATGACCTTGGGAGGGAGAAGATAGTTAAATGTATGGGCTACCCAAATCCAAAAACTGTAGTAACTGCTACTACGGTAGTCTTGTCGCGACGGTCACTAGCCTCGAGCTATATGGACTGATAGGTCACGTGGGCCGCTAGCTTCGAGTTATGCCGGTTAATAGGATTGGTACTTGACATGTGCGTATTGTGAGTTGTTACCTTGTCTTGGGGGAGTCAGCCTTTACCTGTCTACACATTGTTGTAGAAGCATGAAAATTTTTCAGCAAATGAAGCCCCATGCGCCCAAGTTAGTGAAGCCCCATACGCCCAGCCAATGGAGCTCTATGCGCCCAACCGACAAAGCTTCATGTGCCCAGTCAGTACAACTTCATGTGCCCAGTCAGCACAACTTCATGCGCCCAGCCAGTGAAGTTCCATATGCCCAAGACTAACTCCCCCGAAAGGAGGGCGCATAGCCTGAGTCATGGCTATGCGCCTAAGCCTGACTCAGTCAAAGTCATGATCAACACGTGTACCGAAGCGCACGGCCATGTCAATCTCCACGAGCAGTCATGTATCGAAGCATGCGGCCACGTCAACGCTACGACCAACCCACGATCTCGTAGCCTGTATGCGCCTATATCCTATGCGTCCAAAGCAGGACTATGCGCCCACATAAAAACCAGCGTATTTCCTCATGTGGACGCATAACACCATTCCAGCTCAAGAATGACTATAAGAGGGGGGCCTCATTCCTCTTCAAACAGACAGAACGAAGAGCATTTTCAAGAGCCAAATTGCTGCACTTCTTGCCAGTGAGCCGAGAGTTAGCAATTTTCTTAGATTTTTTTCCCACTTTTGTAATCGGAGTGTCAACGAAGTAAAGGAGCAACTGCCGCTCGATCTCCATCGTCCCATTCTCCAGAATTCTTTTTTGTACTCGGGGATCCTCAGCACAGGATCTCTCAGGCGTACTCGATTTTGGGTGCCTTGTGCCAATAAAAAAAAAGACAGTATTTTCTTCTTCTTTTTTTTTGTGTGTATCCACAAAAATCGCGACTCTGATGGAGACTACCTTTTCCTCTGACGAGAAGGTAGTGACGTAATCCGATACCGACAAAGTGGGGAGTACTAAGAAGATGCTGATCATAAAGTTCGATCAACAGGCGTTCGAAGAGATGCTCTCGAGGGACGGCTCTGCTCCCTCAAAATCAGCAAAGCCAAACAAGTCTCGCAAGACTTGGCTTCCGAAGGCTCGCTGTACATATCCTGCTAGTGTCATAGCAGATATGCAGCTGGAGGACTCTGTCACCTGGACACAGGACTCTGCTACAGAAGTCTTCCAAATGGAGAATGCTCACACCGTTTCGGGCTCTACTAGCCCAGTGACTTCTTCCCTCCACAACCAACCACAGAGTGTTCAACATTCGAGACTTGGCAGAAAAAATACTATGATGCCAAGGATCGGGGTGTACGGCACTCTGGCCAGATCCGGCGAGACTCATGAACGAAGGAGGCAAAACTGAGAGAAAACAGCACTGCTCCAACAAGCATGCGCCCAAAGCCATACGCCCAAGAGAGTGTTTGGGCGCATAGCCCCAACCAGAACACTTCTGTCTTCAGCAGGCTAGGCATTCGGAGTCATACACCCAAGGCTATGCGCCCAGACTCTCTGGATCGATACTATGCGCCCACATCAAGGCGACTCAAACATGCTGTCATTCCACAACCAAAAGACAGGCCCCAACGCGTATACAAGGGGCTGTCTTCATGGACATCATAGAACTTAGGTATGGTTGTTGCCCCTGCACATGAACTAAGTCTGGATGCGCCTACTCTTCTTACGAACCGACATGCAAAGCTGGGCGATGCATGCAATATGGGTTGTAAGACAAACTCCCTTCCGCTGACTTACGCAACAAGATAAATCATAAGCGTAAAGCGAGGGAGAACATAACAATTCATAATGCACTTTCGTGCACCAATATTGTTTTCAACTGTTGTTGCTCTAAAGTGACAAGAGTGCCTCAGAGAAAGTCCGTGTTTCGACGGCTGTACTTCTCTGACGACGAGAAGCCACTATGTGTTTCATCCAACATGGCTTCATGGGGTCCCCCTTACGGAAGCCCCAATCAAAGTCGGTGGACCACCAACCCAACCTTCTCTCTTAGTTCCACGAGAAGGAGAAGACAAAGTCTACCAACAGATGGCCAACAGGCTATAATGCCCCGTCCCGCTCAGTCAATCGGAGGAATCAGAACGCTAGCGGCGTTCGAACTTAGCCTTGCAACGGGTGCTCGAAGACATCGCTCGGTCGAGGCGACCGCTCGCTCAGGTGGGATAGTTTCGGTGAACTCGCCTCATCTTTGCCTTCATATAATAAATTGCCTGTTTTTAACTTGTACAAGTAGGCTTGAAAATAAAAGAGACGAATCCACATAGCTAAAGGGAATAATCCCGACAGGTCAAATTGAGTTAGAATATGGAAAGGTCCAACGGTCGACTTAGAATTGGTGCACGGCGTGCTTTGAAAATGACACTCGATCCTTCGTCCCGTGGCTTGGAAGAAAGAAAGTTGGTTGAGTAGGCAAAGTTATGATCGTAGCCTAAGTCATAGGCATCGCTCGCATGAATGCATCATAAAGCATGCACGGTCCCATCGTCCAAGGCTTGGCATAGCCTTGGCTTGCCCTTGAATTAAGTTGCGTTGTACGACTTGTGACATAAGTCTAGGCACCCAAATGACTTGATCGTTCAGAATTCGAACGCATATGCTGCACTTTTTCGCAATGCGAGGCTTGATACAGCCTTTGCTCGTCGAGTCGTTGTGCGTTTAAGTCAGGCAAGTTGGGCTATCGGAGTAGTAGCAAGCACGGTCCTACGAGTTCTACGACTGGGTATAACCATATAGTCTTACGGTCTCAAAGGCCTGTCATATAAAGTATGACTTGGGCGATAGCGTCGCGTAGAACATAAGTCGGTTTAAGGCACGATGTCGTAGACTTAGTTTTTGAGGGAATGACCACTATTGATTCAGGTGAGTTTTGGAGAAAGGACTATCAAATAGGCATTCTTGAGTGGAATAAAATAATATGATAACATAGAAAGAATGCTCGCGACCGTGGGTCGTCGAGGGGTCTCAAGGATAGAAGTCTTGAACTTGGTTTTAAAAGAGATGGTAACACTGAAAGAAGGATGACTGTGTGAGACGTCGATTTGAGTCGAGTCTTGTATGGTCATGGACAACTTGTACAAGGTAAAAAGAAAGGGTTTCCTCGGATTGACAACCTAGGGCCACAGGACCGATCCGGCCTAGGAGGAAACATGTATAGCTGTGCCAGGTAGAGGCAACAGGTATTCGGTGGACGGTCATTAGGGCTCGCTAGTTGCTTTGACCGGACCATCCTATACGCCATCTATGAGTCCAGGATGGCTTATTCTGCCAGCAACCCGTGTTCATATAGATGTCGGCAAAATGACGGCTATCCGCGTGTATGCCTTTGGAATTGAGTCGAGTCGAAGGTGTATACAAGTCAGAACATGATGCTTGGGGCCTAAGATGTGGCTTCAACATAGGCGACATGCTTGGCACAGGGGTGTGGTGTCGAGTCGTAAGTATTGGCATATAAGTTGCATTTGTTGGATCTGAGTTGTCTGGAGTTTAAGTCAGGAACCGCCGCAAGGCAAAGTCGGTCGACACAAGTTCAGAAGTCTTGATTGGGTCAGTTGGTGATCAAAGTAGCAAGGGCCATGAGGCGGCGATATGGTTAAGTCTCACTGAGTTGCGAGGCATGGCCTTAGCAAGGATTTGTAGCACGGTCACACGGAAATAGAGTCTATCGTGTATTTGCATCTCTGATTTGGGCCGTAAGGCAAGCACGACTTGATAGGTTAACGTTGTTGGCACGAGGAGGGTCTAGAGGCAAAGCATGAGTTAACATTGTTGACGCAAGCACGGGATGGTCTAGCGACATAGAATAGGCCAAGGCGTCGGTCCTAAAACTGATCCTAAGACAAGACTAGAAAGACAATTAATAAGAAAGGACTATGTTGCACGAAGTAAATCAAACGTGTTGGTTTTGTACGGGTGGGCGAGGAGCTTATTCTACCAATACAGTTGAGTACTGACACCCACATAGTTTTCTTGTGCAGGCACAGGTAGAAGCTCGTGGTGCAAAGCTCGCTTGGATGCGTCGAGGCACGGAGTTCCTTGGCGATTCGAAGCATACGGACGAATGGAGTCAAGACTTATATAGAACATAATGTATGGACGTCACCTTCCAAAGCATCCGCTGGCTCGAGACTTGTATTGAGAGATGAGAGAGAGCAGAGTGAACTTGTGATGTAAGATGAGTGAGCTAGAGTGAGCTTGAGAGACTTATAATCTTGGCCTTGTGCCCCATTGTAACCTTTCTTTCAATATCAATAAAAGAGTGTTTTACAATGACTTGTGTTTTTCTTCAAATTTTGCTGCTATTATTCAATGTCTCTGCATGGGACTTCTGTGCGACGACCCCATTGCAGCCGCTGAAATCGGCCGTTATGGAACCCGCCTTGCACGAGCGCAATCTAGGCTCGTGCGGTATCACGCCTTAGCGAAGACGATCGCTCCTACGGGAGCGGGACATAATGGTATCAGAGTACGGCTTTACGTCATTGGACTATCGATTGAATTATTTAACTCCGTTGTTTCCGCAAATTCTGAATTGTTGCTTCCGCATGTTGAAATCGTTGGTGCGCTCTCTCTCAAATGTCCCATGGGATGTCCATGCAATAAGTCTACCTATTTTACAAAATGTAGGAGAACAGTTTTTGATAAAACAAAAAGATAGTTTGTGTAAGCACGGTTGGCTAAGTCGGGCTGGACATATACACCAAGGATTGTGTCGACCTTAGCAAAGTCGAGTGCGGGATTCGTAATGTTTCAAGCTAGAATGAGTTGAACTCGATTGAGTAAAGTGAGATGACTATCGATAGGGGTGCTATCGAGCGACGATAACGTCGGTGCGATATAGATGAGCGTGCTTAGAAATTGAAGAATGGTTCGAATAAAAAATTTAAAGAAGTTGATTTTGAATCGAATAATAGTTTTGAGGATTTGTTGAATGACTTCATCCCTGAGTGGTGTATGCGATAGCCTCAGGGATGTCGGTCGATCGATTGAGGATGCGGGGTGTCTATGAGTCTATCAGCAAGCGTCGTATTTATGCAAAGCCTTAGATTGAATATGATTGAGCAAAATATAGTCTTGAAGATTTTGACGAGTCGATTCGAACAACCTAGAAATTGACGCAGACGAAAAGTGTACGGGATTGAGGATGGCACAAGTATGAAACACGAAAATGATTGAGTAGGTGAAATCGAATCGGGGAAAAGTTAGGGTGTACGAATGGATGACTTGATCGAAGAAATTGATACGGATCGTATACAAAAAGTTAGCACGATAGGTAGATAGCGTACATAAAAAGTTAAATTTTGAAGTTACGCAATGACTCTGAGGATTGGATTGAATATTGCTCGATGATTTGAGTTAGCAAGGAATGATGCGAATTGAGAAAACACGTTGGTCGACGACTTAAGATAGACGGATGAACAATATGTGAACTCGAGTTTGAGAAAATTGATATGTGAATGATTCGAGGGATGATGATCGAACTTGAAATGGAATGTCGAGGAGATTATCCAGTTAGACGATAGTATCATTCGCACGACTCAAAATTGGTTGCAAAGGAAGATCGTCAGGTTACGCATATCGTCGATGGTATTGAGGTGTATCAAAATCGATATACGATAACTCGGGGGTACTCTGACTCGGCGAATGACAATCGTACAAGTGTTATTGTTTGGTTGGATGCAATACTTAGGATTTTGATTGAGATGAATGTTGGATGAAAATGATCGTGTCTTGATGGTTACGTTGATAATCACAACGTCGACGATCTTGTCTTACGCAAGTGCAACTCCAGTCTCGCACATGCGTTGCGTCGGATTTGGGGCGATTGTTCCGCGTGAGTACTGACCTGGTGATTCAAGTCGCGAAAATGATCGAACTCGAAAAATCAGGATGCGGCAACTTTGATTTTCTCGACTTGTCGGTTTGATGCGAAGGAAAATTGAGGATGTTAGGACTTGCGATTGTTGAATGAAATGAAACTGGAGGATTGAGTAGGTCCAATCCGTGCATCACGAATGAATTAGTCTGGACACAAAATAAGAGTTATGCCCCGATGAGAATGATTATCTTGTGGGAGCGTGCATAGTGATTCGTGCCTACCGTGGATAATCTGACTCGCGTGAGATCGAGGCATAACATATTGTTAAGTCAGATGACCTTGTGATCGATTTCATGAATTGGGATAAATGACTTAGGGAGTATGAAATGTGAATTATAGTTTAGAAATGAATCGTGTCGTAGCAAGTTTGACTTGAGAAGGATTGATAGGTGTATTATGTCGAACGTGTTCGAAGAAATAGACTATACGAAATGGCTTGATGAACGAAGTGATATTGATATGTCAAGAAATTGGTTGAAATATGAGTTATCGTAGGATGGCTTTGCTGAATGACTCAGACCCCGTGCGATGAATGTTGAGATGTGTGTAGGAAATCTATGCTCCAAGTTTAGAAATCAGAGTGATGCGAGCTTGGGTAGAAAATCCCGTACTATCAACTTGGTTTGACCTTAGGATGGGGTCAGTGTTGATATTGTTGTTTGGGAACTATGATTCCAATACTGACGGATTGATTATAGCCTAAAAGACATAGCCTAGCGGTTAGTCAGACCTTCTGGTGCGGAGCGATAGGAATTGTGGAGGCACCACTCATGAGGCTCGATTGACATGTACGTATATCAGGGACGTCCGAATATGTGCACGATCTGACTCGAGTGGTGATGGGAGATTCTCTATCACGAGGCTTGGTTGAAATGCATGTATTTTAGGGACGCCTAAAATATGTGCACGATCCATACTAAGTGATACGTTGAATTCAAGTGAGACTTGAAGAACAGAAAAGTGTCGAGAATTTTTAGATTGTAAGTTTTGAAGAAAAGATTATGGGTAGCACGAGCGTGGCTCGGATTTGAGGAAACGCATAGAAGAAGTGTGTGCGAGAGTCCTTGAATGTTGAGCAAAGTTATAAGTCGATAAGTGTACTCACTAAGTTTCGAGGACGAAACTTTTTCTGAGTGGTATATGATGTAGTGTCCCGTCCCGCTCAGTCAATCGAAGGAATCGGAACGCTTACGACATTCGAACTTAGCCTTGCAACGGCTGCTCGAAGACATCGCTCAGTCGAGGCGATCGCTCTCTCTGGTGGGATAGTTTCGGTGAACTTCCCTCATCTTTGCCTTCACATAATAAATCGCATGTTTTCAACTCGCACAAGTAGGCTTGATAATAAAAGAGACGAATCCATATAGCTAAAGGGAATAATCTCGACAGGTCGAATTGAGTTAGAATATGGAAAGGTCCAACGGTCGGCTTAGAATTGGTGCACGGCGTGCTTTGAAAATGACACTCGATCCTTCATCCCGTGGCTTGGAAGAAGAAAAGTTGGTTGAGTAGGCGAAGTTATGATCGTAGCCTAAGTCATAGGTGTCGCCCGCATGAATGCATCATAAAGCATGCACGGTCCCATCGTCCAAGGCTTGGGATAGCCTTGGCTTACCCTTGAATTAAGTTGCGTTGTACGGCTTGTGACGTAAGTCTATGCACCCAAATGACTTGATCGTTCAGAAGTCGAACGCATGTGCGACACGTTTTTACAATACGAGGCTTGATGCAGCCTTTGTCGTTGAGTCGTTGTTCGTTTAAGTCAGACAAGTTATGTTGGGCTATCGGAGTAGTAGCAAGCACGGTCCTACGAGTTCTACGACTGGGTATAACCATATAGTCTTACGGTCTCAAAGGCCTGTCATATAAAGTATAACTTGGGCGATAGCGTCGCATAGAACATAAGTTGGTTTAAGGAACGATGTCATAGAATTAGTATTTGAGGCAATGACCACTATTGATTCAGGTGAGGTTTGGAGAAAGGACTATCAAATAATCATTCTTGAGTGGAATAAAATAATATGGTAACATGAAAAAAATGCTCACGACCATGGGTCATCAAGGGGTCTCAAGGATATAAGTCTTGAACTTGGTTTTGAAAGGGATGGTAACACTGAAAGAAGGATGACTGTGTGAGACGTCAGTTTGAGTCTAGTCTTGCATGGTCATGGACAACTTGTATAAGATAAAAAAGAAGGGTTTCCTCGAATCGACAACCTTGGGCCACATGACCGATCCGGCCTTGGAGGAAACATGTATAGCTGTGCCAGGTAGAGGCAACAGGTATTCGGTAGACGGTCATTGGGGCTCGTTACTTGCTTTGACCGAACCATCCTATATGCCAGCTATGAGTCCAGGATGGCTTGTTCTGCCAGTGACCCGTGTTCATATAGATGTCGACAAAATGGCGGCTATCCGCACGTATGCCTTTGGAATTGAGTCGAGTCGAAGGAGTATATAAGTCAGAACATGATGCTTTGGGAATAAGATGTGGCTTCAAAATAGGCGACATGCTTGGCACAGGGGTGTGGTGTCGAGTCGTAAGTCTTGGCATATAAGTTGTATTTGTTGGACTTGAGTTGTCTGGAGTTTAAGTCAGGAACCGCCGCAAGGCAAAGTCGGTCGACACAAGTTCAGAAGTCTTGATTGGGTCAGTTGGTGATCAAAGTAGCAAGGGCCGCGAGGCGGCGATATGGTTAAGTCTCACTGAGTTGCGAGGCACGGCCTCAGCAAGGGTTTGTAGCATGATCACACGAAAATAGAGTCTATCGTGTAGTTGCGTCTCTGATTTGGGCCGTAAGGCAAGCACGACTTGATAGGTTAACATTGTTGGCACGAGGAGGGTCTAGAGGCAAAGCATGAGTTAACATTGTTGACGCAAGCACGGGATGGTCTAGCGACACAGAATAGGCCAAGGCATCGGTCCTAAAACTGATCCTAAGATAAGACTAGAAAGACAATTGATAAGAAGGGACTATGTTGCACGAAGTAAATCAAACGTGTTGGTTTTGTATAGGTGGGCGGGGAGCTCATTCTACCAGTACAGTTGAGTACTGACACCCACATAGTTTTTATGTGTAGGCACAGGTAGAAGCTCGTGGCGCGGAGCTCACTTGGACGCGTCGAGACACGGAGTTCCTTGGCGATTCGAAGCGTGCGGTCGCATGGAGTCAAGACTTATACCGGACATAATGTATGGACGTCGCCTTCCAAAGCATCCGCTGGCTCGAGACTTGTATTGAGAGATGAGAGAGAGCAGAGTGAGCTTGAGAGACTTGTAATCTTGGCCTTGTGCCCCATTGTAACCTTTCTTTCAATATCAATAAAAGATTGTTTTATAATTACTTGTGTTTTGCTTCAAATTTTGCTGCTATTATTCAATGTCTCTGTATAGGACTTCTGTGCGACGACCCCGTCGCAGCTGCTGAAATCGACCGTTATGGAACCCGCCTTGCACGAACGCAATCTAGGCTCGTACGACAGCACGCCTAAGCGAGGACGATCGCTCCTATGGGAGCGGGGCGTGACACAGGCTATCACATCTGAATGAGTCTATATAGGTACTCGATCAAAGACAAGATTCCGTATGGACGATGAAGATTCCAAAGTCGGGGGTAGCATTCGCTCAAAATCTGAAGCAGATGACCCCCAAACTGGGGGTAGCCTTCCAGAGGACGATGATCCCTCTGAATTCGATGGCGAGTATCTACCTCCTCTACCTGAAGATAAAGGACTTAGCCACTCGGAGACAGACAGTATCAGCACCAGTTGTACTGCTTCCTCTGTTCATCCTCGTATGCTATCTACATACATGATCGAAAGAAAAAGACCTGAAGAAGCCAGTGATCAGACTAGTAAACGGCTAGAGGGTCTCGAAACAGCATTCGCCAAGATCACTAATATGCTTACCAGTATCATGGCGGTTCAAGCTGCTGGGGCTGTTCCTCTACCTCAACAAAATGTCTCAGCCCACGCTAGTCCCGCTCACAGCAAAAACCCTTCTTTCCTACAAAAGGAGTATCATTCCGTTGCGTCTCCTCCAAATCTTACAAATGCTGGGGGTGGTCCTTCGCCAACAACACCTGACAACCGTACAGCAGCCGTTTTCCAATACCTGCTCAATCAACAGGATACAATTGATTACCTGGTCGCTCGCCTCGACACCATCACACACAAAGAAGAGATACAGAAGATACGGATATCTCAACCGTATCCCTCGGAGTGGGAGAACGCTACTTGCCCTCCTAACTACAAGCCACTGACACTGAACTCATTCGACGGTTTGACTTCTCCTCGTCAGCACATGTCATACTTCAACACGCAGACTCTGTACTTGCCCCGAGTCGATTCATTCCTGTCAAAGCTGTTTATTAGCACCTTGCAGGGGGTAGCCTTCGAATTGTTCTGCAGTCTGCTTGACGAGTGTATCAATTCATTCAAAAACTTGGAGAGGTTGTTCCTCAACAGGTTTTACGATAGTGGCATGCATGTTAGTATGTCCACTCTCATCGTGACCAAGCAAAGGAGGACTGAGTCTGTCATCGCCTTCATAGAACGCTTCAGGTGGTTAGCATTGAAGATGCCCTTCGGCATACCAAACTTAGAACTTATGGATACTTGTCGACATAACTTCCTTCCTACAGTAAAGTTTTGTCTAGGTATACATAAGTATGATACATGGCTCACTTTCATTGGGGCCGCTGATGCTGCTGAAAATGACGTTCCTAACTTGGAACTACTGGGGTTGAAGACACCCAAATCTGAAGACAAGGGCAAGCATCCTCAAACTATCCCTGTTCGTGGGGGTAAAGGGAAAGAAGTTCTGAAAGTCGACACATCCAAAGGAGCTTCCAATTCTTAGGGCACCTCCGACAAGTGTAACACCCACTTTTCTAAAATGAGGGTAATTTTAAACTTTTATAATTTTGATTAATCGATAATAAGATTTAACTCATGTTGTAATTTTTGGTAATTTTTTTAATCAATTTAAAACTATTTAAAATGTTGAATTGTGATTTTGATGGTTAACTAGTTAATCCCTAGTTTTGCTAAGCTTAGAGACTAACCATGGGGACCTAACCATGTGATTAGAATGACTATTTACAACTTTTTAGGCTAAAGGTATTTTGGTCATTTTGTGACTTTTGAATTATTTAGGATTTTGATTAATTGGTGAATTTTAGATTATTTTAATAATAATTAAATTGATGTATTATGATTTTGGTTATTTTTCATATTTTTATCTTTTAGGAAAATTTTATATTTTTAATATTGTTTTTATTGGATTTGTTTAGTCGGGTTTGAGTTTCGTCTCGTTTCGACTTGTATTGTGACCCGGGTAGCTTGAACTCTAGATGGGACCCAATATTAAGTTAAGCATGGCTCACAAGTCCCAACATTAAGTTAGTTAATTAAACTAATTTTTATCATGTTAGAATGGTTAAGTTAGAGACTCAAAACTAGATCATTTTGACCCCAAACTTGAACCTAGTCTAGACTTAACCATATGAGACTAGAGAGGGGCAATTAGGACATTTCCCATTAGCCCTAATGGACTCTTTATGGCAGCCACCTTTAGGAGAGAATGATTCATTTTATTTATTACAATCTTGCCTCTTTTATTTTCCTTTTGTTCTTTTCCAATTTTAGAGAGCCTTTCCATTGATTTGATCTCCAAATCAAATCATTCCTTCACCAAACCTTCCCTCAATCATTCCCATTCTCCAAGGGAAGGGTGCTACCAAGGATTGGAAGAGGAATGCAAGAAGGAGTGTCCACTTTGAGGGATCTTCGTATCGGAGCCGTGTCCTAAAGGATTTCATTGGGATTCCACTCCCAATAGGTAAAACCCATCCTCTAAATCGATTTTATTTACATATAAATTAGTTTTGAATCCATAGGATCCATCCTCATGCATGTGTCCCATTTAGATTCAAATTTGTGGCTATTTGGAGCTCTCTTGAGGATTTTAGATATGTGTCTTGTGTCCTACTTGATAGATCCCAAATTAGGACATCCCAGGTGTATGTATGTATGATAATAGTTTAAATAGATATTTAAATTTAGTTTTAGAATGGTTAGAGAGTGGATTGATCTTAGTTAGGATGGTTAGAATGAGTTTCATTTGGATACCTATGTTTGTATCCAAGTATCTTGGACTATATGTATTTTTTTGTCAAATTCGTCATAATTTTCATCCACGTTTTTATTAACCAAAGCAACTTAGAAATATCATAACTTTTAGCTTAGAACTCCGATTTATCTTCCGTTTTTTTTAAAAGAACCGTATCGAAGTTAGCTTTCCAAATATATATTTTAGTAAGTCAAATTCTTTCTGTAACTTTCTGTAGAATTATTTGAGTGTCAGCTGTACGAAAGACGAACGTGTTTCGATATTTTCGCGATTTTGGGAGCTTCCGGACACGAAAATGTGATCCGTTTAAAGTTTCGGAAAGCTAACACGAAGGGCTACAAAATACTTTAATCCTAGAGTTTAGTAGAGGCCCAATTGGTACAGTATTGGTTTTAAGTAGAAGAGTGACTATATGATATATGCATTTTGTGTAACCTATGAGCCTATGTAGTATGGGTATTAAATGAATATAGAGTATATAATGTATGATATGTTAGATGAATAAAATGATATATATTCTCTTTACATTAATGTATGTATATGGTTGAATGCAAGCATGTAGGAATGCAATTAATATAATGTATGTAAGCAATGCATAAATGCATGAATGAAAGAATGATATACAATGTATGCATGAAAGTATATAATGAATGCTAGATATGAATGCAAGGTATATATGTAATGATAGATATGAATGCATAATGTATAAATATTATAATACAATATATAATGATAGCATGTATGGTAATGTAGAATATATGATGCAAGCATGTATATGTCCACTGTTTTCTCTTTTTCTTACATTTTCCTTCCCTTCCCTTTCCATTTCAGTTTTCCTCCTTTTTTTTCTCTTCTATTTTTACATGTTATATACAATGTATATAATGTATACATGCATGTAAGTATGTAATATGCATGAATGAATGTCATATATGAATGAATGAATCAATCAAAGGTATAAGTAAAATATAATGCATTGTAATGAATGTTAACATATATAATGTATAAAAGTATGTATGTAAATGTGCATGAATATATATATCTATGTAACTATGTAAATATGCATGATGTAACATATGCCTATATAAATAAATATGTATGTAATATGGATATGCATGTATGTATGAAGGTATGTATTTATATATATTATCTATTTTATATTATGCATTATTGTGGTTCACATTATCTTGTGATTGTGTGAGTGCTAGCCTAGGCTTGGTTAGGCCTAGTGAGACTTGTTAGACTTGTTGGGCTAGGACTTAACCTAGTTGACCTAATTTGACTAGTGTGGTTGACTAGAGTTGACCAAGTGTTGATTTTAGTCTAGTTTGACCT
Organism: Iris pallida; assembly: GCA_029216955.1. NCBI lineage: Eukaryota > Viridiplantae > Streptophyta > Magnoliopsida > Asparagales > Iridaceae > Iris > Iris pallida. The sequence goes on from JANAVB010030220.1 coordinate 36,529,600, forward strand.
AGACAACATGCAGATGCATTGTACATTTCATTTATCATATCTCGTATACATCTTGACCTGTGTTGCTCTAAATAAGACTCTGTGGCTTCAGTTTGGACCTTTATACCTATCAGCTGTTCAGGTTATCAGGCGAGTACATTCTCTGATAGTTCTCTCATTTAATTGTCAATTACTGTACTTCAGTTATAGTTAGTTTTATGTGATTCTCTGTTACAACACGTATGGATATTTCTGGATTCATGTATGTGACACACATACCAAACTTATCTGGCCTCTATTACTGGAATCACTGGAATCATTCTGGAATCTATTTCTGGAATCATCATATTTTGGCTGGACTCATCTCGATTCTCGTGTCGAATTCTGGATTCATTTGTATTGCAGGGCGGGGAAATATTGAGTAAGACATGTAGACATACCCCAAATCTAGAATCTTCCAACTGGAATCTACTGGAAGCATAGCCATCTCTCGCCTGATCAGTGAGAGATGTGCCTGATTACCTACAGCCATTTACATGTCGATCTCAGTATTTTAAAATACACTATTAGAGTATAGCTGGTCTCACCTGGATTCTTGATCACTACCTAGAATCATCTTGTATTGGTCATCTTGTATTAGATTCATCTCGTACTAGACTTATAGTAGTTTCACACTTGTTTTGCATTTGCTGTCTGGACTTATTATGTTCTTTAGTTCAGCTAGATTTATTTTACAGTCTTCATTGCCATCATTCTTCTCTTGTTTTAGTTACTTTACATTCCTTATATCTTACTGCTTCTCTATACTATCACCTAAATATAAACTGCCATATTCATCAATAAAACTGTTTATAACTGCTTTATAGTTCTCTGTCATTACTTGGGTTTTCTTGATGAGTTGTACTCGTTCCTGTCCTGACCGGACCTGTTGATAAATTTTACAGATAGCTTGGAGGTTGCCTGCTAGCCTAGAGGAGACATAGTAGAGGTTGTATAGATAGTTATTTTAGTTGTCTTGAGTTGTATTTACTTTATGGATTACTGTACTTAAATTTTGAGATGTTTTCTGGGTTTGTATATCTTAGACACTTAGACTTCTATCTGCGGTATCTCTTTATGGATTTCATATTTTATCTATATCTTATTATGCCCTACCTTAGATGTGATTGAGACTGTATTTGCTATGTCACCTCTATTCGGAGTGTATATACTGTACAGGTACCTTTATATTGTTAGATGTTTGACCTAGAACAGCGTTCTACCGCCGATACTGCAGCGTAGGCTGGACGTACCCACTTTTCGTGCCTTTAATCTAGGGTGCGAGTCGTGACAACAAGCCTAAGGAGACCTTCTCCTTCGACGAAGACGATGTAATTACCATCTTCCACACATTGACGAAGGGTAATAAGCTGACATTGCCTCTACCACGACGTCCTGCAGAGGCGAGCCAACTCAATGACCCCAAGTACTGTCTTTAGCATCATTACGTGCATCACTCCACCAAGGACTGCATCATCCTGAAGAAGAAGAAGATACAATAGCTTATCGACAACCAAGTGATCAACCTCGAAGGTGAAGACAAGGTCGTATCTGCTAACATGATCTCTCTTCAGTTTGGTGACTTTCCTCCTACAGAAGTCCCAGACGGCGTGGTCCCGGTCCCCAAGGCGATGATGGAAGTCGTCAACCTACCACCAGCTCGTAACTCGACCTTGGTCCCACTCACAACTGGACGTGGTGAGATCATGTGGGTCCACCCAGACCTTGTCCAAGAAGTGACGCAGGTGGTAGTACTTCCCAAAGCAAGAAGGGGCAAGAAATACAAGTCATGCCATATATATGGTATCCTCTCCCATCTACGAGGTTCTATCTAGCAAGACGCGGTCGGAAAAGACTTATCTTCGGATGTACGATCCCGCAAGAAGAAGCACTACCTTCTCAAGCTCTTGCTGCCCCCACAAGTTCAGAAGCTGGCCCGTCCAAGCCTCAAACCACAGAGAAATCCAAGCAGAAGGAGATACGGTTTGACAAATCTCTAAAGGCGCCCGCTTCCAATGGCCTGGATCGACCCTACAACTTTGACACACTGGCTCAGCTAGCCAATACACCTGCAAGGTTGTCTCTGTTCGATCTATTACGACTCTCCAAAGAAATGCGGAAGGCCTTATAACATTCTACTGCCCCCACTGCCACAGTACTATGGAAGTGGTGAGGCATTACTACATGCCGACTCTTACCTCGCTGAAGTCAAAACTTCTGCTGAAGATCCTGTCTCCTACCCCCACTGCCACAGTACTAGGGAAGTGGTGCCCAACATCACCTTCTCACAGGAGGACATGCTACTCAAAAATAATCGTCATGATGGACCCCTGTACTATATATACAGGAAATATCGGGACGATCAAGGTGGACCGCATGCACATCGATCTAGGATCCTCCCTCAGCATCATTCCTAGAAGTTTGCTTCAAATCTTGGGAATCCCTCTGCACAAGCTATCCGCAACCAACACAACTATCATGGCTTTCAATGCTGGTCGAAGCCATCCTCTGGGCAAGATCCGTCTCAAATGCCAGATCGGTGATCTCCGAACGGAGGTTTCCTGCTATCTGATCGATGCTAATGTATTCTACAACGTCTTGTTGGGACGTCCATGGATACATGAGAACATGATCGTCCCTTCCATACTTCACCAGTGCTTCAAGTACGTCAACAGCGACGGTGTCGTAAAGACGGAGTTTGCCGATGTCGATCCTTTCAAGGGCATCGAAGCTTACTATAGAGATTCGGTACTTTACCAATCTCAACCCCCCAAGGATGACGACAATAAAGCTGACAATGAAGCTAAAGCAACTCTATCCCCCAACGATGGTCCCCTGATTATCCGAGTCAAAGGACGTACTACTCCAAAAAGTACTCCGAAGCCTCTTACAATCTGGGTAAAGAAGAAGAACCCCGACAAGGTCAAGCCACTGACCATCACTCTCAGCAAGACACCCAGGGGGAACCTACTGATGCCCGTCCTCCCAATCCTGAAGAATTACCCTACGTGGTAATCTCGACTAAGACTGTGGCTCCTCTTCTAGATGATGATCCTCTCAAAGAGTACATTAATACTCAGAATAATGTACCTTAAGCGGATGATGTTATCCCTGAGGAAAAACTTGCGTATTTCTATAGTAAAGGTTTATCTTTGAATTACTCCGATGTCTATCAATCTGTAAACCATTACATAGATACGATATACGCCCTAGAAAATGGCATAGGACCACACCTCTGTATGCCGATCACAACACCTTACCTGCGGGAAAAAGTTTATCCTGAAGATATCCTCTACTTTATCGTTCCAGCCAGAAAGAAAGATGAAGAGCTAATCATCTTTGGTCGTATAATTGGCGAGAGAAAGTTTGTTCCAGACTCTACTTCTCCCAAGCACAACACAGAAGCTGACTATGACTCTGGGAAAATGCAACTTTTTCGGTATAGTTGGCATGCCAAGAATATCATCCAGAATATGTGGTATGACATCAAAAGCGACGAAGGGCTAAATTACGGCCGAGGACGACGGTTGCCAATACGACACTTTGCTCCTCCCGGCAAACCCGAAAAATACTATGCAACGAAGCGGTGTTGGTTTGGGCTATGTTTCTTCTCCAACAACTCTCGAAAGATCAGATGATGAAGCAGATAATTGTTCTCATTCTTCTGATTCCTCCCTCTGGGACTCAGACTCCAGCATCGGCGACATGTTCAAAGCCACTCTGCCCGTCAACATAGTTTCCGTCGACCAAATTATAGACGATGTCCAATCAATCGAACTCGAACAATAGGCACAAAAGATGGACACCAGGTGGGAGCTACGCTTTGAACAACATAAACCACCTACCGAAGACGAAGTCATCGAAGTCAATCTAGGAGATGAAGCATCCTTCAAACCAATCTTCATCAGCAAAAGCCTATCTGACGATGAACGCCAATCTCTTATACAGCTTATAAGAGAATACATCGACGTCTTCACATGGAGCTATAAAGACATGCTAGGCTTGGACCCTAAAGTCGCCATGCACCGCCTGAATATTTTGTCTAAAACTAAACCAGTGAAACAGCAACAACAAAGATTTCGACCAGACGTCATGGAAGCCATCGAGAATGAAGTCAAAAAGCTCATCGCCAGTGGATTCATTCGCGAGGAACAACATCCAGACTTGGTTGCCAATATCGTTCCAGTCATGAAAAAGAACAGTAAAGTTCGAGTCTGTATCGACTACCATGATTTGAACTCTGCATGCCCGAAGGACGAGTTCCCCATGTCGATTACCGACATAATGATCGATAATACTTGCGGCTTCGAGCGGATGTCCTTCATGGATGGGTTCTCAGGCTACAACCAAATCAAGATGTTCTCTGACGACGAGAAGCACACATCTTTTCGAACACCGTTGGGGGTATACTACTATATGATGATGCCCTTCAGATTAAAGAATGCAGGAGAGACATACCAGCGAGCCCTGAACACAATTTTTTGTGATCATTTACGCAAAACTGTGGAGTGCTACGTAGACGATATCGCAGTCAAAAGTCGTCTCAAGGGCAACCACCTCCAAGACTTGAGAACGGTGTTCGAACTACCAAGTCTTTCCTGGGAGTCTCCAGTGGCAAGTTCCTTGGTTTCGTCATCACTTCAAAGGGTATACATCTGGACCCGAAGAAAGTTAAGGCTATTCTCGACATGCATCCTCCAAGAAACCTCAAAGAGCTACGCGGACGACAAGGAAAGCTAGCCTACATCAGACGTTTCATTTCGAACCTCTCTAGAAGGTGTCAACCATTCACTAATCTCATGAAGAAAGGCGTATCTTTCGTCTGGACTGAACAATATCAACGTACGTTCGACGACATCCAGGCGTATCTTACAAGCCCTCCAGTATTGGTAGCTCCAATAATGTGGAAGCCCTTCTTACTATATACCCATGCTATGGACCATTCTCTTGGCACCCTCTTAGCTCAGAAGAATGAAGGCGGCCATGAACAGGCAATCTACTACCTCAGCCGTACAATGGTGGGTGTCGAACACAGATACACACCGGAGGAGAAAGAATGCCTTGCACTAGTATTTGCTATCCAAAAGACACGCCACTACGTGTCTGGGCAGACTATCCACATCATATCTAAAGTCAACCCTCTCAGAATACTCATGACTAAACCGGGTTCTCTCAATTCTCGTTTAGCTACATAGGCAATGCTGTTGACTCCACATGATATGATCTTCGTCCCTCAGAAGGCAGTAAAAGGTCAAGTTTTAGCTGATTTCCTAGCAGCTCATCCGGTGCCGGAGTCGTCCAAACTCTACGATGAAATCCCCTACGAAGTGGTGGAGTCTAATACTACAACTGAAGAAATCCCTATTTGGCAAATGTTCTTTGACGGCACATCAAGAACAGGGCCCAAAGGAAACATCGTGGCTGGAGTAGGTGTCGTGCTCGTGTCACCTAATCATCTGGTTATACATCGTGCATATTCTCTCGTGGAACCATGCACCAACAATGTGGCCGAATATAATGCTTTATTAATCGGCCTACAACTAACGAAGCAACTGGGAGTTGACTATCTAGAAGCTTACGGCGATTCTAAGCTAATAGTTAGTCAGGTCCGAGGGGATGATGAAGTTCGCCACGAAGATCTCATCCCGTACCATAGAGCGACAATCGAGTTGGCATCTACTTTCGCTCGATTCTTCATCGAGCATGTACCCCGACTACAGAATATAGAAGCATATGCTCTAGTCGGTCTCGCTGCTTCCTTGACCGTTCCTACCAATACTCAGCAGTCGATCACAGTGTCTGGTCGAGAACTATTCTGTGTGAAAAATTCCTTGTATATTTATCACAGTTACGCAGTAGAAACAAACTGTAGAAGCATGGAAAAGTGCTTATGTAGCCAGGAAATCAGCCCCATGCGGCTCATAGCTGAAGGAGCCTTCATGCGGCTCAACAAGGCTCGAGATCTTCATGTGGCTCAAGAAAGTTGAAAGGGAAGCCATGTGGCCTCATGCAGCGGGCCATAAATGCTCTGAGTAGATGGCTCATTAATTACCCTGACACAGTGGCAGCTCTGACAATGATGGAGTGACAGCTCTGACATAAAGCTGCAATGATGACTCTGACATAATGGCTCGCTCATAGGGAAACGAAGAAAATCTTTACAGCTGGCACGATCTATTTTTAAAACTCTTTCTGCGGATCGGTTGTAAGGACGTCTATGCGGCTCGGCTGCAAGGACGTCTATGCGGCTCAGTTGCAAGGGTCTCTATGCGGCTCAGTTGCAAGGGCCTTCATGCGGCTCAGTTGCAAGGGCCTTCATGCGGCTCAGTTGTAAGGGCCACCATGCGGCCCAGAATAAAGGATGTCTATGCGGCTCAAACTAAAGGACGTCCATGCGACTCGAATTAGAGGACGTCCATGCGGCTCGAATTAGAGGACGTCCATGCGGCTCAAATTAAAGGACGTCCATACGGTTCAGAGTGAAGAACTTCCATACGGCTCAGATCAAAGGACTCCCATACGGTTCGGTTAAAGGCCATGCTCATGCGGCTCGCAACAGTTGGGATACGTGGCAGGAATTAATTAAAGCCCAACAATTCAGATTTTTGGCGATCAACATAACAGGCAGTGGGGACACGTGGCAAGAGATTGATCAAGATTTATTAACTCGAATTTGCTGATATCAATAAATCATCATGAGGCAGATTTAGTTCAATCAACATTAATTGCCCATACAGATTTGGTGTAATCAACATTAACTGCCCAGATTTGTTGCAATCAATATTAACTGCCCAGATTTGCTACAATCAATATTGACGGCCTATATTGATTTTTCAACCAATAAGATCAAGGCTAATCTTCAACAAATCCTTAACCGCCCACTTTTTAAGGAGCAATCATTACAAACCCTACTTATTACACCCCACTCCTATAAATAGCAAGGTGCCATTCCCTTGCAAAAAAGGAGAGGACTGAGAGGCCTGGAGCGCAGAGAGGAGAGCAGACATAAAAATACAGAGGCACGCACAAAGAAAGCGACGATGCACAGAAGAGTCTCCCCACGCATCCCGAGAGCATTTCTTCATCAGAGCCAAGGCTACGTTCGATCGTCCAAGGAGTAAGGCAGAGTTGTCGTCACTCTTTCGAGCCTTTACCGTCACCCCCCAGAATCAAAAATAAATAATTGTACTTAGATTACTGTACCTAGGTTTTCGTCCCTAGGCTTTCTTTGTACGAGCGAGTTTGTATTGTGAGCCTAAGTTCAATCCTCCCATAAAACTGTTCTGTACTTTTACAATCAATGGCAAACACGATGGCGACTCTGCTGGGGATTAACTTCTCCACGGCTGAGGAGTTGGTGATGCAATCGGATGCAGCCAAACTTGGCTCCACTCAATAGATGCTGGTCGCCTGGTTCGACCAGCAGACGTTTGAAGAAATGCTCTCTGACGGGAGCGCTGGCCCGGTCCAGCGGGGAACCCGTACGAAGAAGGCCTGCAGGGAGTGGAGGCCCAAATCATTCGCTCCTCCCCAAGCCCTCCAAGGAGTACTCTTTGGTGCCCAAGACGACGAAGAAGTCTCGCAGGCGGCCCCACTTCAGCACACAGAGGAGTCTGCTGTCCCCAAGTTTGGCAGAGGAAAACACTACTATGCTGGACTTGCAGGGGCAAAGAGGGACTTTGTACGGTCCAAGAAGAGGCCGCATAAGGGTGCCTGCCATGTGAAGACTCATGCGGCACAGAAACCAGCCGCATGCAGAAGGTTCATGCGGCCACAGAAGCCAGCCGCATGCAGAAGACTCATATGGCCACAGAAGCCAGTCGCATGCAGAAGGCTCATGCGGCCAAGACTTCCAGCCGCATGAAGGAGGCTCATGCGTCCACCAGCCGCATGCAGACTGCTCCTAGCCGTATACAGAAGGGTCATGCGGCCATACATGCCAGCAGCATACAGACAGCCTGTACGGCCACCAAACCCAGTCGTATACCATCTGCTCCATGTGGCTCACGGTCAGTCTTTGACCGCCTCTCATACGGTCCTGACCTTAGAAGATCTCAGAAGATTTTGCCAAACTCTGTGACGTACCGCTTGGACTCTTCCTACTATGCACTCTCGGGTGCTAGAGGGAAGAAGTCTAGGATAGCGCGGGCTCGTCGAGCTCAGTCCGCTGTCCCAAGTTCTGACTATCAGGGCGTCCCACTGACTATTACGTGGGCCCCTGATAGAAAGTTGTATAAAACTATTCGTGTCCAGCCCCCGGCGGCCAATGAACGGAATAGTTATCAAGAATCTCCTAACAACAATCAGGGGCGAGTACTCTTACTACCCCCACATCAGGGAGCAGGCAGGATGCCAACACACTCATGTGCTCAGGACTCCCGGGCCCACAAAATGAATGACTTGCGCAATGTGATTCTTCACAAGCACAAAGAAAGAGACGAAAACTTGGTGTGCAGAGAATCCTTTTATGAACATTACTGCACTCAAGTCATTGTCAACTGCTGCAGTAAGACGACCACACAAGAAGACCGGCGATCCACCTTCCAACGACTGCAACAACCAAGCTCAGAGGACGAAGCGCTTTTCGTCGCCTCCTGCAATTCTGCTCTGAAGATCCGTGGGAGCGAAAGAGAAAAGAAAACAAGTGTCTCCAGCCCAAAAATCTCAACCAAGAAACTCTCTTCTAAGCGGCTGTCCACGACCGCTACAGGAGAAGTTTTTTAATGTACTCGCTCAAAGACAAAATTTGCTACACTTGGAGATTCGTCGTCCACATTTCTGGGAGGCGTCGAAGCCGGGGGTAGCACTCCTCCAAATATCCACGACAATTCGGTGTTCCAAGAAGATAATCCAGGGGAAAAGATTCCCCCAACAGATGTAGCAGGTTCCGATGTCCCCGAGGACGTCCACAACTCTCAAGACGAGGCAAGCTCTGAAGCTGGGGGTACCACTTCTTCTGAGTCCGAACCAGAGAAGAACATTCCCACATACCCTGACGACTTCTCTGTACAAGGATATGACTCAGAGGGCGCATCCTCCACCTTTTCTTCCATCTCTCCTCATGTGAGGACGGTGTTCATGACGAACAGCAACTAAGACGGTCCCAGTGATCGCCAATGCATCGACACTCTGGAGGCCATACTGCATGCCTTGGTCAAGTCCGTGGACGAGATCAAAGCGGCCCTTCCAACTCTGTAAGGAAGGACGTCTGGCCAAACAAGCTTGGGTTCCGCGGTCAATGCGGACTCAAACTCGACTGCACCAAACCCGGGCGATAATCCTCCAACAACATTGGCTCCCACTGCTGCAGACGAGGCCAGGGAGGCGAGACGAGAGGTCCAGGAGCTCCGGGCCATGTTCCACGCCCGAAAAACTTTCCAGGACCTCAGGATATGACAACCGTATCCGGTTGCATGGAGAGATGTTCCCTTCCCACCAAGATATAAACCATTCAACATCAATTCGTATAATTGGAAGACTTCTGCAAGCAGGTACATCACCTACTTTGAAGTCACAACTGACCATCTTCCTCATGACGACGCCATCCTTATGGGGTTGTTCATTGGAGCGTTAGAAGGGGTCGCCTTCGACTGGTATCGCAACTTGCCGGACAACTGCATCTATTCTTTCGCCGGCTTCAAACGTATGTTCCTAGAAAGGTTCTATGAAGTAGGGCAAGACGTGATGATGTCCACCCTCATGGATGTCGTTCAAGGAGAAAAGGAGCTGACAAGGAACTATATTGAGCGATTTTGCCAAACTGCGATAAAGTTGCCTTCCGGTAACCCTGATTCCTCCCTGATTGAAATTTACCAAAAGAGACTGCTTTCCACAATCAGCCTCTGGACGGACGAGAGTCAATTCAAGGACTGGAAGACGTTCATCATCAGTGCCATTGGCGCAGAAGACAGATTAAAGAAAGCTCGCCAATTGGGACTGCACATCTCGGAGGGAGAGGATAAGGGTAAACGCCCTAATGCCAACAACAACAACGACGATAATTCCTCCAACAACCGAGACAACAAGGGAAAACAGGCTATGGTGGCCGATACAGCTCCGAAGCCCGAACCGAAGCCGACAGAAAAGCAGTAGCCTCAGATGACCTACTCCTTCTAGGACGGCCATGTTAAGCCTATTTTGGACAAGCTCATACAAGGAGGTCGAATTCAGCTTCCTCCTCCAAGGCGTGAACCTCGTCCTGCAGATATGGAGAGCCCCAAGTACTGCCACTATTATCGCTATGTCCACCATGCTACATAAGACTGCTACCAACTGAGATGAGGAGTGCCAGCGCGCCTTCGATAAGATCAAAGAATACCTATCGAACCCTCCAGTCCTGGTAGCCCCAGTTGCCGAAAAGCTATTCTTGCTTTATGTGCGAGCTATGGAGCATTCTCTCGGTGCTCTACTAACACAAAACAATGATGCAGGTCATGAGCAAGCTATATACTACCTCAGTCGAAAGATGATGGGGCCAGAGTACAGATACACTGTCGTAGAGAAGGAGTGCCTTGCTCTAGTATTCGCTATTCAGAAGATACAATACTACGTCACCGAACAAACCATAAATATGATATCACGAGTCAACCCTCTCAGGATCCTCATGACCAAACCAGGGGCACTCAGCTCTCGTCTTGCTACCTGGGCGATATTATTGTCTCCATATCATATGATCTTCGTCCTACAGAAGGCTGTTAAAGGTCAAGCTCTGGCAGACTTTTTAGCAGCCCATCCAGGCTCGGAAATAACCAGAATATACGAAGAGGTTCCAGATGAGGTCGCCAATTCAAATGCGGCCTCCCATGATGCTATTTGGCGAATGTTCTTCGACGGCACTTCGAGAACTGGGCCCAAGGGTGACATCATCGCTGGAGTCAGAGTCGTGCTAATTTCTCCCTCCGGGCTGGTAATCAATCGGGCTTACTCCCTCACGGAGCCCTGTTCAAACAATGTGGCCGAGTACAACGCTTTGGTCATTGGCCTCCGACATGTAAAGGAGTTGGGGGTAGAGTATCTGGAAGCATACGTCGATTCATAGTTAATCGTCAATCAGATCCGAGGTTCATACGAAGTTCGCCATGAAGATATGATCCCTTATCACCAAATAGCGATCGACATCATCTCGTCCTTGGAAGGATTCTTCATAGAACATGTTCCCAGACTCCAGAATATTGATGTCGATGCCTTAGCAGGCCTGGCCGCTTCCCTAGCAGTACCAAATCAGGCTCATCTTCTGGTTGACATAATAGGCCGTAAATTAGTCTGTCCCAAGAATAATATTCAATATGTTGAGAGTTACTCCGCTCTGACAGTCGACGAAGCACCAGACTGGAGACAGCCATTCATTGACTTTATAGTCTACGGCATCATGCCAGAGAATCCGAAGGAAGCCACTTCTGTCAGAAGACGTTCCCTCAGATTCTTTTACGATACAGAGACAAAAATGCTGTATCGACGATCATACGATGGATTACTGCTTCAGTGTCTGTCAAATACAAAAGCCAAGAAAGCTGTACGCGAAGCTCACGACGGCGTCTGTAGTGCCCATCAACCTGGCCCAAAATTATAAGACCGTCTTTGCCGAATAGGCTATTACTGGCCCACGATGGTTGCCGATGCGATAGACTATGCACGAAAGTGTAAAGCCTGTCAAGTCCATGCGAATTTCATCCACCAGCCATCCGAGTTTCTATATCTAATGGTGGCATCCTGGCCATTTGAAGCATGGGGAATGGATATTATTGGTCCGATCACTCCACCTTTATCCAGAGGACACCGCTTTATACTCGCAATCACATATTACTTCTCCAAATGGACGGAAGCTGTTCCGCTTACAGAAGTAAAGATATCAAACGTAATCAGCTTCCTCAAGCATCACGTAATCTACCGCTATGGACTGCCCTGAAGGATCATCCACGACAATGGTTCACAGTTCGAAAGCCATGCCTTCTATCGATTCTGCGACAAACACTGAATCCATAATATTGCTTCAACACCGTATAATCCGACGACGAATGGGTTGGCAGAAGCATTCAATAGAACTATAATCAAGCTGCTCAAGAAGTTCGTATCCTCAAACAAATGCGACTGGAATGAGAAGCTTGGCGAATGCTTATGGGCGTACCGTACTACAGTACTGACGGCCACTGGGAACACACCATTCTCTCTGGTATATGGGAGTAAGGCAGTTCTCCCGCTGGAGACTCAAATCCCCTCACTCCGCGTTGCCCTCACCTTCCGATTGACGACGGAAGATAATCACCACAGCCGGTTACAAGAGTTGGAGGCTCTAGATGAGAAGCGCCTGTTAGCTCAACAACGAATCGAGCTATACCAAGCACGTATTTTGGGAGCTTTTAACAAGAAGGTTAAAATCAGAACATTCTAAGTAGGCGATCTCGTTCTGGCAGTTCGGAGGCCGATGGTTATGACTCACAAAACCGTCGGCAAATTCCAGCCAAAGTAGGAAGGCCTATTTGTCATCGAGGCTGTATTCTCCAATGGTGCTTACCGCCTCACAAAATAAAATGGAGACTTGCTCATGTTGCCCATCAACGGCAAGTTCCTGAAGAATTACTATATCTGAAACGACATCCTCCAAATCTTTCAGATTATTGAGTTATGTACCTTCTGGTACCGCTGAACTCACACTCTAACTCCAAATTTCTAGGTTATTGAGTTATGTACCCTCTGGTACCGCTGAACTCACACTCTGACTCCAAATCTCCCTGATTGTTGAGTTATGTACTCTCTGGTACCACTGAACTTACATTCTGACTCTAAATCTCCCAGATTGTTGAGTTATGTACCCGCAGGTACCGCTGAACTTACACTCTGGTCACTCTAGATGAATCTATATCGTATCTTCTAGGTAGTAAGTCACGTATGATCATACCTATGAACTTTCTTCCTAAAAGAGCTCCCCCCTCATGATCCAATACCCGCACTTTCAGTGCATAAAAAGGGTAACAGATCCACAAAATTCTCGAAACAACCACGTCGATGTTACCTCTGAGTTGTTTTCACTTCCATCAAAAATAAACTGCCCCTCACGTAGAACTTCTATGTCCTCATTACCTCTGAGTTATTCCATGTACCCCTTCATGGAGCCCACTCCTGTCACGTCCTCATTACCTCTGAGTAGGAAGGCTCCATTGAAGAAACCTTCATATTTACTACGTCCTCATTACCTCTGAGTAAGTATGTTGGATTTTCTCTCGACTTATTATTCGTACCCAAGATCGGAGTACGCCAAGGATAATAGGCCCACAAATGTCCTCTATTGACCACAAATGCTGTACTAAGTACATGCCCTTCATTTCTCATCATGCCCCGGAAGCCCAGCTGCTCCATGGCATTCTTTCTCCCGATACCAGGAACGTCCACGGCCATCTTACTGTGGAATTGTTCTAAGTATCCCCATCAAACTTGTTATCCGTACCTAAAAACAATGTATACCAAGGGTAACAAGTCCACAAACAGTCCCCCAGTGGGGCAAATATTACAATACCACAAATGCAATAAGCAATACAAATGAAGGGTAAAATAAAACATACTTTTTATTTGTAAGTCAAAAGTGCTACATGTTCTGGGACCATATCCCTCTCAAGAAAAGAGAAGAACATAAACAAAAGAAAAAAAAGGCCGACTATGGTTCGGCGATACATAATTCTATGAGACGGTCCCTCAGCAAGACAGTCGTCCGCTCAAACCTCTGCTTGGCCTGGCGTTCGGCCTCATGAGTCAGCCGTTCCGCATCTTCCAGGTGCGCATGAGCCCTCCTGTAACACCCAATTTTCCAGATGAGGGTAATTTTGAAATTTTATAATTAAAATTATTATTTATTGATATTTATTTCATATTATGATTTTTGGTGATTTTTAATCATTTTTAAACTATTTAAAATCATGACTTATGATTTTGGTGTTTTGCTAGTGTAACCTTAGAGACTGTTGACATAGAGTCTAGCTATGTGATTTGGATGTTTAGTTAGTACATTTTAGCATAGAGGGTATCTTGGTCATTTTAGGATTTATTTGAAATTATTATGATTTATTGGAATTTGTGTGAATTTATTATTATTTAAATAAGTGCTATGTGCTATGATTGGTTTTAGCCTAGTGAAGACTAACCTAGAAGCTTAGACTTAACCCATAGGCTAAGTAGGATGGTTAACTTAAGTTGAGGGTAGAAATTATCAAGTTAGAAATCAAATAGTAGTTTTAGTCATGAGAATTGATTTTAGAGAATGGGCCCTTAGAAACTTAGATGTAACTTGTCTTAGGGAGAGCCCAAGCCCACAACTAACTAGAAACCCTAACCCTAGCATTAGTGGCTAGCCACCATTGGGATTTTCTCCTATATAAACCCCTCTTCATGTGTTCTTGCCTCTTTTCATCCAAGTTTCCAAGTTTAAAGAAAGAAAGGTATAGCCATCTTCCCCAATCCATAACTTTCCTATTTTAGGTCCTTTTTAGCTCAAATCTTTTGTACTAGGTTCTAATCCATCCCTTCTTGCTGCTCATGGAGAGTATTATCAGGTTTGGTATAATTTGGAGAGATTAGCTAGCACGGAGAAACCTCTCTTTTGGAGCTTTTCAAGGAGCTTTGAAACCTATAGGTAAAGCTCTCAAAACCCATTCAAATTTTGATTTCTTTGCATATTTAGGAAGCCCTAGGTGTCCCCTAACTGCTAGCATAGGTTTGGTGTCAAGTCGTATCAATTTTATGTCCGTATCGGACACGTATCAGTTGTACTGCTGTGTATTTGATTAAATGCCACAAAGGGTTAAAATTTATATTTTTGAAAAGTGTTTAAATAGATTTGTTGTATTATATATACATGTTGATTTCATGCTTGACTGAGCACAAATCAGTGTCCTTGTCGTGTCCAAATCCGTGTTAGACACGCTGCGCACTGGCTCGGTTCAGTGCCCTGCTGATCGGGGTTGACACAGGACACGACACGACGACTCAGGTCGTAAAAATTGGTTGGCACGGGGGCCTAGTGACTAACACCATGCACGTAAAATTTCAGAGGATTTCATTGAGTGGTTCGAGAGATTTTCAACCCGTACTGAAATTTTACACTCGTACACTCGCGCACAGACACGCCCCAATACGCATCTCATACGGGCGACACGCGTGTCGTGGACACATTGCAGACACTCTGGCGTGTTCTTCTAGTCCTGACGTACACGTCTTCACGGCCACGTGTCACCACGTGGCCTGTGTCGTGCACTGGACACACGTGCACGACGCTGTCGAGTGCACAGTTCTTGTGTCTGTGTTTGTGTTGTGTTTAGAAACGAATGTGTCCAGTTTCTTGGACACTGGGACACCCATGACACTATCACATATGGGTCATCAATTACCAACCTTTAAATGTACATATTATCATGATTTGATAGATTGAAATTCAAATTCCCCTAAATTTTTGATACACTATGCAATGTTCTAAAACCTGAACTTTAATTTCCTGTTAAAACTAATTTTTCTCTGTTTAATTTGCCATGTTTGAATATCACACATATGTATTAGTTACTGCTAGGTTTGGTTTTCAAGTTGGATTAGGTTTTGCATTAGTAAATCGGATTTCGAATATGGGTTGGACTGCTTTGAGTATATTGTTACACATGTCTTCCTGAAATTTGATTCCTAACATTTAATCTCTATTTTACAACTGAATTTAGATGTTAACCTATTGATTAGTTTCTGTATATACGTGGGACTTGGTTACCAACCTTTTCTTGGTAGATTGATAGGTTTTGATTGATGTTTTGGCCCTAAGGCTAGGTTCGGTTTTGACAGTTGGGGTTTCAGTCCTTAATGATACTCTTCAGTTTTCTTTTGATATTAAATTCATGATTCTTGTGAAGTGGTTACCAGTGTACATACTGATTTTTAGGTTTAATATATATATATGAGATTTCATTCTGGGAGTTTGAATATTGAAATGGGTTTGAGCTTTGATGTTTGAATGTTGTGCTTTAAAACTGAAAATTGAATTTTAAACTGTTAACAGAGTTTTGGTTGATGTTAAACTGAACACACAGAACTGAGATTTCACTGTTTTCAGTCCCACAAACCTGTGCACACAAAACCTGCCAACACACACACCATGAACTAAAATTCCTTTTCACCAATTCCTGAGATTTCACTATTTATCACACACACATTCATGTCCATATACACACACATATGATTTCCCTCACATTGCTATGTATCATACACACACAAAACTGAATCCTTACACTCTCACACCCTAAACACTCTACATTGTCACTGTTCACTCCTCATTGACACACACCCAATTCTATTTCCTATCACTAATTTTATATGTATGGACACACACAAATTGTATCTCACACTCTCACATTGTCCTATCCTCATAGCACACACACACACACACTTGTGTATCATTGACACACTCACACATGTGAGATCCCTGTCACACTATTTTTCATATATACACACACATTCCTACCACTGGCACACACACACAGGCCTATAGGTTACACACTATTTTCCCCTATATAAACACACACATTCCTCTCCTTAAACACACACACACATGTACAGTCACACACTCACACACACTTGACACTTCACTCCTTAAATCCTGAGATCATCACACTTTATGTATAGCACATCTATTTCCTGTCACTGAATTCACATTAAAATATTCCCCCCATGAAAATTCCTGTCACATTGTTTTTCCCACTACACTCACACATATACACACACACACACACACACACACACACATATCCTCACTGATTTTGACACGGTTTAACCCTCACCACACTCTCATATTCCTGTCACCTAGAACAGAGAACTCACCTATGTGATACATGACTACACACACACAAGCACGTATGTACACGCACACACATACACACACACATATTTGCCATTATTTACGTATCTCTCTCTCTATGTGTATGTATATTTACATATATATATAACGTGAGTGTAATATATATACTAATATGAATGTGATATATGTAATATAATATAAATGTTACATTTGCCTATATAAGTAATATGTATATAGACATGTGGGAAATTGGTATGTATATATATAGAAATTGTTATGTGTGTGGCCTAAATGTGAATGTGATATATATTGATTGGTATAATATATATATACATGGTTTTATTATATGTGAATTATGGTGTAGGCTATGGTACTAGACTAGTGTGGCTTGTATGGTAGTTGGTTGGAGACCTAGATTAACTTGTTAAACCTAAGTTAGACTAATCTAGACTAGTGTTGACCTAGTGTGACTGTTAGAGTTGACTAGAGTTGACCAAGGGTTGACTTTAGTCTAGATTGACCTCAGACATCATGTAGAGGCATTGTAGCAGTCTATTTTACTATTTTAGTCATGTAGTGACTTGTACTGTTCTATAGGAGGCAGATACCACTCCTCGGACAGTATATTTCCTTCAGACATTCAGGATACCAGGCGAGTACATTCTCTGATTATTTCATATCTTGTTTAGTATTATATTTCCTGTTTTAGATTACTTTACTTGATGCTGACACATTGGTAACACAAATTGGTACTATATGGATCCCTTCATGAGATGTTATCCCCCTCGGGAGCATCAGATTCTCTTGTCTCGCGTGTTTCACTTACATCATGTATCTCGTGCTTCTATTATCATGAATCTTCATGAATCAGCTTGTGTTTCCTGTACTCTTATGAATCACAGAGCCTTCATGAATCTTCATGAATCACTCACGAATCACCCTATATGGGCAGTAGTATAGTCATGAATCTTAACGTAACTTGACTGGATCCTTGTGTATTGATTAGGGATGGGAGAGTATAAATGAGCATGTGAGTAATTCCAAAGTAGAATAGTCACGAATCACCTCTTTAGTATAGTCATAAATCACCCTCCAGCTGTTCACATGTTTCATCTTGTACTCTAAATCACTAGAATCACTGATTAGTTCTCTATTATACTGTAGATATTTACTTACAGTCTCTCTCTCTCTCTCTTTTACATTATGCTATTCTTCAATTTTATGTATCTTACTCTCTAGCATGATTATATTTCCTATTCTGTTATGATTTGTTGAGATGTATTATGCTCGCTCCCGTCCTGACTGGACCTGTTGAAAATTTTACAGAGAATGATGAGGCTATGGTGTCTACCCTTATGGTGCAGCTTTAGACAACACTTGTGACTTGGACCCACTTGCAGTAGAGGATCTGCCACCAGTGGTTTAGACTGCTAGCTTACATTTTTACCTCGTCTTTCTCAATGATACATTATTTTATATACTGGGAGTTATTTTATCTGGATGTTGTGGAGATGTTATCATAGACACTTGGATTTCTATTTGTTGTATCTCTGTGGATTCATTTCGTTCCTTATCTCTCTATCTTTTTATCGTATTCTACCTTAGATGTGATTGAGACTGTATTGCTATGTCACCTCCATTCGTAGTGTATATACTGTACAGGTACCCTTATATTATTAGATGATTGACCTAGGACAGCGTTCTACCGCCGACACTGCGGCGTAGGCTGGGCGTTGTTACGTACTCGTACCCTCACAGTGGGTGCGGATCGTGACACGCTTTTAGTGGTGGCTCATGCAGGTCGAGTTTATGTAGTGGTATACGAACTAGAGTATCACTATAGCCTGCAGTAGGATTAGGATATTTTTGAGGGTACTCAATCACACTAGGAAAAACTCTTAATCAGATTCATTTTATCTAAATTTGCTGTTTATTGTCTTCCCTTGAGTATAAACTATCCTCCTTTGAATTTTTGCTTCATTCTCAGAAATTGCTTCTTGTTTTGATCTGTCTTCATGATGGTTATGGAGATGCGATCTCATCGCTCCGGTTCGGGGGATACTATCGAGAGCCTGGCCACCTCTCGTCCTGTTCATCAGGGCCTCGAGATCGCAGCTCCTGTTGTGCCGACTCAGGTTGGCATTTCTGCTACATTGGAGGTGCACCTCTGCCTGTACAGAGACCTTTTTCTCGTTATTCCTGATTTCTCTCAGCAGTAAAGGTACATACAGCATCAGCAGTAGGCTAGAGGAACCTAGCAAGGGCGAGCTTTTGCCAGGATAGTCAAGGATGCACAGGCTATTGGAGATCTTGCTGCAGGTTTCGATCTTCTCGATTCCATTCCCGCAATTGTCTCTTATAACTATCTTAAAATTCGATTCCATCTGCTCCTTGTCGACTGATCAATTTTGTTCTGTTGTTCTTGTGTTATGTTTGTTTTCTTCTGACAAAATCATATGGGCTAGGTCACCTCAGTTACGGGATCTAGAATCTTCGATAGTCGTGTTAGCTGGCATAGTGAAGACATAGTCAGAATATGGACGTATTTCTCAGGAGTGGGAATTTAAGGTTTTCGCCGTCGCATGCGACAATACGAAAATTTTAAATACCATGAACCTAGAGGTACGTACCTTAGTCAAGGACTCTTTGATTATCGTAGCCTTGCTCACTAACATGACGAAGACTCTGAACAACATGATTTTGGACAGACGCATATGATTATCGTACCCTTCTGTTGTAAAAAAATTTGTATTCCATCATCAAATAACTTGGGAGTAGGAATATTTAGTTTGTAGAGCTTATTCATATGTAGTTCTTCCATAGTGTAATGATATGATGACTTGTAGAGTGTCTGTACACTAGAGATGATAGTTAGCATTGGTATTAGAATAGTAACCCATTGTAGATGGTTTTCCT
The DNA here is from genome assembly GCA_029216955.1 of Iris pallida. Classification (NCBI taxonomy): domain Eukaryota; kingdom Viridiplantae; phylum Streptophyta; class Magnoliopsida; order Asparagales; family Iridaceae; genus Iris; species Iris pallida. The sequence goes on from JANAVB010030220.1 coordinate 36,549,353, forward strand.
GTTACTTATAATACCAACTAGTTTACATATAGGATGTTAGTATTCCTTGCAGCTTTGATGATTTATTATTAGTTTTCCCTTACCTTTCCCAGAGAGGCACCCATGACTAGAGCCTGTCCTTGAGTATAGTTGTAGTTTCACCTAAGACTAAGAGGTCTATATATATATATATAGATGATATACTTAGAATATATGTGATGGGTTGTTGTTCTTGAGCATATATATATGTGGTATTTGGGATTGGTGTGCTTAGCTTGTAGGTATTTAGTTATGGGTAACTTGATAGGATTTGGAGGGTTAAGAGTTAGTCTATTATAGAGTTTTTCTTTTGCTAATCTCTAGTTGCCAATACCTAGATAGCTAGCATAGGTAAAATCCTAAGAAGTTATCAGCGGATGATCAAGTACTAGGATGTTGAAAAAATTGACTAGTGATTGACCCTTGACTATGTTTGACCTAGAAGGGGGTGCGATCATCTTAATTTCGAGGACGAAATTTTTCTAAGGTGGGTAGGATTGTAACACCCAATTTTTTAGATGAGGGAAATTTTGAAATTTTGTAATTATGATTATTATTTATTGATATTTATTTTATATTATAATTTTTTGTGATTTTTAATCATTTTTAAACTATTTAAAATCATGACTTATGTTTTTGGTGTTTTGCTAGTGTAACCTTAGAGACTGTTGACCTAGAGTCTAGCTATGTGATTTGGATGTTTAATTAGTACATTTTAGCATAAAGGGTATCTTGGTCATTTTAGGATTTATTTGAAATTATTATGATTTATTGGAATTTGTGTGAATTTATTATTATTTAAATAAGTGCTATGTGCTATGATTGGTTTTAGCCTAGTGAAGCCTAACCTAGAAGCTTAGACTTAACCCATAGGCTAAGTAGGATGGTTAACTTAAGTTGAGGGTAGAAATTTTCAAGTTAGAAATCAAATTGTAGTTTTAGTCATGAGAATTGATTTTAGAGAATGGGCCCTTAGAAACTTAGATGTAACTTGTCTTAGGGAGAGCCCAAGCCCACAACTAACTAGAAACCCTAACCCTAGCATTAGTGGCCAGCCACCATTGGGATTTTCCCCTATATAAACCCCTCTTCATGTGTTCTTGCCTCTTTTCATCCAAGTTTCCAAGTTTAAAGAAAGAAAGGTATAGCCATCTTCTCCAATCCATAACTTTCCTATTTTAGGTCCTTTTTAGCTCAAATCTTTTGCACTAGGTTCTAATCCATGCCTTCTTGCTGCTCATGGAGAGTATTCTCAGGTTTGGTGCAATTTGGAGAGATTAGCTAGCAAGGAGAAACCCCTCTTTTGGAGCTTTTCAAGGAGCTTTGAAACCTATAGGTAAAACTCTCAAAACCCATTCAAATTTCGATTTCTTTGCATATTTAGGAAGCCCGAGAAGTCCCCTAGCTGCTAGCATAGGTTTGGTGTCGAGTCGTGTCAATCTTATTTCCGTATCGGACATGTATCAGTTGTACTGCTGTGTGTTTGATTAAATGCCACAAAGGGTTTAAAATTTATATTTTTAAAAAGTGTTTAAATAGATTTGTTGTATTATATATACATGTTGATTTCATGTTTGACTGAGCACGAATCAATATCCTTGTCGTGTCCAAATCCGTGTTGGACACGCTGCGCACTGGCTCTGTTCAGTGCCCTGCTGATCGGGGTTGACACAGGACACGACATGTGACTCAGGTCATAAAAATTGGTGGACACGTGGGCCTAGTGACTGACACCATGCACGTAAAATTTCAAAGGATTTCATTGAGTGGTTCGAGAGATTTTCAACCCGCACTAAAATTTCACACTCGCACACGCGCGCACAGACACGCCCCGAAATGCATCTCGTACGCACGACACGCGTGTCGTGGACACGTTGCAGACACTCGGGCGTGTTCTCCTAGTCCTGACGTACACGTGTGCACGGCCACGTGTCACCACGTGGCCTGTGTCGTGCACTGGAATCACGTGCACGCGTGCACGACTTTGTCGAGTGCACAGTTCTTGTGTCTGTGTTTGTGTTGTGTTTAGACACGAATGTGTCCGGTTTCTTGGACACTGGGACACCCATGATACTATCACATATGGGTCATCAATTACCAACCTTTAAATGTGCATATTATCATGATTTGATAGATTGAAATTCAAATTCCCCTAAATTTTTGATACACTATGCAATGTTCTAAAACCTAAAATTTAATTTTCTGTTAAAACTAAATTTTCTCTGTTTAATTTGCCATGTTTGAATCTCACACATATGTATTAGTTACTGCTAGGTTTGGTTTTCAAGTTGGATTAGGTTTTTGCATTAGTAAATGGGATTTCGAATATGGGTTGGACTGCTTTGAGTAGATTGTTACACATGTCTTCCTGAAATTTGATTCCTAACATTTAATCCCTGTTTTACAACTGAATTCAGATGTTAACCTATTGATTAGTTTCTGTATATACGTGGGACTTAGTTACCAGCCATTTCTTGGTTGATTGATATGTTTTGATTGATGTTTTGGCCCTAAGACTAGGTTCGATTTTGACAGTTGGGGTTCAGTCCTTAATGATACTCTTCAGTTTTCTTTTGATATTAAATTCATGATTCTTGTGAAGTGGTTACCAGTGTATATATTGATTTCTAGGTTTAAAATATATATGAGATTTCATTCTGGGAGTTTGAATATTGAAATGGGTTTGAGCTTTGATGTTTGAATGTTGTGTTTTAAAACTGAAAATTGAATTTTAAACTGTTAACTGAGTTTTGGTTGATGTTAAACTGAACACACAGAATTGAGATTTCACTGTTTTCAGTCCCACAAACCTGTGCACACAAAACCTGCCAACACACACACCATGAACTGAAATTCCTTTTCACTAATTCCTGAGATTTTACTATTTATCACACACACATTCATGTCCATATACACACACATATGATTTCCCTCACATTGCTATGTATCATACACACACAAAACTGAATCCTTACACTCTCACACCCTACACACTCTACACTATCACTGTTCACTCCTCATTGACACACACCCAATTCCATTTCCTATCACTGATTTCATATGTATGGACACACAAATTGTATCTCACACTCTCACATTGTCCTATCCTCATAGCACACACACACACACTTGTGTATCATTGACACACTCACACATGTGAGATCCCTGTCACACTATTTTTCATATAAACACACACATTCCTACCACTGGCACACACACACACACACACACAGGCATATTAGTTACACACTATTTTCTCCCCGATGTAAACACACACAGGCCTCTCCTTAACACACACACCTGTACAGTCACACACTCACACACACTTGACACTTCACTCCTTAAATCTTGAGATCATCACATTTTATGTGTAGCACATCTATTTCCTGTCACTAAATTCATATTGAAATGTTTTCCCCATGAAAATTCATGTCACATTATTTTCCCCACTACACTCACACATACACACACACACACACACACATATCTGTTGGCCCAATGATTATATTGTGTTTTTGAATATGGCTAATCAGTTAAGTTTAACATAATGATGTCACTAATATTCATATACTCACTATCATGTTGCTACTTAAACTTAGCATTGTCCTAATTGTCCTATATTATATTGTTATGCTTGTATCGTACTGCAACATATTGTGTTGGCCTAACATGCTATCATGTTGTTACTTAAACTTAGCAATGTCCTAATTGTCCTGTACTATATTGCTATGCTTGTATCGTACTGCAACATATTTTGCTGGCCTAACATGTATTTGTAGACATGCAGTAAGCATGATCAAACATGATCAAACAGGACATAGGCAATAAAGAATTAATGATGGACCAAAGACGGCGTCATACAAAAAGATTTCTCCGAACCGCCCTGCGACCTATCCGGGGCCTCGCATTGGGGGTTCCGCTGCCCGGTCAGCGGACAGGGGTCGAGGGGGCAGCGCCCTCCGTCGGGGGTTCGGGGGCGAAGCCTCCGAAAGGTATTCAGATTTCCAGATCTGTTTATCTTCGGACGACTGCTGTCAAGGAAAAAGACGTCTTCAGGACTGCTCAAATATCAGAAGAAAGGCTTCATCAAAAGGGCTCTTGGTTTTCCAAATTGTTCTAAGTCTGTAATCTTCTATTTATTGAGTCTAGGAGAATGTGTACGTTGAGTCGCACTGAGTCATCTCAACCCCTAGACATATCTCTCCAAGCTCTACCATTCAAACAGACCAATTCCTGAACCAAGCCCAAGCTCCACAAAGTCCAAAAGCCCAATGGACCAATTCTGTCTGCTGGAGACAGAGTTCGGGCCGAACTCTGCCTCCACACAGAGTTCGGGCCGAACTCTGTCCCCTAATTTTCAGCACCCTGATTTTTAGGGCCTGCTTGCTACAAGCTGTCCAACGGCCAAAAATTTGAATTATCCATACCGAATTCTGGCCGAATTCTGCTTGTCCCGAACCCTATAAATAGGCCTTGGTTTCTCTCATTTGAAACCATCCACTCTTCTATTCTTCTTCTCTTACATAGCCTATATAGTCAAGAGCCTTACTCTTCCAATCTACTAGCCACAAAACTTCCTAAGCCCCAAGGTGCTCAAGTGCGATTCAGCTAGAAGTTTTTGTGCAAGAGTTGAAAAGAAAAGTCACTTGGACAATTCCAAGTCGCTTGGAAAAATCTAAGCAAATTGCCACTGCGATCCTCTGTAAGAAGTTGACGTGCTCTTCTGAAGAAAAGGCACGGGTTGTAAACTACTATTTCACAAATAGTGGATTTGAATCCTGAGCTAGAGTTCTCAGGCCTGGACTAGTCCTCCACGAGGGAAACCAGGTTAAAACTGCTGTGTTTGCGTATGCTCTTCTGATCTTTATTTACTTCCGCATTTCTCTCTGATTTATTTACTATCTTGATAGTTGTTTTGTGGAGGTGATATAGAGTTAATTTTTTATTTGGTGATTATTGACACAAACTCTATTCACCCCCCTCTAGAGTTGCCTACACTTGTGTTTTCAATTGGTATCAGAGCAAGGTCTCTATTGTTAGGCTTAACATCCTTAGAGTAGATCCTTGTTTATTTGTGTATGGCATCATATTCTTCCTCCTCTGATGAAGAGGGTTTTTCTTCTAGTAGCATAGACAATCATGTTTCTTCTAAATGCAATAAGTGTTCTAAGTGGAAAGCCATGGCTAACCATTCCTTAAAGTTTGCTAAGGCTTTTCATTCTACAAATGAAGAACTTGTAGAAAAGGTTATTCATTTAGAAGAAGCTAATGAGTTTTTGAGAAATGAAATCAATGATTTATTATCTAGACTTGACTCTCAAAACTCATCTTGTATTTCTTTAAAGAGTTTGAATGATTCTTTAATTTTGAAAATCAAATCTCTTTCCTCATCAATAGAAGATCTTAAGAAGTAAGCACATGAGCTAAATCATTTGCATGATTCTTCTATTGACTCTTTAAAGAAACAAAATGATGATTTTATTTCTAGAATTGCTTTATTTGAAAAAGAGAATTATGCTTTAAATGCTAAATTTGATTCTCTTACTTGTTTGCATAATGATTTGCTATTAGAACATGATATTCTTAAGACCAAATCCATGCATAGTGATTCTCTTACTTGTGTGCATAATGATTTGCATGATACTCTTAAGACCAAATCCATGCATACTCACTCTAGAGATATTCATCATTCTAGTATGTCACATGCTCATAATCATGCTCATTCTGATACATGTGCACACACTAGTATTAGGTGCTTCTATTGCTCTCGCATTGGACACATGAGTGTAACTTGTCCTATTCGTAGGAGTTTTTCTACCAATGCTAGAGTAAATAGTATGTGGGTCCCTAAAGCTAACATATGTGGATCCAAGTTTATTTGGATACCAAAGTCTTCGCCTAATGTTGTAGGTGGAGCTTCTTATATCGGGATATAGCACCAAGGAGCGTGTTGGTGGTTGCAAATCTCAAAGGTCATCTTCCAAGCAATTGCACCAACACAAGTGTGGCCACTAGAGCCACTTTGGTAACATGTTAAACGATTCTCTCTAAATGGTTTATATTTGTAGAATCTAGCATGTTTTTCTTTATGTCTTGCTACTAGCTCACATTGATATCCTTTAGTTGCTTATTATATAAATTAATGTGAGATATAATACTAGCATGCTTAGTTGATTTTCTTTTTCTTTTATCTAGCATGACTAGTTACACAGCTTTAAATGATTAGTTCACACTATGTAGTTTATCACTCATTTTCTAGTAGTGTGACACATTTACATATGCATGCTCGCTATTCTTTGTCTTTATAAAGCATGCATATCACTCTAGTTCATTGGAGCTTGATTCTTGAATTTTGTTTTAAAGTTTGACTCTCCATTTTTAATGTTTTTGAGATAGTTACTTCTTGCCGATTTGTATTTAATTGGTTTTTGTGAATATATGTGTTTAGCACAAGCTTCTTATCACTTGACAAGTATACACTTATACTACTTTTTATCTTGTGCTTGCATAATACATTCATTATCGATTCTCATATTTTATTTTGATTATCCTCTTGAGAATCAATTATGTTCTTGCCTAATAAAGTCTATTTATACGTGCTTTTGAATTTGTGATAGTTTTTCAATCATTCATGATGGATACATGACTATATTCATTAATTCTTCATTTACATGTAGATCATGTATTGACATCTATTTTTGTATAAATATCTTTATGTCGGTATATGAGATAAGCTCAAGTTTCATATTATTTTGAAGAATATTTATTCATACTTGTGCTTACCTTATAATTTAGCTATTGATTCTTTTGACTAAATTTGTGTTATCTCCACTTGAATCAATTAGCTTAAAGTCTTCTTTTAATGATATCTTATTGGCTTTTATTTGTTGACTTTATGGATACATGTCTTTCACTCTTATTTTGATCTTTTTCGCTTAACCAATTTTTAGCCTGATTCCAGTTCTGTCACCAGAATCCGGAATTCGGGCCGAACTCTGCCCTTACCAGAGTTCGGGCCGAATTCGGCCTGGTTGTTCCAGAACCGGAAACAACCTCAGCCGTTGATCAAATTTTAGATCCAATGGCCATTATTGATTCCAAATGTTGATATTTATTTATTCAAATGCCTTTAAGTTGGAATGTTGAGAGAAAATATTTATTAGTGTCTTGTTCATGACTTTTATGGAAGTTCTTTTAAGAATTGCTTGGTTTTTTGCTTTACCTTACTTGTTGAGATCATCATACTTATTTTGAATATGAATCTTCTATATATTTATTTTCATAAAGTGTATTATGAAAATATTTGTTTTGAAAATACTCTTAGTAAATTTTTATGATCATTCTTTGATTGTTATTTGGGTATTTACCTTTCTTATACTTAGAATTTTTGGATATTGATGGTGTTTGATGATACTGCGTATATTCTTTTAAATCTAAGTTCTTAAAAGTAAAGAACATTTTGGGAACAAGTCGAAAGGGTCCTTCTGTCCTACAGGTGTAAATAGCCTGAAGCGACACAGTGCACTAGCATTCGGACTACCGCTAGCTGGGAACCGGCCCCTACAGCTAACCCAAAGTGATCAATACTTTATAGACTGAAGATTTATTAAGGTCTATATGCAACCATTATCTAGTTCTGGATCCACCCCTAAGTTCCAAAATACTTCATCATATCAAGCCTTATATTTGATCTATAAATATTTTATTATTATTGCCCAATGATGTTTTGTAGCACATGAGAATACATGTAATTGATATATCATACTTCTCATGTCCTTAGCTATTATGGGTTGATTTTCTACTTTGAGATTTTCTATTTCTAGAGAATACACTTTCATAATGGTTATAATTTTGCATTCTCTAGATCAATCTATTATTTCATTATCTTGGGTTAATCTCAATATTTGGCAAAGAGATTTGCTCTACTGTATTTTCATGAACATCTCTTTTGTCTTTTACTTGATAAGAGTCTAATTCATTTGCTTGCTATCTTATACTCTTATCCTTGCTTAGCAAAGAGTATATAATCATTTTGATCATTCAAAATGTATTGCCCTTATGATGAACTCTATGCTTAAGCATGTGTTTTTTTTATGTGTTAGTGACTTAAGATTTAATGAGCACATTTATCATGTTAATGGCCTATCTCATTAATCTTAATTAGTTATGTAGCTAGCTTGCTTATTTGCGATATATTGTTAAGCTACATAATTTTTATTCACTTTCACTCATCTAGCTATCTTCTTGAATTTCAATCTATATGTGATATGCTAGATTATAAAAACAAGATTTATGAATTTTCTTGATGAGATTTGTATTCTACTTTAGATGCATATGTTTGGTCTCTAAAATTAGTTTAACAAATTTCTTTATTTTAATCTTGTTTTCGTTGAGATTTGTGATTCATCACTTTAACTTCCTTCCATACTAGTCATTGATAAGCATCTTTTAAACTTCTCTCATCTTTTGTAGTCATGATTTTATCATACTATCAGATTACATCTCTTTAGATTAAATCTGTAATCATTTAAATAAGATTGACTCTTTTCTATATTTTCCATTGGTTTGTTTATATGGTTTTTAGATAGGATTTATGACGGATCATAATTATTTAATGGTTTACTTTATAAATGATCCTAATGATTGAGTAGTCCTATATTATCTAATTATGTGGTTATCAAGTTAATTTATTACTCTACTTTGACTACTCATGGATTATCACATATGCTCTTTGCTATTTGAACTTCATTGGTTTCTCATTTAGTATTAGCAAGGTTGGATTATTACCCGTTGATGGGTACATATGTGGTAAAACATGCATAGTCCTTGTAAAGCAATAAGTTGGTTGATCATTTCTTAATTAGATAATCATGGACATGATATTTGAGCTTTATTATTTTTGAGCTATATTTTGACTTTTCTCATGATTGATTTAATTGACTTTCTTCATGATTGATTTAATTGACTTTATTCATGATGACATTTTTCTTTAGTTGTATTTTTATCTTTTGAGCTATATTGTGATTCTCATCATGATTGTTTTTAATGGACCTTATTATTCCTTTTCATGATTATATTTTTCTAATGGACCTTATTATTCCTTTTCATGATGATATTTTTCTAATGGACCTTATTATTCCTTTTCATGATGATATTTTTCTAATGGACCTTATTATTTGTAACACCCACTTTTCCAAAATAAGGGTAAAATTGAAATTTTGCATTTTAAATCATTAAAATATTGATTTTTAGTCATGATATGATTTTTGGTGATTTTTAGTTAATTTAAAACTATTTAATTGAGTGAAATGTGAATTAGTGTTTTGCTAGTGTAACATTAGTCATACATGACCTAGAAGACTAATCATGACTAATGAGACCTAATCATGTGTTTAGGATTTCATTTTTCTACTTCTAAGCCAAGGGGTATTTTAGTCATTTTGACACTTTTGTGATTTTGTGAATTATATTAATTAAATATGTGTTAGTTAAATTGTTGAGTCATGACCTAGATGTTAGCCTAATCTAGATTGTTAATCATGATCCTAGAGACTAAGTTAGAGGGTTTCATTAAAGTAATTACATTAGTGAAATATCTAGATATTTTGTAGAAAGATATTTTGGACTAAAGGTTAAAAGGGCTACTTTGAATGTGAGCCCTTAGATTAGCTAGAAATTGTTGGAGTAACCTTAGCCCCTCATCCTAAACCCTAACCCTAACTTATTGGCAGCCAACACTCATCCCCACCCCCTATTTATATCCTCCCAAATTTTTAGGGATAGCCTCTTTCATTAGGGTTCATCAAGTTTAGAAAAGAGGTAATGTTCCAACTTCACAAATTCATAGAAAATCCAAATTAGCTCCTTTTTCCCTCTAGTAAATTCCTATAGGTTCTAAATAGTGATTTCTTGCTGTTGGGATTGAGATTTGACAGGGGGCACACAATTTGAGGAGTTTTGGAGCTTGAAAGGATCTCTTCTTTGGTGTATTTTTGGAGCTTGGTGCACCACTAGGTATAACCTTCTCTAACCCATTAATAATTCTGTAAAAATCATTTTTAGGTTGCCCAAACCCTAGCCAAACTGTAGGACTAGGGTTTCCTAAAATTTCGTGTCATTTCGTGTCCATTCTGGACACGTATCATTGTTCACTGATAAGTGTTCGATGAAATGCCCCAATGGGCATTTCGTGTGTAATTTTGGAATGTGTTTGAATAGGATATTAGATTTTTGCCTCGCTTACACGATTCTGTGGTTGGTGTCGAGTTTTTGTGCTGTGTCGAGTCGTGTCGGGCACGTGTACACGCTGTCGTGCACACGCGCGCGCGGGCACTGTGCATGCCCTGCTCATCGAGGGACACAGCGCCCAGGACACGACTCCCCGACACGTGAGACTTGACACACGTCATGGGGCAACTTCTGTCACCCCGTGTGTCAAGTGGCACGAGCCCATGTGGTGTGTCGGACACGCACGAGCTCGTGCATGGGGCTTTGCCTGTGCAGTTCTTCACTATTTTTGAGCACTGACACGCACGTTTTGTGTCGAGTACACGTGACTTGGACACAGGACAGGGTGTCCATTGGATAGCCCTAGTCTAGGTCAACCTTGGGACACAACCACGAGGGTTGTGTCGTGTCGTGTCGTGCACAGTAGTGATGTGAACACGTGCACGAGGGGACAATTTTCTGTGCACTGTTGTGTGGTTTTTTTGACTGGACACGTTTGTGTCCACTTTTGTGGACACAAACAAGTTTCATAGCAGGTATAAAATATGTTTGCTAGTTACCAACCTTTTAATTTCTATTTTAAATCGATTTTCATTGTTGAATCTTCAATTCCCTGTTTTGTTAAACTGTGAAGTATCAGTCCACATTGGATATTCTGTCCAGATTCTCAAACTGAACCTTGTCATCATTTTCTACCTATTTAACACTGCTAATTACATGTAACTAATTGCCTAAAATGTTCTCCTACATGATTCCTATTTGTATGCCAATTTTGGACTGAATTGGTGAGGTGTTGGTTCACAAATCTGGATTTACATTTTTAAACTGATTTTTGAAACTCTTGTTAACTTGAAGTGTTATGTTAACTTCATGAACTGTTAAGAACTTGCAATAGGGTCTGTTATGGGTTTTGTTTAAACTGTTTCTTTTGTATTCTTATGAACTGTTAATGGTGTCCCTTAATGTATTGTCCTGGGCAGTAGTCTAGGACTGTTAACTGTTGTGAACTGATATGAGTTTAATTCCCAGTTTCTTTGAACCATTTTGACATTGTCAATTGATTTCCTTTCATTATTTCCTGTTGTCCATTTCCCTTACAATTGTTTTCTTAGTGAAAACTGGAAACTGATTTTGTGTATGTATTAAACCATTGATTCAATGTTCTTCTAAACTGTTTTGAAAACTGATTTTCCTGTGAGCTATTCAATTGTATACTGTCATTTAAAACTGAGAATAAAGCTTGAGCCTGAGATTGAATGGAGGGAAGGTAAACTCTTGTTTGAAATCTGTGAATGAGATAATTTGGTTTACACTTTTAGATTCAAGTTCATCCTAAAACTGTTGTGAAATCTGAGATTTGGAGTTATTATTAAACTGTTTTTTTTGTGTATGTTTTGAACCATTGTCATTGTTAATTGACTTCCTTATTAACTGAACTTTGAACTGTTAAATGATTCTATGTGTTAATCTAGGTATATGGGACTGAACTGAATTCCCTTTCCCTGTTCATATTGATATGAGTTATGTGATTCCTTAATTTATTCAAATGATTAACTGTAAACTGCCTTGAGTAATTTCTTTGATTTTGTAATGCCTTATAACATGTGGTTAACCCTTCTTAATGAACTATAGTCTGAAATGTGAATGGGTTTCAATTCATGTTCTGGTTGGGACATGAAACTGTCATTGGTTGTTTAAACATGAGATCAGGCCATCCTATTCCTGTCACCCACATTGCTAGTACACTTTGATCCCACACACATATGCTTGCACACACACACTTACACAATTGCATTGACACACACTCTAGTATAGACACTCCCCTTGCCATGATATGCCCTTTCCCTCTCTCTTTGTGGATACAATATATATATATTCTATTTATGTTTTGAGTCCATATATATATATATGAGATGGTTCCTAATGAATAGAAATTATAACCAAATGTAATGTAATGTATATAGATATGTATATATGTGGGTTCAAGGATATATAGCCTTGTGTTGGTTCTCTTTCATGTACACATCCATGTTCACACACACACATAACTTACATGTTAGTTCATTCCTCTTTTCATATAATGTGAACATGCATGAATAGGATGTGCCTTGATATGTGCTTGTGTTTGGCTTGTATAGCCTTGTGATTGGTGTGTGATTGCTAGATTAGGCTTGGTTAGGCCTAGTGAGACTTGTTAGACTTGTTTGGGCGACGACTTGACCTAGGTTGACTAGTGTGGTTGACTAGAGTTGACCAAGTGTCGACTTTAGCCTAGTTTGACCTAGACAGCATGCAGATGCATTGTACATTTCATATATCACCCTCTGTATACATCTTGACTTGTGTTGCTCTAACTAGGAGTCAGGTATCTCATCTCGGACAGTACATTTACTTCAGACATTCAGATACGAGGCGAGTACATTCTCTGATCTTTTCATACTTGTCTGGATTTACATTCTTGCTCTAGATTACTGTACTTGATGCTGACACGATTGTTATCACGGATTAGTACTATACGGATCTCCTTTTGGGATGTTATCCCCTTGTATTCACTAGATACATATTGTGATGTGCGTTTCACTTCCATATTGTATTTATTGAATACCTATATCCTTGTATACTCCTTGTGCATATTGTACTCTCAGTATCACATGAGTCCCAGGGATAGACATTGTACACTATTGTATAACATTGTACAACCATTGTATAACATTGTACATCTATTGTATATTATTGTACATCCATTGTATAACATTATACACTTTTGTGCAAGATAACGTAACGGGAGTGGATCCTTGTGTATTGATTGGGGAGGGGGAGTAGAATTGGTTATGTACTCAAATCCTATTGTACAACATTGTATAACTATTGTATATGTCTATTGTACACCCACGTACAATGGAGTTACCATTGTATTTTCCTAGCCCGTTTACATAACCAGATTGTACTCTAAAATCACATGTTCCTTACAGTTCTTACTTATCATATTTAGATATTTCCTGTTATAAAATCTCTACTACATTTCATATATCTTCTTCTTCAGCGTTTCATGTACTTTACTCTATTGCATGCTTTATATTTCCTAACTCGATATGAACTGCGTGAGATGTTTTGTGCTCGCTCCCGTCCTGACTGGACCTGTTGAAAATTTTACAGAGGATGATAAGGAACCCTGCACCCCCTTACTTGGAGCTTGCCTAGATGACACTCGCGACCTGGACCCCTGGCGAGGTTCAGGCAGCTGCTCAGGATGATACCTTGTATAGAGTAGATAGCTTAGACTATTTTCCTTTCATGTTTAGCTTATGTCTTTGTTTCAGAGTTGTATGTTGTAGAGATGTTGAGACTTGTTTTTAGTTTCTGTTGTACCTCAGTTGAGGATTTCCTTATCTATTTTATCGTACCATTTTCTATCTATAGATTGTGATTGAGTTATACCTCTGTGTTGGCCTCCTTATGGAGAGTATTCATATTATGTTAGTTATAGTCCATGACCTAGAACAGCGTTCTACCGCCGACACTGCGGCGTAGGCTGGACGTACCCACTTCTCGTACCCTTACTCTAGGGTGCGGGTCGTGACACGTTTTTAGTGGTGGCCCATGCAGGTCGAGTTTATGTAGTGGTATTCGAACTAGAGTATCACTACAGCCTGCAGTAGGAGTAGAATATTTTGGGGTACTCAATCACAGTTAGAATTCCTTGAGAGATTCCTGGGATGCCCTTGAGAATCTCATTCTGAACTTCAAATTTGAAATTCTTTTCTCTTGTTTGATTTACCCTTACTCCTTGATATTTGAATTTGATTTTGATAAATCGTTGTTGATTTGATTTTCTTATCGAGATGAATTTTATGACCCGAGTTACGGTATCTTCTGATAACATATGTTGACGGAAATAACAGGGATGGTAAAACGTCTACTTTATTATGGAACCTAGAATTTACCGCAGCTATATTAGCCGGCGTGGCAAGAACGTAGGGACCTGACTTCGGATGTACATATCTTGATCATGAGATTGGAATTTCTCGCAGCTATACTAGTCGGCATAGCGAGGATTCCAGACGACTTGATCATAGAGATGCATACCCTAGTTATGAACCCTACCGTTCATTGCAGCCTTGCTTACTAGCGTGGCAAGGATTCTGAGTATCATGATTCTGGACAGACGCATGTGATTATCAGATTATATCTTGAAGGTTTTTAAAGTATAACCTCTTTCATTTCCTTTCTGTAAAAAAAAAATATTTTCCATCATCAAATAACTTAGGAGTAGGGATAACTTTAGTTGACTAGTCTAATTCCTTGTAGATTTTATTAGTTATTACTCTTTCTTAGTATGATGATTTGATGAGTTGTGATTAGGCCTTTATCTTAGGAATGATAGTATAGCCCTGGCTTAGAATAGGGACCCTTGTAGCTGGTTCTCTGTTGTTTATATTTACCAGTTTTATATAGGATGGTAGACCGCCTTACAGCCTTGGTGATTGTTGTTTCTGTAACTATTCCAGTTTAGCACCCAGATTGCTTGTATGTTTTGATACCCTATGACCGTTTTGGTTTAGCTTGACTAGTATACCTAGATGGGACCTTCAACTGCCACCGTATGCCATGACCATGTATGCCATTCTTTAGATTGTATAATTTAGGTAAGTTCTGAGACCATGATTGTTGGGGACGAGACTCTAGAAGAAGTACGACCATCTTTATTTCGAGGACAAAATTCTTTTAAGGGGGGTAGACTTGTAACACCCACTTTTCCAAAATAAGGGTAAAATTGAAATTTTGCATTTTAAATCATTAAAATATTGATTTTTAGTCATGATATGATTTTTGGTGATTTTTAGTTAATTTAAAACTATTTAATTGAGTGAAATGTGAATTAGTGTTTTGCTAGTGTAACATTAGTCATACATGACCTAGAAGACTAATCATGACCAATGAGACCTAATCATGTGTTTAGGATTTCATTTTTCTACTTCTAAGCCTAGGGGTATTTTAGTCATTTTGACACTTTTGTGATTTTGTGAATTATATTAATTAAATATGTGTTAGTTAAATTGTTGAGTCATGACCTATATGTTAGCCTAATCTAGATTGTTAATCATGATCCTAGAGACTAAGTTAGAGGGTTTCATTAAAGTAATTACATTAGTGAAATATCTAGATATTTTGTAGAAAGATATTTTGGACTAAAGGTTAAAAGGGCTACTTTGAATGTGAGCCCTTAGATTAGCTAGAAATTGTTGGAGTAACCTTAGCCCCTCATCCTAAACCCTAACCCTAACTTATTGGCAGCCAACACTCATCCCCACCCCCTATTTATATCCTCCCAAATTTTTAGGGATAGCCTCTTTCATTAGGGTTCATCAAGTTTAGAAAAGAGGTAATGTTCCAACTTCACAAATTCATAGAAAATCCAAATTAGCTCCTTTTTCCCTCTAGTAAATTCCTATAGGTTCTAAATAGTGATTTCTTGCTGTTGGGATTGAGATTTGACAGGGGGCACACAATTTGAGGAGTTTTGGAGCTTGAAAGGATCTCTTCTTTGGTGTGTTTTTGGAGCTTGGTGCACCACTAGGTATAACCTTCTCTAACCCATTAATAATTCTGTAAAAATCATTTTTAGGTTGCCCAAACCCTAGCCAAACTGTAGGACTAGGGTTTCCTAAAATTTCGTGTCATTTCGTGTCCATTCTGGACACGTATCAGTGTTCACTGATAAG
Source organism: Iris pallida (assembly GCA_029216955.1). Lineage (NCBI taxonomy): Eukaryota > Viridiplantae > Streptophyta > Magnoliopsida > Asparagales > Iridaceae > Iris > Iris pallida. The sequence continues at coordinate 36,565,321 of JANAVB010030220.1, forward strand.
TGTTCGATGAAATGCTCCAATGGGCATTTCGTGTGTAATTTTGGAATGTGTTTGAATAGGATATTAGATTTTTGCCTCGCTTACACGATTCTGTGGTTGGTGTCGAGTTTTTGTGCTGTGTCGAGTCGTGTCGGGCACGTGTACACGCTGTCGTGCACACGCGCGCGCGGGCACTGTGCATGCCCTGCTCATCGAGGGACACAGCGCCCAGGACACGACTCCCCGACACGTGAGACTTGACACACGTCATGGGGCAACTTCTGTCACCCCGTGTGTCAAGTGGCACGAGCCCACGTGGTGTGTCGGACACGCACGAGCTCGTGCATGGGGCTTTGCCTGTGCAGTTCTTCACTGTTTTTGAGCACTGACACGCACATTTTGTGTCGAGTACACGTGACTTGGACACAGGACAGGGTGTCCATTGGATAGCCCTAGTCTAGGTCAACCTTGGGACACAACCACGAGGGTTGTGTCGTGTCGTGTCGTGCACAGTAGTGATGTGAACACGTGCACGAGGGGACAGTTTTCTGTGCACTGTTGTGTGGTTTTTTTGACTGGACACGTTTGTGTCCACTTTTGTGGACACAAACAAGTTTCATAGCAGGTATAAAATATGTTTGCTAGTTACCAACCTTTTAATTTCTATTTTAAATCGATTTTCATTGTTGAATCTTCAATTCCCTGTTTTGTTAAACTGTGAAGTATCAGTCCACATTGGATGTTCTGTCCAGATTCTCAAACTGAACCTTGTCATCATTTTCTACCTATTTAACACTGCTAATTACATGTAACTAATTGCCTAAAATGTTCTCCTACATGATTCCTATTTGTATGCCAATTTTGGACTGAATTGGTGAGGTGTTGGTTCTCAAATCTGGATTTACATTTTTAAACTGATTTTTGAAACTCTTGTTAACTTGAAGTGTTATGTTAACTTCATGAACTTTTAAGAACTTGCAATAGGGTCTGTTATGGGTTTTGTTTAAACTGTTTCTTTTGTATTCTTATGAACTGTTAATGGTGTCCCTTAATGTATTGTCCTGGGCAGTAGTCTAGGACTGTTAACTGTTGTGAACTGATATGAGTTTAATTCCCAGTTTCTTTGAACCATTTTGACATTGTCAATTGATTTCCTTTCATTATTTCCTGTTGTCCATTTCCCTTACAATTGTTTTCTTAGTGAAAATTGGAAACTGATTTTGTTTATGTATTAAACCATTGATTCAATGTTCTTCTAAACTGTTTTGAAAACTGATTTTCCTGTGAGCTATTCAATTGTATACTGTCATTCAAAACTGAGAATAAAGCTTGAGCCTGAGATTGAATGGAGGGAAGGTAAACTCTTGTTTGAAATCTGTGAATGAGATAATTTGGTTTACACTTTTAGATTCAAGTTCATCCTAAAACTGTTGTGAAATCTGAGATTTAGAGTTATTATTAAACTATTTTTTTTTGTGTATGTTTTGAACCATTGTCATTGTTAATTGACTTCCTTATTAACTGAACTTTGAACTGTTAAATGATTCTATGTGTTAATCTAGGTATATGGGACTGAACTGAATTCCCTTTCCCTGTTCATATTGATATGAGTTATGTGATTCCTTAATTTATTCAAATGATTAACTGTAAACTGCCTTAAGTAATTTCTTTGATTTTGTAATGCCTTATAACATGTGGTTAACCCTTCTTAATGAACTATAGTCTGAAATGTGAATGGGTTTCAATTCATGTTCTGGTTGGGACATGAAACTGTCATTGGTTGTTTAAACATGAGATCAGGCCATCCTATTCCTGTCACCCACATTGCTAGTACACTTTGATCCCACACACATATGCTTGCACACACACACTTACACAATTGCATTGACACACACTCTAGTATAGACACTCCCCTTGCCATGATATGCCCTTTCCCTCTCTCTTTGTGGATACAATATATATATATTCTATTTATGTTTTGAGTCCATATATTTATATATATATGAGATGGTTCCTAATGAATAGAAATTATAACCAAATGTAATGTAATGTATATAGATATGTATATATGTGGGTTCAAGGATATATAGCCTTGTGTTGGTTCTCTTTCATGTACACATCCATGTTCACACACACACATAACTTACATGTTAGTTCATTCCTCTTTTCATATAATGTGAACATGCATGAATAGGATGTGCCTTGATATGTGCTTGTGTTTGGCTTGTATAGCCTTGTGATTGGTGTGTGATTGCTAGATTAGGCTTGGTTAGGCCTAGTGAGACTTGTTAGACTTGTTTGGGCTAGGACTTGACCTAGGTTGACTAGTGTGGTTGACTAGAGTTGACCAAGTGTCGACTTTAGCCTAGTTTGACCTAGACAGCATGCAGATGCATTGTACATTTCATATATCACCCTCTGTATACATCTTGACTTGTGTTGCTCTAACTAGGAGTCAGGTATCTCATCTCGAACAGTACATTTACTTCAGACATTCAGATACGAGGCGAGTACATTCTCTGATCTTTTCATACTTGTCTGGATTTACATTCTTGCTCTAGATTACTGTACTTGATGCTGACACGATTGTTATCACGGATTAGTACTATACGGATCTCCTTTTGGGATGTTATCCCCTTGTATTCACTAGATACATATTGTGATGTGCGTTTCACTTCCATATTGTATTTATTGAATACCTATATCCTTGTATACTCCTTGTGCATATTGTACTCTCAGTATCACATGAGTCCCAGGGATAGACATTGTACACTATTGTATAACATTGTACAACCATTGTATAACATTGTACATCTATTGTATATTATTGTACATCCATTGTATAATATTGTACACTATTGTGCAAGATAACGTAACGGGAGTGGATCCTTGTGTATTGATTGGGGAGGGGGAGTAGAATTGGTTATGTACTCAAATCCTATTGTACAACATTGTATAACTATTGTATATGTCTATTGTACACCCACGTACAATAGAGTTACCATTGCATTTTCCTAGCCCGTTTACATAACCAGATTGTACTCTAAAATTACATGTTCCTTACAGTTCTTACTTATCATATTTAGATATTTCCTGTTATAAAATCTCTACTACATTTCATATATCTTCTTCTTCAGCGTTTCATGTACTTTACTCTATTGCATGCTTTATATTTCCTAACTCGATATGAACTGCGTGAGATGTTTTGTGCTCGCTCCCGTCCTGACTGGACCTGTTGAAAATTTTACAGAGGATGATGAGGAACCCTGCACCCCCTTACTTGGAGCTTGCCTAGATGACACTCGCGACCTGGACCCCTGGCGAGGTTCAGGCAGCTGCTCAGGATGATACCTTGTATAGAGTAGATAGCTTAGACTATTTTCCTTTCATGTTTAGCTTATGTCTTTGTTTCAGAGTTGTATGTTGTAGAGATGTTGAGACTTGTTTTTAGTTTCTGTTGTACCTCAGTTGAGGATTTCCTTATCTATTTTATCGTACCATTTTCTATCTATAGATTGTGATTGAGTTATACCTCTGTGTTGGCCTCCTTATGGAGAGTATTCATATTATGTTAGTTATAGTCCATGACCTAGAACAGCGTTCTACCGCCGACACTGCGGCGTAGGCTGGACGTACCCACTTCTCGTACCCTTACTCTAGGGTGCGGGTCGTGACACGTTTTTAGTGGTGGCCCATGCAGGTCGAGTTTATGTAGTGGTATTCGAACTAGAGTATCACTACAGCCTGCAGTAGGAGTAGAATATTTTGGGGTACTCAATCACAGTTAGAATTCCTTGAGAGATTCCTGGGATGCCCTTGAGAATCTCATTCTGAACTTCAAATTTGAAATTCTTTTCTCTTGTTTGATTTACCCTTACTCCTTGATATTTGAATTTGATTTCTCCGAACCGCCCTGCGACTGCTGTCGAGGAAAAAGACGTCTTCAGGACTGCTCAAATATCAGAAGAAAGGCTTCATCAAAAGGGCTCTTGGTTTTCCAAATTGTTCTAAGTCTGTAATCTTCTATTTATTGAGTCTAGGAGAATGTGTACGTTGAGTCGCACTGAGTCATCTCAACCCCTAGACATATCTCTCCAAGCTCTACCATTCAAACAGACCAATTCCTGAACCAAGCCCAAGCTCCACAAAGTCCAAAAGCCCAATGGACCAATTCTGTCTGCTGGAGACAGAGTTCGGGCCGAACTCTGCCTCCACACAGAGTTCGGGCCGAACTCTGTCCCCTGATTTTCAGCACCCTGATTTTTAGGGCCTGCTTGCTACAAGCTGTCCAACGGCCAAAAATTTGAATTATCCATACCGAATTCTGGCCGAATTCTGCTTGTCCCGAACCCTATAAATAGGCCTTGGTTTCTCTCATTTGAAACCATCCACTCTTCTATTCTTCTTCTCTTACATAGCCTATATAGTCAAGAGCCTTACTCTTCCAATCTACTAGCCACAAAACTTCCTAAGCCCCAAGGTGCTCAAGTGCGATTCAGCTAGAAGTTTTTGTGCAAGAGTTGAAAAGAAAAGTCATTTAGACAATTCCAAGTCGCTTGGAAAAATCTAAGCAAATCGCCACTGCGATCCTCTGTAAGAAGTTGACGTGCTCTTCTGAAGAAAAGGCACGGGTTGTAAACTACTATTTCACAAATAGTGGATTTGAATCCTGAGCTAGAGTTCTCAGGCCTGGACTAGTCCTCCACGAGGGAAACCAGGTTAAAACTGCTGTGTTTGCGTATGCTCTTCTGATCTTTATTTACTTCCGCATTTCTCTCTGATTTATTTACTATCTTGATAGTTGTTTTGTGGAGGTGATATAGAGTTAATTTTTTATTTGGTGATTATTGACACAAACTCTATTCACCCCCTTCTAGAGTTGCCTACACTTGTGTTTTCAATATCCTCACTGATTTTGACACTGTTTAACCCTCACCACACTCTCACATTCCTGTCACCTAGAACTGAGAACTCACCTATGTGATACATGACTACACACACACAAGCACTCATGTACACACACACACATACACACACACATTTGCCTTTATTTACGTATCTCTCTCTCTATGTGTATGTATATTTACATATTTATATATATAATGTGAGTGTAATATATATACTAATGTGAATGTGATATATGTAATATAATATAAATGTTACATTTGACTATATAAGTAATATGTATATAGACATATAGGAAATTGGTATGTATATATATATAGAAATTGTTATGTATGTGGCCTAAATGTGAATGTATATATATTGATTGGTATAATGTATATATACATGGTTTTGTTACATGTGAAGTATGGTGTAGGCTATGGTACTAGACTAGTATGGCTTGTATGGTAGTTGGTTAGAGACCTAGATTAACTTGTTAAACCTAGGTTAGACTAATCTAGACTAGTGTTGACCTAGTTTGACTGTTAGAGTTGACTAGAGTTGACCAAGGGTTGACTTTAGCCTAAATTGACCTCAGACATCATGTAGATGCATTGTAGCAGTCTATTTTACTATTTTAGACATGTAGTGACTTGTACTGTTCTATAGGAGGCGGACACCACTCCTCGGACAGTATATTCCCTTCAGACATTCAGGATACCAGGCGAGTACATTCTCTGATTATTTCATATCTTGTTTAGGATTATATTTCCTGCTTTAGATTACTTTACTTGATGCTGACACATTGGTAACACGGATTGGTACTATATGGATCCCTTCATGAGATGTTATCCCCCTCGGGAGCATCAGATACTCTTGTCTCGTGTGTTTCACTTACATCATGTATCTCATGCTTCTATTATCATGAATCTTCATGAATCAGCTTGTGATTCCTGTACTCTCATGAATCACAGAGCCTTCACGAATCTTCATGAATCACTCACGAATCACCCTATATGGGCAGTAGTATAGTCATGAATCTTAACGTAACTTGACTGGATCCTTGTGTATTGATTGGGGATGGAGGAGTATAAATGAGCATCTGAATAATTCCAAAGTAGAATAGTCATGAATCACCTCTTTAGTATAGTCATGAATCACCCTCCAGCTGTTCACATGTTTCATCTTGTACTCTAAATCACTAGAATTACTGATTAGTTCTCTATTATACTGTAGATATTTACTTACAGTCTCTCTCTCTCTTTTACATTATGCTATTCTTAAGTTTCATGTATCTTACTCTCTAGCATGATTATATTTCCTATTTTGTTATGATTTGTTGAGATGTATTGTGCTCGCTCCCATCCTGACTGGACCTGTTGAAAATTTTACAGAGAATGATGAGGCTATGGTGTCTACCCTTATGGTGCAGCTTTAGACAACACTTGTGACTTGGACCCACTTGTAGTAGCGGATCTGCCACCAGTGGTTTAGACTGCTAGCTTACATTTTTACCTCGTCTTTCTCAATGATACATTATTGTATATACTGGGAGTTGTTTTATCTGGATGTTGTGGAGATGTTATCATAGACACTTGGATTTCTATTTGTTGTATCTCTATGGATTCATTTCGTTCCTTATCTCTCTATCTTTTTATCATATTCTACCTTAGATGTGATTGAGACTGTATTGCTATGTCACCTCAATTCGGAGTGTATATACTGTACAGGTATCCTTATATTGTTAGATGATTGACCTAGGACAGCGTTCTACCGCCGACACTACGACGTAGGCTGGGCGTTGTTACGTACTCGTACCCTCACAGTGAGTGCGGATCGTGACCCGTTTTTAGTGGTGGCTCATGTAGGTCGAGTTTATGTAGTGGTATTCGAACTAGAGTATCACTACAGCCTACAGTAGGATTAGGATATTTTTGAGGGTACTCAATTACACTAGGAAAAACTCTTAATCAGATTCATTTTATCTAAATTTGCTGTTTATTGTCTTCCCTTGAGTATAAACTGTCCTCCTTTGAATTTTTGCTTCATTCTCAAAAATTGCTTCTTGTTTTGATCTGTCTTCATGATGGTTATGGAGACGCGATATCATCGCTCCGGTTCGGGGGATACTATCGAGAGGCTGGCCACCTCTCTTCCTGTTCATCAGGGCCTCGAGACCGCAGCTCCTGTTGTGCCGACTCAGGTTGGAGTTTTTGCTACATTGGAGGTGCACCTCTGCCTGTACAGAGACCTTTTTCCCGTCATTCCTGATTTCTCTCAGTAGCAAAGGTACATACAACATCAGTAGCAGGCTAGTGGAACCCAGCAAGGGCGAGCTTTCGCCAGGACAGTCAAGGATGCACAGGCTATTGGAGATCTTGTTGCAGGTTTCGTTCTTCTCGATTCCATTCCCGCAATTGTCTCTTATAACTATCTTGAAATTCGATTCCATCTGCTCCTTGTCGACTGATCAATTTTGTTCTGTTGTTCTTGTGTTATGTTTGTTTTCTTCTGAGAAAATCATATGGGCTAGGTCACCTCAGTTATGGGATCTAGAATCTTCGATAGTCGTGTTAGCTGGCATAGTGAAGACATATAGTCAGATTTTGGACGTATTTCTCGGGTGTGGGAATTTAAGGTTTTCGCCGTCGTATGCGACAATACGAAAATTTTAAATACCATGAACCTAGAGGTACGTACCTTAGTCAAGGACTCTCTGATTATCGTAGCCTTGCTCACTAACATGACGAAGACTCTGAACAACATGATTTTGGACAGACGTATATGATTATCGTACCCTTCTATTGTAAAAAAAAATTTGTATTCCATCATCAAATAACTTGGGAGTAGGAATATTTAGTTTGTAGAGCTTATTCATATGTAGTTCTTCCATAGTGTAATGATATGATGACTTGTAGAGTGTCTGTACACTAGAGATGATAATTAGCATTGGTATTAGAATAGTAACCCATTGTAGATGTTTTTTCTGTTACTTATAATACCAACCAGTTTACATATAGGATGTTAGTATTCCTTACAGCTTTGATGATTTATTATTATTTTTCCCTTACCTTTCCCAGAGAGGCACCCATGACTAGAGCCTGTCCTTGAGTATAGTTGTAGTTTCTCCTAAGACTAAGAGGTCTATATATATATAGATGATATACTTGGGATATATGTGATGGGTTGTTGTTCTTGAGCATATATATATGTGGTATTTGGGATTGGTGTGCTTAGCTTGTAGGTATTTAGTTATGGGTAACTTGATAGGATTTGGAGGGTTAAGAGTTAGTCTATTATAGAGTTTTTCTTTTGCTAATCTCTAGTTGCTAACACCTAGATAGCTAGCATAGGTAAAATGCTAAGAAGTTGACCAGCTGATGACCAAGTACTAGGATGTTGAAAAAATTGACTAGTGATTTACCCTTGACTATGTTTGACCTAGAAGGGGGTGCGATCATCTTAATTTCGAGGACGAAATTTTTCTAAGGTGGGTAGGATTGTAACACCCAGTTTTTTAGATGAGGGTAATTATGAAATTTTATAATTATAATTATTATTTATTGATATTTATTTCATATTATGATGTTTTGTGATTTTTAATCATTTTTAAACTATTTAAATTCATGACTTATGATTTTGGTGTTTTGCTAGTGTAACCTTAGAGACTGTTGACCTAGAGTCTAGCTATGTGATTTGGATGTTTAATTAGTACATTTTAGCGTAGAGGGTGTCTTGGTCATTTTAGGATTTATTTGAAATTATTATGATTTATTGGAATTTGTATGAATTTATTATTATTTAAATAAGTACTATGTGCTATGATTGGTTTTAGCCTAGTGAAGCCTAACCTAGAAGCTTAGACTTAACCCATCGGCTAAGAAGGATGGTTAACTTAAGTTGAGGGTAGAAATTATCAAGTTAGAAATTAAATAGTAGTTTTAGTCATGAGAATTGATTTTAGAGAATGGGCTCTTAGAAACTTAGATGTAACTTGTCTTAGGGAGAGCCCAAGCCCACAACTAACTAGAAACCCTAACCCTAGCATTAGTGGCCAGCCACCATTGGGAGTTTCCCCTATATAAACCCCTCTTCATGTGTTCTTGCCACTTTTCATCCAAGTTTCCAAGTTTAAAGAAAGAAAGGTATAGCCATCTTCCCCAATCTATAACTTTCCCATTTTAGGTCATTTTTAGCTCAAATCTTTTGCACTAGGTTCTAATACACCCCTTCTTGCGGCTCATGGAGAGTATTCTCAGGTTTGGTGCAATTTGGAGAGATTAGCTAGCAAGGAGAAACCCCTCTTTTGGAGCTTTTCAAGGAGCTTTGAAACCTATAGGTAAAACTCTCAAAACCCATTCAAATTTCGATTTCTTTGCATATTTAGGAAGACCTAGAAGTCCCCTAGCTGCTAGGATAGGTTTGGTGTCGAGTCGTGTCAATTTTGTGTCCGTATGGGACACGTATCAGTTGTACTGCTGTGTGTTTGATTAAATGCCACAAAGGGTTTAAAATTTATATTTTTGAAAAGTATTTAAATAGATTTGTTGTATTATATATACATGTTGATTTCATGGTTGACTGAGCATGAATTAGTGTCCTTGTCGTGTCCAAATCCGTGTTGGACACGCTGCGTACTGGCTCGGTTCAGTGCCCTGCTGATCGGGGTTGACACAGGATACGACACGGTGACTCAGGTCATAAAAATTGGTGGACATGGGGGCCTAGTGACTGACACCATGTACGTAAAATTTTAGAGGATTTCATTGAGTGGTTCGAGAGATTTTCAACCCGTACTGAAATTTTATACTCGCACACGCGCACACAGACACGCCCCGATACGCATCTCGTACGCACGACACGCGTGTCGTAGACACGTTGCAGACACTCGGGCGTGTTCTCCTAGTCCTGACGTACACATGTGCACAGCCACGTGTCACCACGTGGCCTGTGTCGTGCACTGGACAAATGTGCACGTGTACACGACGCTGTCGAGTGCACAGTTCTTGTGTCTGTGTTTGTGTTGTGTTTAGACACGAATGTGTCCAGTTTCTTGGACACTGGGACACCTATGACACTATCACATACGGGTCATCAATTACCAACATTTAAATGTGCATATTATCATGATTTGATAGATTGAAATTCAAATTCCCCTAAAGTTTTGATACACTATGCAATGTTCTAAAACCTGAACTTTAATTTCTTGTTAAAACTGAATTTCCTTTGTTTAATTTGCCATGTTTGAATCTCACACATATGTATTAGTTACTGCTAGGTTTGGTTTTCAAGTTGGATTAGGTTTTTGCATTAGTAAATGGGATTTCGAATATGGGTTGGACTGCTTTGAGTAGATTGTTACACATGTCTTCCTGAAATTTGATTTCTAACATTTAATCCCTGTTTTACAACTGAATTCAGATGTTAACCTATTGATTAGTTTCTGCATATACGTGGGACTTGGTTACCAACCTTTTCTTGGTAGATTGATAGGTTTTGATTGATGTTTTGGCCCTAAGACTAGGTTCGGTTTTGACAGTTGGGGTTTCAGTCCTTAATGATACTCTTCAGTTTTCTTTTGATATTAAATTCACGATTCTTGTGAAGTGGTTACCAGTGTACATATTGATTTCTAGGTTTAATATATATATGAGATTTTATTCTTGGAGTTTGAATATTGAAATGGGTTTGAGCTTTGATGTTTGAATGTTGTGTTTTAAAACTGAAAATTGAATTTTAAACTGTTAACTGAGTTTTGGTTGATGTTAAACTGAACACACAGAACTGAGATTTCACTGTTTTCAGTCCCACAAACCTGTGCACACAAAACCTGCCAACACACACACCATGAACTGAAATTCTTTTTCACTAATTCCTGAGATTTTACTATTTATCACACACACATTCATGTCCATATACACACACATATGATTTCCCTCACATTGCTATGTATCATACACACATAAAACTGAATCCTTACACTCTCACACCCTACACACTCTACAATGTCACTGTTCACTCCTCATTGACACACACCCAATTCCATTTTCCTATCACTGATTTCATATGTATGGACACACACAAATTGTATCTCACACTCACACATTGCCCTATCCTCATAGCACACACACACACACACACACACACACACACACTTGTGTATCATTGACACACTCACATATGCGAGATCCCTGTCACACTGTTTTTATATACACACACACATTCCTACCACTGGCACACACACACACACAGGCCTATAGGTTACACACTATTTTCTCCCTTATGTAAACACACACAAGTCACTCCTTAAACACACACACACCTGTACAGTCACACACTCACACACACTTGACACTTCACTCCTTAAATCCTGAGATCATCACACTTTATGTATAGCACATCTATTTTCTGTCACTGAATTCACATTGAAATGTTCCCCCCATGAAAATTCCTGTCACATTGTTTTCCCCACTACACTCAACCATACACACACACACACATATCCTCACTGATTTTGACACTGTTTAACCCTCACCACACTCTCACATTCCTGTCACCTAGAACTGAGAACTCACCTATGTGATACATGACTACACACACACAAGCACTCATGTACACACACACATACACACACACACATTTGCCTTTATTTACGTATCTCTCTCTTTATGTGTATGTATATTTACATATATATGTAATGTGAGTGTAATATATATACTAATGTGAATGTGATATATGTAATATAATATAAATGTTACATTTGCCTATATAAGTAATATGTATATAAACATGTGGGAAATTGGTATGTATATATATAGAAATTGTTATGTGTGTGGCCTAAATATGTATGTGATATATATTGATTGGTATAATGTATATATACATGGTTTTGCTATATGTGAAGTATGGTGTAGGCTATGGTACTAGACTAGTGTGGCTTGTATGGTAGTTGGTTAGAGACCTAGATTAACTTGTTAAACCTAGGTTAGACTAATCTAGACTAGTGTTGACCTAGTTTGACTGTTAGAGTTGACCAAGGGTTGACTTTAGCCTAGATTGACCTCAGACATCATGTAGATGCATTGTAGCAGTCTATTTTACTATTTTAGACATGTAGTGACTTGTACTATTCTATAGGAGGCAGACACCACTCCTCGGACAGTATATTCCCTTCAGACATTCAGGATACCAGGCGAGTACATTCTCTAATCATTTTATATCTTGTTTAGGATTATATTTTCTGCTTTAGATTACTTTACTTGGTACTGACACATTGGTAACACAGATTGGTACTATATGGATCCCTTCATGAGATATTATCCCCCCTCGGGAGCATCAGATACTCTTTGTCTCGTGTGTTTCACTTACATCACGTATCTCGTGCTTCTATTATCATGAATCTTCATGAATCAGCTTGTGATTCCTGTACTCTCATGAATCACAGAGCCTTCACGAATCTTCATGAATCACTCACGAATCACCCTGTATGGGCAGTAGTATAGTCATGAATCTTAACGTAACTTGACTGGATCCTTGTGTATTGATTGCGGATGAGGGAGTATAAATGAGCATGTGAATAATTCCAAAGTAGAATAGTCATGAATCACCTCTTTAGTATTGTCATGAATCACCCTCCAGCTGTTCACATGTTTCAACTTGTACTCTAAATCACTAGAATCACTGATTAGTTCTTTATTATACTGTAGATATTTACTTACAGTCTCTCTCTCTCTCTCTCTTTTACATTATGTTATTCTTTAGTTTCATGTATCTTACTCTCTAGCATGATTATATTTCCTATTCTGTTATGATTTGTAGAGATATATTGTGCTCGCTCCCGTCCTGACTGGACCTGTTAAAAATTTTACAGAGAATGATGAGGCTATGGTGTCTACCCTTATGGTACAGCTTTAGACAACACTTTTGACTTGGACCCACTTGTAGTAGAGGATCTGCCACCAGTGGTTTAGACTGCTAGCTTTGATTTTTACCTCGTCTTTCTCAATGATACATTATTGTATATAATGGAAGTTATTTTATCTGTCTGTTGTGGAGATGTTATCATAGACAATTGGATTTCTATTTGTTGTATCTCTGTGGATTATTTCGTTCCTTATCTCTCTATCTTTTTATCGTATTCTACCTTAGATGTGATTGAGACTGTATTGCTATGTCACCTCCATTCGGAGTATATATACTGTACAGGTACCCTTATATTGTTAGATGATTGACCTAGGACAGCGTTCTACCGCCGACACTGCAGCATAGGCTGGACGTTGTTACGTACTCGTACCCTCACAGTAGGTTCGGGTCGTGACACCGCCAGCCATCCTCAAGCTTCTTCAGAGCACGCTCTAGGCTAGCGGAAGCTCGGGTGACTTCTTCGGCCTCCTAAACGATTAGCTCTTTATCTGCATGGGAAGCTTCGAGCTCAGATTCTAAGAAAGCCAGCTTCCTCTGGAGCTCGAGGATCTGCCCCCTTGTATCAATTATTCCGCGGGAGGCGGCCACTTCCCGAGCCAGGCAATCTTCGCTTCTGCAGCTCAGCAGGTCATACTGGAGATATAGGTCGCCGAGGTCCTTCATTATAACCGGCTTAGACTTTTCTCGTACAGTCCTTACCTTCTCCAGTGCAGTGGTGAGGAAGTCACGCTCTTGATCTATGGCTGCAGACAGATCAGCTTGCCGCAGCACTAGAAACTGGGCCACAATTTGATCAGCCTCTAGCAATTTGGGCTCCAGAAGCGCAACTATCCCCGCCCTACCAGGGAGGGTTTTAAGAATTTCAATTTGGCCACGAGCACATTGTCGGGCCAAGGCAAAGGGGGTCCCCCGCTCCACAGCAGCTTCGACCCCTCTCTTCAAGTGACGGTAGAAACTGTCAACTACATCCTGTGACGCCTCATCCAGAACTTCCATAGAGGACGACGTCAAAGGAAGTGTAGCTGGCAGTGTCGAAGAAGATGTACCAGAACTTGCCACCCCTACCACCAGGGAGACAAATTTCTAGTAAAAAAACGCTTGGATAGCAGCTAACTCCTCCTCCGCAGCCCGAAGAACCTGGATACTCGGCAATACGGAGAAGTCGACCCCCGGAGCCACATGAGCGAAGGAGGACGCAGGGACCATTGCTCCTTGCCCCTATTGTGCCGCCATCTGATCTCCCGAACTTGATCCAGCGGAAGGCTCCTCAATATAAGTTGGAAGGGGAGGGGGCACGCTCCCTTCCATCAGGTCTCCGCTAGCAGAGCCTTCCCTGACAATATCCGTCATTGATAGTGAAGAGGCAGGACCAGTATGTCCAGAGCAACCATCAATCAGCCTAACCCAAAGGATGTGATAATAGAGCAAATGAGCCTCCTCACTAGTCAAGATTTGGCTTATCTTACCAGAGGAGGGTTATGGAGGCTGAGGTTCACTCACAGCCGCCATAGTCCCCTGACCAGCAACCTCCAAGCCGAACTCAGCTGGTTTCTCTACCCCAGCCACCCCGGAAGGGGATACGACTGGATCAGCGTCACCCTGCTGGAATTCAGTAGTCTCAGGGATGGGTTCAGCGGAGCCCCCGTTACCCTGGATCGAGACCTCAACAACGTAAGATCCCTCAGCCGCCGCTGAGAGAACCCCGACAGAAATAATCTCGGCACACAGAGAAGAGAAAAAAATGATTAGATCATAGTTCAGGAAAAGAAAGAACTAAAGAAGGAGATGGTCGCAATTCAATTCACCTCCGAAACGGCGTCAGCACCTTCGCCTCTCTCCTTAATAAGCAGCCCGCGGCGTCTCACCGCAGCCCACTTTACGGAGAAGGTTATACCACCAATAGACTCACGCCTGCATCGCTTGCGTGAAAGTTTGGGCGCAACAGGCGGCTGATCTGCTACCATCTCATCTGGTACAACAGGCGACTGATCTGCTACCATCTCATCCGGCGTAACAGGCGGCTGATCTGCCACCACCTCACCTGGCACAATAGGTGGCTTATCCGCCACCACATCTTCCGCAGGAGGGAAATAATTACTGGCATCATGATCATCATCCTCTTCGTCCGCATTTGTGGACTCCGAGTCAGGCACAGAAACCGTATTTGCCCTCCTCTTCCTCATCTTAGACCCCTTGGGCATCTCCGCCAATCCAGTACCCACAATAAAGCTAGTACTCGGGTCAAAATTTATGGGAGGCTTGCTCGCCGTAACATGGTATAGGGCCGTCATATACAAAATCTACCCTGGCGCCTAAGCCTCAGGAACCGAGAAGCTGGTTCGGGTATGAACCGTGTCATAATAATACCAGGCCCTGATACCGTTAAGGAAGCTACCTACAAAGCCTAGGCAAGAGCTGGGACTGTCAAAGAATAGCTGGCTATACCCGAACAGGCGGGAGAACCTGCTGGCAAGTAGGGCTCCGGGTAGACATTATTGCGATTACGGTATACTAGGTGCGCGGGACGGATATTACGCAACCAAAGAAGCATCTTCTCAGACAGGAGGTGAGGAGGTCCGGTACCATCAATATGTACGCCCCTTACTTCTTCAGCGGTGAAACGAGGAACATACACAAAAAAGTCGTATCTGTCCACTCTCGCCAGTGCCTTTTGACAAGCTGGCATAGTGCTGCACTTCCAAGGCTGATAGTGATATTGGAAAATGAAAGCATCATTAGCCGTAACGCCGTCTCCTGCTCCGGGCCTCATCAAAGACCGGCAGTGCATCAACAGCCACCCTATCAAATAATGGTAGGGCAGCTCTATACGCTCAAAATCTATCGCCGTGTTACGGGCGATGACCTTGGACGAGAAGGCTCGAAGGCCATGGTGTATGCTGCACACCATGGCCGAAAGAAGGGCCAGTCTGACCCCAAAGACCAACTTTACAGCAGGAAGGATAAAGTTGCGGCTGATCCTCTCAATGGAACCCGCCCCTCCTGAGACCACGCAGTTCCGTAGCCACACCATCAGGAATCCTGCCAAGAGTGCCTTCTCTGACAGTCGCTGAGTACCATGATGAAAGTAACTAAAGGAGTCAGTTCGACTCCCAAATATGTCACCCGTGGCCCTCGATCTCTTAGCAGTCGACACCAGTTCTTGTACCTCCTCCTGGGTTTGAGGATCTCGGAAGGAAACCCGGCCTGAGGCGCCTAGTGTAAAAAGGTATGAGACCCAGGACTTGGTATGAGGAATGCACCCTTCCGAGCTACCATCCTTCTTGATAGACGCCTGGTGACAGGAACTGTGGTGACATAACAATTCCCGGTATACAGCAATAAAGCCCGGGAACTGTCGATCCAAATCCTCGAACTCTTCGTTCGTAGGGGTGTACACTTCAAAGACTTCGTCCCTTCAGGGCAGCTTGGAAATGACGTACATCTCATGGAGAGTGAGTCCCAGCTCCCCTCCAGGTGTGAAGAAGGTTCCCGTCCGCCGGTTGTACATCTCCAGGAGAGCCATGAACAACGACTTATTTATGGGTAGACAATGACAGGTGCCCCGAATGGCGTGGTAGAGGCCGATCTCACGCAGGGGAGTCTCATACTTCCGCAGAATCTACATGGTCAAGTTGGCCCAAGCAGGGATGGGTTTTATCTAGTTCAGCAGCGCCAACCGTCCGACGGGATAAGACCCCTTCCGAGCAAGCTGGTTCAATAAGGTGTCAGCTTGAGAGAATGTGAAGTTGGGACCCGATACATTTATGAAGGTACCCGGGGCCAGTCCCATCCCGTACCGACTAACCGGTTCCCTTCCCGCATACGCTGACCCCAAATTCCTGTTATAATGGATGTTACCCACAATCAACCCCGACTTGCTTGGGGTCAACAAGTCCACCATCTTTCTGTCCAGCGGTAATATGTTGAACCATGACAGAGGAAAATGATTCTCCATTGGAGGGATATGGATCGCCATCTCATCAATAGTAAAGTCCCAACTCTCGGATATATCTAGCACTCGGGGGTTCTTCACAGTCAAAGCATCCCCAAAGAGGAACGCCGGCTTCAGGTATTTCCCCTCCAATTGTCCCGAGTTTATTATGGCGCAAAGAAAGTAGAAGGGCTGGTTCTTGATAGCATTCAGCCTCTCCATAGGCTCGTCTGTGGGGAGCTGGTTCGCCACATATAGGACTAAGTGGTCGATTCGCACACACACAGCAAATTGGGCTGAACCCACCAGGGGTTCTCCTACTGCATTGACTGGCAGATTCACTGGAGAAAGACAAAAGAAACAAAGATTAAAAGATGGCTAAACAAAGACACTTAGTGTTTTTAGGCTTATGCGGCCTACTCTACATAAGTTTATGCGACTCTGTTCTGATGGGACCTTATGCGGCTCCGTTTCAATGGAGTCTATGCGGCTCTATTTTGATGGGTCCTTATGTGGTTCGGTTTCAACAGAGTTCATGCAGCTCTACTTAGATGGGTTCTGTTCAAAAATCTTCATGCGACCCAGTTCATCAGGAGCTTATGCGACCGAATTCAGAAGAGCTTATGCGGCTTTGTTTAGCGGAGCCTCATGCGGTTCTATTTAATGAGGTCTCATGCGACCGAATTTCAAATGAGCTTATGCGGCTTCGTTCAGCGGAGTCTCATGCGGTTCTGTTTAATAGAGTCTCGCGCTGCCAAGTTCAGACGAGCTTATGCGGATATATTTAGTGGAGGCTTATGCGGCACAGTTCAGATAAGCTTATGCGGCTCTAATCCGTTGGAGTTTATGCGGTCCAGTACATCAGGAGCTCATGCGGTTCTATTTTTGTGAGATTTCATGCGGTTCAGTTTTAAAGGTGCTTATGCGGCCCAGTCATTCTCATGCGGCTGAAACATGGAGTCTACCCCATGCGGCTCGGACATGAGAAGTTCATACGGCCCATACAACACATGCGGCTTGTGCATAAAACATACAACACAGCCATCTTTGTTAGGGTTTTTTGAAGCATACGATCCTCCACATGATTCTTACCAGCAATGGAAGGGTGAACGTCAGGGTGAACTTCAGGCGCCGCAGCCGACATGGAGGCCACCCCCTTACCCTTCGCCATAGAGGAAGCCTTGGAAGCTTTAGGGGCCATCATTGATCGGTGATCGAGAGAGAAGACGACAGCACGAAAAGCTTAAGCAAGAAAAGAAAGTAAAGATTCCCTCTCTCCTAAAAACCCCATATTTATAGGCTGCAGGGGGCGTGAGGATCAATGGACGCTTCGCATGATGCGTCGCCTAGAAAACAAGGCCGACTTTTGGGTTTCCAACCCCTACATGCGAAAAGATAAATCCTAATCATTAAGGCAAAATCTAAATAAAAGCTGACCCTTGGGATCCAATCCCAAAAGACAGCTTCAAATCAAAAAATAAATCAAGAGCAATAATGAGACACCCACGTGGCACAGGACCATTATGCGGCTAAAAAGTCTATACGGCCAGAGCGGTCCATGCGGTCCGAGCGATCCATGCGGCCAGAACATCCATGCGGCCAGAGAAGTCTATGCGGCAGGAAGAGCTTGTGCAGACATATCCATGCTTCTTATTCAAAGTATTTCAATTTTACAAATTGAAAACTTTGAAGGGGGTCTTGTAGAAGCATAGAAAAGTGCTTATGCGGCCAGGAAATCAGCCCCATGCGGCTCATTGCTGAAGGAGCCTTCATGCGGCTCAACAAGGCTTGAGAGCTTCATGCGGCTCAAGAAAGATGAAAAGGAAGCCACGTGGCCTCATGCAGCGGGCCATAAATGCTCTGAGTAGATGGCTCATTAATTATCCTGACACAGTGGCAGCTCTGACAATGATGGAGTGATAGCTCTGACATAAAGCTGCAATGATGACTCTGACATAATGGTGCGCTCCTAGGGAAACGAAAAAAATCTTTACAGCTGGCACGATCCATTTTCAAAACTCTTTCTGCGGCTCGGTTACGAGGACGTCTATGCAGCTCGGTTGCAAGGACGTCTATGCGGCTCAGTTGCAAGGGTCTATATGCGACTCAGTTGCAAGGGCCTTCATGCGGCTTAGATACAAGGGCCTTCATGCGGCTCAGTTGCAAGGGCCTTCATGCGGCTCAGTTGTAAGGGCCTCCATACGGCCCAGAATAAAGGATGTCCATGCGGCTCAAACTAAAGGACGTTCATACGGCTCGAATTAGAGGACATCCATGCGGCTCGAATTAGAGGACGTCCATGCGGCTAAAATTAAAAGACGTCCATGTGGTTCAGAGTGAAGAACTTCCATGCGGTTCAGATCACAGAGGCACGCATAAAGAAAGCGACGACGCACAGAAGAGTCTCCCCACACATCCCGAGAGCATTTCTTCATCAGAGCCAAGGCTACGTCCGATCGTCCAAGGAGTAAGGCAGAGTTGCCGTCACTCTCCCGAGCCTCTACGTCATCCCCCAGAATCAAAAATAAACAATTGTACTTAGATTGCTGTACCTAGGTTTTCGTCCCTAGGCTTTCTTTGTACGAGCAATTTTGTATTGTGAGTCTAAGTTCAGTCCTCCCATAAAATTGTTCTGTACTTTTACAATCAATGGCAAATACAAACATCGATACTAAAGACTGGAGATTTCCCTTCATAGACTATGCTGTCTATGGAATCCTTTCCGAGGGCCCGAAGGAAGCAGTATCCATCCAAAGGCGATCCCTCAGATTATACTACGATACAGCTACCAAGATGTTGTACCGACGCTCTTACGACAGGCTACTGTTACGATGCTTGTCAGACTCAGAAGCCAAACATGCACTCCGGGAGGCGCATGATAGAGTTTGTGGTGCACATCAACCAGGCCCCAAATTATATAATCGCCTCAAAAGAATGGGTTATTACTGGCCAACAACGATAGCAAATGTTGTTAAATATGCAAAAAAGTGTAGAGTTTTTCAGTTCCACGCTGATTTCATTCATCAACCTTCGGAGTTTCTACACCCGGCGGCAGCATCTTAGCCATTTGAAGCCTGGGGAATGGACGTCATAGGACCAATCAGCCCGCCATCCTCCAAGGGACATCGGTTCACCCTAGCTATAACCGATTACTTCTCCAAATGGGCGGAAGCTATACCGCTCACCGAAGCGAAGATGTCAAACATGATCAGTTTTATCAAGCATTACGTTATCTACCGCTTCGGCCTACCTCGCAGGATCATCTATGATAATGGTCCGCAGTTCGCAATCCATGTATTCTATCGGTTTTGCGATAAAAGTCGAATCCAGAATGTAGCCTCTACTGCCTATAATCCAGCGGCTAACGGGCTAGCAGAAGCCTTTAACAAAACTATTATAAAACTTCTGAAGAAGTTCGTGTCTTCAAATAAGCACGATTGGAATGAGAAGCTCGGTGAATGTCTATGGGCCTATCGCACAATGGTCCGGACTCCTACAGGAAGTACGCCATTCTCTCTGGTTTATGGGAGCGAAGCAGTTCTTCCGTTAGTAATCTAGATTCCTTCTCTTTGAGTAGCCTTAGCCAGCGAGCTGAATACCGAAGAAAGCTTTTGTCTGCGACTCCAAGAGCTCGAAGTGCTAGACAAAAAATGCTTATTAGCTCAGTAGCACATTGAGCTATACC
Organism: Iris pallida; assembly: GCA_029216955.1. Lineage (NCBI taxonomy): Eukaryota > Viridiplantae > Streptophyta > Magnoliopsida > Asparagales > Iridaceae > Iris > Iris pallida. The sequence goes on from JANAVB010030220.1 coordinate 36,585,723, forward strand.
AAGCACGCCTTTCCAGAGCCTTCAATAAAAAAGTGAAGAAAAGGGTCTTCCAAGTCGACGATCTGGTCCTAGCAGTGAGAAGACCGATGGTCATGACGCACAAAACAAAAAGAAAATTCTAGCCTAAATGGGAAGGTCCTTTCGTCATAGAATCGGTGTATTCTAATGGTACATACCGGCTGACCAAGCCTGACGGTGACTTGCTCATGATGCCTATCAATGGCAAGATCCTGAAGAATATTTTGTGTAACCCCTTTTACATAATGTTCACATATATTCAGTCTTGTAAATGTATAGTACAATGTTTATATGATTCAAAAAAACTATCTAACTATTATCCGTATTTCAAGAGTCTTGAATACGCACTGGATAATAGGTCTACTAAATATTTCTCCAATGGAATCATTTCCATTTTTTTGACTCTGTCCAAACTCGATTTGACGAAAACAAGTCACATCCCTATTACCTCTGAATTTATTTCTGATAATTATTTCCCCAGTTAAATGATTGTGTTTTGCCACGTCCACATAACCTCTGAGTAAAACATTCATCAAGGATAATCGCGTCCCCACTACCTCTGAACTATCCACTCCTACTTAATATTATGTATCTTTCCACGTCCATATTACCTCTGGTCAGATATAGAACATTCTCTGCTATTACGTAAATATTACCTCTACTAGCAGCTTCATTCAACTTATTATCTATGTTCGAATCATTCGAATATAAAACGGATAATAGGTCCACACAAAAATTTCCCAACAAAATACCTACCAGAAATATCCTTGCTACGTCCATATTACCTCTAGCATCGATATTTCACAAAACCACATTCACTTCTGAAGAGATTCTTTATTTTATACTCTAACGTCTATCAAGAGACAGAAAAAAGGTACAAGAGCCGTAAAAGGCCAACCAAAAAAAAAGATGAATTACAAAATCTACGGAATACACAGACGATTGATGCTGTCCTTCAGAGTTGCCATCTCGGCCTCAGACTTCACTGTAGCTCGGCGCCATGCCACCTCCTGATGAGTGGCTTTATCTTCAAAGAGGATCAGACTCTGATGCTCCTCCTCCAACTTCGCCAGCTGTTCTACTAAACGGGCAGAAGTGGTGGCAGTCATGGCAGCCTGGGACAAATAATCCTCCTGTTCAGAAATTGCTGCCCTCAAGTTGGCCTCCAACTGGGCAATCTCGTTCCTGATCAGCACAATGTGATTGTGTTTCTCAGAAATTTGCACAACCAGCCTATTCTTTGAGGTAGCATGGGCCTCACTTGCAGCATTAAATTGGCTGTACTAATCAGCCAGCTCGCCAATCTCCTGAAGAAGGGCATCCTTCCTTGCCTGAAAGGTAGCCCTCTCCTCCGCAAGAGCTGTCATCAAAGCGTCGTCCTCTGCACGGAACATTGACGTCGGACTCCGCTGTTTGATGTCTCGGACTCTGCTGTTCAAACTACTCTACCGCCAGTAAAATCTCCAGGTGGAGTCCCTGCTGGAACCGCTGAGCTCTATCGATCTTGGTCGCCACCATGGTGGGAGCAAACTGACTAAGCCTGGAAAACTCGACCGCATATCCATCGATCGTCCTGCCCATCTGCTTTAAATTGTTGAACCTCGTCTGTAGATCATACCGAGCTACAGCGTCAAAATACTTGGTCTGGAATCTCTCACGGAATACTGTCCATGCAATAGGTGCCCTTAATCCAGTGACCTGTACCGCCCACCAGCTGTGGGCCAGATCCAATAACTGTAGGCTCACAACGGCCACTTTTTCGTCTTCTGGAGTCCTGGCGGCCTCTAGAATAACATCAGTATTCTGCAGCCAAGCGTCTACGGCAATAGTATCTTCGCTGCCATCGAAGAAATGAGGGTTCAAGCACTTGAAGCTGTTGGCCGCACTGTTACCTGGATGACCACCTCTGTTTAAAACATCTTGTATTGTCTGGTACAATGCATCACCTCGACGATCCTGCGATGCAAGCAACTCCTTGATGAGTCCAACCAAGACTCCATCATCCTGCCTTGCAGGCTGGGCTGGCTTTATTGGGGGTTCTGGACCTCCGGAAAGCATGACTCGGGAAGCTACTCCTAAGTGCCGAGCTTGATCCTCTTGTTGTGGGAGTACTCGTTGAGCTCCTTTCGGCTGATTGACAGGCCCAGGAATAGTGCCGCTGACGAAGACGACACATGAAACAATAAAGAAGGACCAGGACAGATCAAAGATATAAGCATGTGATCAGGTCAAGATTTTAGGGATTTAGAGGATATAGGCAGAGATCAAGGGCGAGTGCTGATTGAGACATCTATTCGGTAAACCCTCACATATCTTGATTTACAAGACCTGTATGGACCACCACTTAAACCGTGTTATGCCCCAGAACGAGAATACTGGACAGCGGGGACGGACACAACCAGCTACGTATATTAAAGTGTAACCCACCTCGCTATACGGTCACGGCTGTCTAGAATACATAAGGGTTTATCTACAAGCCATCTGTCTCTTATGGTCATGAACAAGTCTATTGTCTCAATCTCAAGCAAGTAATAGCAGTTAAAAGATGTTAGAGCATCAAATATACAATAGTAAGTCATCCTATACATTACATATTTGGATGATCATGAAGCTAGTCAGATAAAATGTTAAGACTAGGAAGAGTTTCAGTCATACATGATCAACCCTAGGATTTGTCAATCATGTTACAGCCCGTAGGCAGACAGTAAGTAATGTAGAAATGAGCTAACACGTGCTCGTCGGCTAAATGCCATCAAAAGAATATTTTTATAGTAGAGTGGAAGAGCCAAAATAAAATCCACTCGTGGCCAGGGTTACGCCTGGTTGTCACCATCTGGCTGGATGGTAGGAAGATCCTCTGGAGCTGTTGCGGTATCTGGCCATACAAAACCAGCTGGATCAAATCCCAGAAAGTGCAAGTGCCATAAAGGTGGCTTCACTTAAGAACTAAAACCAGCAATTAGCACAAAACATAATTATACAATAAAACTGGAGATATGGAAAATCATGATGATATACGATAAGATAGCCATAGGACTATTCAGATAACCAAGTTACAACCCTTTAACCAAATAAGGACCTGGATTGTAACCCTTCATCGAAACGAAACTTGGTCTCCCATCATTTATTGATAAGTAAAGCACAAGCAATCAGGTCAGGTTACAATCTTGTGCAGGATCAGGACAAGATTAGACTGGGTTAGACTCCATCCAATCAAATCACGACTAAGCAATGAGTACGGCTTGATACTTTAACTAACTAGGGTTATCATAAGCCTAGTTACTAGCAAGATGCAATAAGATGTTCCAACAGCCACAAGCCCTGCAGACCATCCAAGCTATCCGGACGCAAATTAGGGGTTGAATTCATGTAGGTACATTGTCCAAGGAACACATGTAACCTTAAGTAGCTTGAAGGGTGCAACACATGATAGTGTGCTGGAAATGTGCCCTACTCGACGGTAGGCTACAAATCCCATGATGGGGCGCCCAGATAACGAAATTGCCTATAGTTGGGGAAATCTCTTCATGACTACTGAATTATTCTTTTTATTAGCCTTAGTCAGTTTAAGAAGGTACCCCTGACAGTGGTACTCAGGTTCCCTGCCTAGACATGATACGAGACAATACTGGTTCATTTGTACAAACACAATCGTCCTCGGTGTCCAGGTCATTCATTCTTGTCATGTCATGCTAGCCGTCGCAACAGCTTCAATAGTTCCTATCATGCTTGCTTATCATGTCATGTCATGTCAATTCACTTGTTATACCATGTTATGTATAATTATCAGTCCAGTTGTGTCAATCAATTCTAGGTTATCAAGTTCGTGACAAGAGGGTGAAAGCAAAAGGCACACGGGTACGCATGGGGGGCTCAAAGCCTTTATGCAAGAGAAACCACGCTAGGCTAAGGGGGGCCCGAGCATAAAAATGACTTTACACGAGCAAACCAAGAAAGGACCCATCTACGCGAGCAAGTACTCTACGCGAGCAGGACCAGAGAAGGACCCCTCTACGCGAGCAATCACCCTACACGAGCAGAATTCTACGCACGCGAGAGTAGCCAAACTCTACGCACACGAGCACTCGGGTGTGACTCTACGCGAGACTCTACGCATGCGACAGTAGCCCTGCGTAGAGCTCGAATGAGCTCGGCGTAGAATGGAGTTACGCGGGCACGTAATACGTGTGCGTAAAAAGGGGACACTACGCGGGCACGTAAAAACATGGGCGTAAAGGATAATTAATATGCGAGCACGTGAAACGTGTGCTTAAAGAGGGTAAATGATACACTGGCACGTATAACGTGGGTGTAAAAACTAAATACTACGCTAACACGTAAGAACGTGTGCGTAAAAACTTCATCTTCTCTCCAAGGCTAATACAAGCAGGCGTAAAAGCTCAGGAGCTCAAGAAAACCCTATTTCGGTCAAGACTCGATGAAATCCAACCATTCCAAAACCAAACTTGTGTAACATCAGAATGCCTTCTACATAGAACTCTTAGTTTTCGAAAACAAACAAGTTTAGTAGATCAAAACCAAGAAATCCAAAAATTCAACAAAGTTAGATCTATATGGAATGAACCATGGAAACTAAAAATTCTAAGTACTAAAGTGTCTTGGAATTTCGTGAGGAAGACAATGGAACAATAAAACTTGAGTTCCTCCATGAAGTAAGATGCACTTGCCTACGGTGGTGCTCGGTGGAGAAGAAATAAGGAAGAAGAAAAGAAGTAGTAAATGAGTAATGAATGAGGAGAGAGAATGGTTGTTGGGTTAATAAATGAGGGATGGTGGTAGGTAGGGGTTTACCTATCAACCCAAACCGAGCCGAACCCAGCCGAACCCAACCGAACCCAATGCAGGCTAAGGCCAGGATAAACCACATGAACCAGAAAATGCTAACTAACCCATGCCAATGCAAAACCCAAGACTAGCCAGTCAAGACAAGTCGAACCAGGATGAACCCAAAATAAACCAAGGCAAGAATAAACCAGGATCAAGCTAAGCAAGATAAGTCTAATTACGGGTCGAGATTTAGTACACGTATCCTGAAAATACGTATAAGGAAAAACGGATATGACAACTCTATCCACCTTAAAATAATTATGTCCTCGAAATTTAACCAAAAGGCTAGAGATGTCAGGGCAAGCAATACTAATCACAAGCAAGTTATAATTAAGCAATCAATCAAACAATCAGTCACTCAAGCAAGGAATCGAAGGCATGAGGCATAAGGAAGACATTATACCTCAGGAGCCAAATAGGTCGGGATATCGCGATCGAATATCATCCTCATGCTCCTACGTTGACTCCACCAAAGAGTGATGACCCCAAGCAACACGGACTAGCTTGATAGTCTTGTTCTTGAGTATCTTCTCTCTTCGGTCCAATATGGATATAGGTCTCTCCTCATACGAAAGGTTGGTACCAACAACCAATTCCGAATGATCAAGGACATGACCTGGATCTGGGATATACCGTCGCAATTAGGATGTATGGAAGACATCATTCACCTCACGTAACGACGATGGGAGAGCAAGACGATAGGATACATCACCTACTCGCTCCAAGATGTCGAACGGCCCTATATACCTAGGACTAAGCTTTCCTCGTACGCCGAAATAAATGATGCCACGGGTAGGCAAGATCCTAAGGAATACATGGTCGCCGACAAAAAATTCAAGGGACGTCGATGAGAGTCGGCCAAATGACGCTAGCGATCTTTTGCAACTCGAAGATGATCTCTAACTTGCCTGACCACCTCAAGAGTCCGTGTTACTATTTCTGGACCAAGCATTTGCCTCTCACCGATATCATCCCAAGCTAGCGGAGATCCATACTTCCTGTCGTACAGGGCCTCAAAGGGTACCATCTGGATGCAGGCCTTAAAACTGTTGTTGTACAAGAACTCCACTAGATGCAAGTGATCTTCCAACGAACCACCGAAGTCGAGTGTACATGACCGCAATATATCTTCAAGTCTGGATCGTGTGCTCCGACTGACCATCTGTCTGCGGATGATAAGCGGAACTAAACTTGAGACGAGTCCCCAAACTTTTCTGAAGACTCTGCCAAAAGTGCGATATGAATCTTAAATCTCTGTCGGATACAATACTGACTGGTACTCTATGCAATCTAACAATCTGTCTAAGGTACATCTCTGTAAGCTGGTCTGTCGGCTGATCGATTCTGAAAGAGATAAAATAAGCTACCTTGGTGAGTCTGTCGATTATAACCCCGATAGCATCTCTCCCTGCCGGAGATCTAGGTAATCCCGTTACAAAATCCATGGTAATGTGCTCTAATTTCCATTCTGGGATCGACAAAGGTTGAAGAAGTCCAGCCGGTCTCTGATGTTCAGCTTTAACTTGTTGGCAAACTAAACACCGAGAGACAAATCGGGCTATCTCTCTCTTCTTGCCATTCCACCAAAAATGCTGTCGAATATCATGATACATCTTTGTACCGCCCGGATGAATCGAATACTGAGAACTGTGAGCCTCTGTGTCATGACCTGTACCCAGTGTAAGGGCACGTGAAGTAACGAACGTCCAGCCTACGCCACAGTGTCGGCGGTAGAATGCTGTCCTGAGTCACAATATCTAATACAGTCTAAAATAAGCTCCGAATGGAGAGTAATAATAAGTAACTCAATCATAATACTAAGATGGAATAGAAGAATGAATCTCAAGAGAGTCACAGATAAAAAATCTAGGTGTAAACCACCAGAATAAATCTCAAGTACAACTCATAAAGTCTCAAATAGAAATACAAATAAAGTACTAAGTCTCAGCTAGACTATAGGCAAGTCCTCAGCGACTGTGGGATCCTCCTGAGGGTCCACGTCGCCAGTGTCATCTAAGCCAGTGCCATAATAAGTAGGACAGTACTCCTCATCAATACCTGTAAAATTTTCAACATGCCCAGTCAGGACGGAACGAGCACATATCTCGCACAACAGTTCATAGCAGGAATGGACATATAAAGCAAGCTATATAAAACTATACATGAATCGCTGTAAAAGAAATCAACAAGTGAGAGAAACTATAAAATGAGATATAATATGATAATAGAGAAATATAACCTTCTACGTGAATCAGATCATGAATTGATTATGTAAACGGTCTGGGTTGCACATGGATACAGCTATGGAGTGCACATGGATACAACTACTGGGGATAATGATCACATAACCAACTACACTCTCCCTGCCCCCAATCAATACACAAGGATCAATGCATGTTATTTTATTGCACATGGATATCAACTACTGTATACATGGAGCTCATATGGTCATGAGTGTACATGAATAACATATGAGTGCATATGGATAAATATAAATACATGGAGTACATGATGGCCATGATAAAGTACATGAACATGACATACTCAATGTATCCGAGGGGATAACATCGCATGAAAAGATCCATAGGGTACTAATCCGTGTGAACGTCGTGTCAGCATCAAGTATAATAGTCTATAACAAGAAAACATATCCAAAGAAGTATGAAAAGATCAGAGAATATACTCGCCTGGCAAATCGAACTGCTGATGATGAGGTGTAACTAAACTGGGGCAATATAAACCTATTTAAATACACACATGTCACAACCAAGTCCACAATATCAAAAGAAATGGCTACAATGCAAGACTACATGCTTCTAGGTCCATTTTGGTCAAAGTCAACCCTCGGTCAACTCTGGTCAAACCTGGTCAACGCTGGTCAAACTTCTTCAAACCTGGGTCAACTAGTTCGTCTACTAATTTCTAGGTCATACACAAAATTCTAGGTCATTTGGAGTTCGTTTGAGTTGAATTGGATCAAGTTTGATCCAAAGTTGACTTTTATCAATTTGGTCAACTTGTCGACCAATTCGACTAAACTAAGCTCGAGATGACAAACCAAATCTGTCGTAGGGCTCCTATAGTCATATACGCAACTACAATCTAATCTAAGAGAGTTAACAAGCAATTATATATATATATATATATATATATATATATATATATATATATATATATATATATATATATATATATATATATCAAAAAAAAAAAAAAAATATATATATATATATATATATATATATACATATAGGTATATACACACATGTGTATATACAATACAACAAAACCAAAATCTAACAAAAAGTGATGTGTGCGTGTGTGTGTACTGGTGCTTACTGAAATGAGTTAAATTCTGTGATTAAAACAGCAAACACAATCATGATATATCCTAAATTAATATACTATTATATACATATATATATATATATTTTTTTTTTATACATATATATACAATCAAGAAACTATATATATATATATATATATATATATATATATATATATATATATATATATATATATATATATATATATATATATGTATATATATATATATATACAATGCTCAAAAGGAAAGTAATACCAATGGTTTTTCAAATAGGTTTAGTGAATCTAAATCTGGAATTAAAACCATCATGACCCATTCTCAACATGTATGTATTAGCAATGGATTTCAACAGGGTTTTATATATATATATATATATATATATATATATATATATATATATATATATATATATATATATATAGAAAAGCATATATACTCATAATTGATGGAAAATTATGAAACAAACCCAAAAGTTGGTTCCCACAAATCCGAAACCTCATATATGTCCTAAAAACTCAGATTTTGTAAACTAAGAAGTTGGAAATCAAAATATCGTATTTAACTCAAAAATCGAAATATCAAATAAATCTCAATTTTATCCAATTCAATGAAAACCCGATTATGCTTGGAAAAAGCAAACAAATAGGTGATGATCCCGCGGATCACTTCCCACAAGTTCTAATTATCATATATGAACTAACAATTCAGAAAATACGGACTAAAATGTCAAGGATCGAAAAATCACATTTATATTCAAAACTTTGAACTCGAAAAACCCAATTTTGAAAAAATGACTCAAAACGCAAAATACACCAAATCAACCCGCGAAACTCGTCATACACGCTGGTCTCAACCTACGTGATACGTTCGGGTACTCTCGGGTTCGAAATCGTGTCCGTGTCGTGTCCACAGAATGCGTATCAGAATTTTCTGATACCGTGTGGTACGCGTGCGTTCTCGCTCGTTTGAGCGCCGCACATGCAACGAAATGCCACGTGCTTGTGCACGTAGCTGGGGGGGTCTTGGGGTAGGTCTAGGACACAACGAAACGGCGAAATGCTGCCCGAAACAGCGCACGTAGACCCACGCACCCGTGCGGCCTGCTTGCGCGTGGTGCCGTCCACGCTGCTCCCTCGTCGGGCCACGTCGCGACTTGGGATTCGTCCTACGGGTCGTCTAGGTCTAGGTCAACATGTTCCAAGTCCTGGAACGGGTCTTCGCTACGTCTTGTGCGCGCATGAAGTCCGTTTCCGTGACAAAAATCAGCCCAAGTGTACAGTGTGGCTGACTAGTGCACGCGCAATTTCTCCGCGCTCGCTCGACGAAACTTCGTGAAATTTTACGAACATGTGGCCAGAGTTTGCCCCTACATGCTCGTAAAATTTCACGCAAGACGGAGCTCTGTGCGTCGAGTTATGACGCACAGACTGCAGGACGTGCACGGGACCGTGCACGGGATCTCGTGCACGCGTGTCCGTATCCGAAACGTCGCTGAAAAGTCATCGATTTCCAATCCGTCTTCACAAAAGTTTATTGAAATTATATTATCTAAACATCCATGAAGTCAGAATCGAAAAACAGCAACTTTCAATCCTAAGCGGCATTTCGTTGAACACGTGCCGTAAGGGACCGACACGGGCTCGATACCCCCATCAAACAGAGTCGAAATCCCACCAAATTTCCTGGACAAGGCTAGGGCACCTATATGGATACGAAAATGAAGAAAAAACTAGATTTGTAATGGTAGATTAGGGTTTTACCTATTGAGTGTCAAAACTCAATGATCGGGGCTCCTCGATTGTCGTGTCGGCCGATTTCCCTCCAGCAAAACCTTTCATCTCCACTCCAGAAATGGTCCAGCAGATCCTCCTCTCCTCGACGAGCGCAATGGAGTTCGTTTGGAAAGAAACGGACTCCGGATGAAGAAAATAGGTGTTTTGGAGAGATGGATCTTTTAGGGTTTCTTGGTGGAGGCTCACAATTTTCACAAATAATGAAAAGAGGAGGGGTGCTGCTGTGTTGGGCGGCCAAGGGGGGTGTCTAGGGGTTAGGGTTTCACTTGGGCCATCTCCTACTCAATTAGAAATGGGCCCAAGTCAAAAAGCTTAAAGGCCTACATGCAAAAAGGCTAAATAAATAAATAAAAGCCTTAAAAATAATCTAATGCATAAAAATAATTTCTAAAAATAAAAATAATAATTCTAAGGCATGGTTAGTCCCTATACAATGTCCACTAAGGTTAAACCAGTTGCTAGCACAAACATAAGTCAACATATTCAGAAAATCACAAAAGGCAAAAATGGCTAAAAATCAATCAATCACTCTAAAAAAATTTACTAATAAAATCTAAATTAATTCTAATAATAATAAATCTAATTTCTAATATAGCATTAAGGTTCTAGGTCATGGTTGGCTAAGGTCAAACTACCAAGTCACCAGTTTACAATCAATCAAATCATACTGCAATCAATCTAATTAATAAATAGATAAAAATTCAAATAAAAATCATAAAAATTTAAATAAATAACAATTACTAAAATACCCTTGAAATTGAAAAGTGAGTGTGACACTCTGTCATGATCTTCTGTCTGATATCACCACTAGGTACATAAAGATGCCTCCCATGTCGGAGTGTACCATCCTCATGGATACATAATTCTGGTCTTCTCCCTGCTACACATTCTGCCCTAAGCCGCTGAAGCTTAGAATCTGCTGACTGAGCTAACTTGATCCTCTCAACTATACTGGACTGAACTTGCATACTGGTCATCAATGCCATACTGGTAGGAAGGACAACTTCTATACCCATCTTCTGAAGATCTGCTAACAACTCTGGTTGTGCTGTTAGAAAATAAACTCTGGCTCTCCTGCTCAATGCATCTGCGACGACGTTGGCCTTCCCAGGATGATACTACAGGATGATGTCATGATCTACAAGTAGCTCTAGCCATCTCCTCTGACGCATGTTGAGATCCTTCTGGGTAAACACATACTTCAGGCTCTTGTGGTTGGTAAAAATCTCCACCCGATCTCCATACAAATAGTGTCTCCAAAGCTTAAGTGCAAATACTACTGCTGCCAGCTCCAAGTTGTGGGTTGGATAATTCCTCTCATGATCACAAAGTTGACATGACGCATATGCTATTAGCTTTCTATGCTGCATCAAAACACATCCTAAGCCTCTACCTGAAGCATCATAATAGACAGAAAATCCCTCTGTCCCATCTGGAAGCGTGAGAATGGGTGCTGTCATCAAGCCTCGCTTCAACTTCTCAAAAGAATCCTGAAATTTTGCTGTCCAAGCGAACTGCACATCCTTACGGGTCAACTGGGTAAATGGTGCTGAAATCCGAGCAAAGTCTGACACAAACCGACGATAGTAGCCGGCCAAGCCAAGAAAATTGCGAACTTCTGCAACTGTGCTGGGTACCGGCCACGTCTCAATGGCCACGATCTTCTGGGAATCTACTTCTACTCCTCCTCTGATGATGATATGGCCCAAGTATGAAATACGATCGAGCCAGAACTCGTATTTACTGAACTTGGCATACAACTGGTGCTCTCGAAGAATCTGGAGGACAATTTTGAGATGCTGCTCATGATCCGCTTCACTCTTGCTGTAGACCAGGATGTCATCTATAAACCCAATTACGAACTGATCCAAATAAGGCATGAGGATACGATTCATGAGGTCCATGAATACAGCCGACGTATTAGTTTCTCCAATGGGCATCACAAGGAACTCCCAATGCCCATACTTGGATCTAAATGCCGCCTTCAGGGTGTTCTGCTCTCTGACTCCGATCTGGTGGTATCCTGTCCGCAGGTCAATCTTCAAAAATACGGACGCCCCTTTGAGTTGATCAAACAAGTCATCTATCCTCGGGAGAGGGTATTTATTCTTGATTGTTACTGAGTTCAAGGTACGATAGTCAACACATAATTTGGACGTACCATCATTCTTTTTTACAAGAAGCATAGGGCTCCCCAAGGCGACCCACTAGCACGGATGAATCCTTTGGTCCTGAGTTCTTCAATCATCTTATACAAGATCTCCAATTCTGATGGTGCCATCCGGTAAACTCTTTCTGATACTGGTGCTGTTCCGGGGAACAAGTCTATGGTGAACTCGATCTCTCTCTCTGGTGGCATACCTGGAAGCTCTTCGGGAAAAACATCGAGAAACTCTTCAATTCTGGGAAATTGAACTGCCACTGCGACTGCCATCCACAACACTGGACGTGAAGGTTCTACTCCGCCTCGGATGAATGAAAACTCTGGCTCACCAGAAATACTAAAAATAATCTTGCCGATATGGCAATCTATTCTAGCATACTAGTCCCTCAACCAATCCATCCCTAATACCACATCATAATCGGCCATCAGGAATTCTATCAACCTAGAGGAAAACTCTCTACCGCTAACTATGATCCGACACAAGGAAAATACTCTATCTACTCCCACAAGTCCATTACCAGTAAGTATATTGAGCCTTACTGATAATGACTCGGGCTCCAGCCCTATCCGTGTCACGAATCGTGCAGACATGAATGAATGCAATGCACCAAAATCAAACAATGCTAATACTGGAAAGGAGTTGACGAGAATAGTACCTGCCACTACCTCACGTGATGCTAACTCCTCTTCCACGGTCAAAGCCATCACTTGACCGTGCCTTCGGGGTGCTGGTCCCATCTGCTGGAAACCTCTCTAGCGATTCTGGATCTGAGCTTGGACTTGTGCATACTGCTGGGGGTTCTGCTGCTGAAATAGTTGGGTCCGAGGTGGTATGGGCCTCGAAAACGGGTACTGCTGCTGCTGTTGAACTGGTGCTGGGGCTGGCCCCCTAACCGAAGGACTAGAAAAGATTGATGAAGATGAACTCCCCCCATTCGGGTAGTTCCCAACCCTGTGGTCCGGCGTCCCACAAGCCAAGCACAAACCTTGTGCTCTGCAATATTCTGACACTACGTGCCCTGGCTTCCCACAATGAGTGCAACCCATTACAGAAGACTGCTTCTGCTGGGGCTGGTGCTGAAGACTGGTTCATCTAGCCTTGAGACCGCTTCCGACTTCCAGTCCGGTCCACAAACCTCGGGGAGGTATACTCATGCCTCCTAGCTACTCTCAATACTGCATCGAAAGTCTGATGTTCAAACTGCTCCACTGCCAGTAAAATCTCCAGGTGGAGTCCCTGCTGGAACCGCTGAGCTCTGTCGAACTCGGTCACCACCAAGGTGGGAGCAAACCGACTAAGCCTGGAAAACTCGGCCGTATATCCATCGACCATCCTGTCCATATATTTTAAATTCGTGAACCTCGTCTGTAGATCACACCGAGGTACAACATTCAAGTACTTGGTCCGAAATCTCTTACGAAATACTGTCCATACAATAGGTTCCCTTAATCCAATGACCTGTGCCGCCCACCAGCTTCGGGTAAGATCCAATAACTGCAGGCGTACTACGGCCACCTTCTCATCTTCTGGAGTCCTGGCTGCCTCTAGAATAACCTCAGTATCCTGCAGCCAAGCGTCTGCGGCAATATCATCTTCGCTGCCATCGAAGAAGGGAGGGTTCAAGCGCTTGAAGCTGTTGGCCGTACTGTTACCTGTATGACCACCTCTGTTCAAAGCATCTTGTACTGTCTGGTGCAATACATCACCTCGATGATCCTGCGATGCAAGTAACTCCCTGATGAGTCCAACCAAGACTCCATCATCCTGTCTTGCAGGCTGGGCTGGCTGCACTGGGGTTCTGGACCGCCGGGAAGCATGACTCGGGAAGCTACTTCCGAGTGCTGAGCTTGATCCTCTTATTGCGGGAGTACTCGTTGAGCTCCTTCCGGCTGATTGACAGGCCCAGGAATAGTGCCGCTGACGAAGACGACACATGGAACAATAAGGAAGGTCCATGACAGATCAAAGATATAAGCATGTGATCAGGTCAAGATTTCAGGGATTTAGAGGATATGGGCAGAGATCAAGGGCGAGTGCTGATTGAGACATCTATTCGGTAAACCCTCACATATCTTGATTTACAAGACCTATATGGACCACCACTTAAACCGTGTTATGCCCCAGAACGAGAATACTGGACAGCAGGGGCGGACACAGCCAGCTACGTATATTAAAGTGTAACCCACCTCGCTATACGGTCACGGCTGTCTAGAATGCATGAGGGTTTATCTATAAGCCACCAGTCTCTTATGGTCATGAACAAGCCTATTGTCTCAATCTCAAGCAAGTAATACCAGTTACAAGATGTTAGAGCATCAAATATACAATAGTAAGGCATCTCATACATTACATATTTGGATGATCATGAAACTAGTCGTACAAAATGTTAAGACTAGCACGAGTTTCAGTCATACATGATCAACCCTAGGATTTGTCAATCATGTTACAGCCCGTAGGAAAACAGTAAGTAAAGTGCAATCGAGCTAACACGTGCTCGTCGGCTAAACGTCATCAAAAGAATATTTTTACAATATAGTGGAAGAGCCAAAATAAAACCCACTCGTGGCCAGGGTTACGCCTAGTTGTCACAATCTGGCTGGAAGGTAGGAAGATCCTCTGGAGCTGCTCCGGTATCTGGCCATACAAAACTAGCTGGTTCAGATCCCAGAAAGAGCAAGTGTCGGAAAGAAGGCTTCATTTAAGAACTAAAACCAGCAATTAGCACAAAACATAATTATACAATAAAACTAGAGATATGGAAAATCATGATGATATACGATATGATAGCCATGGGACTATTCAGATAACCAAGTTACAATCCTTAAACCAAATAAGGACCGGGGTTGTAACCCTTCATCTGAACGGAACTTGGTCTCCCACCATTTATCAATAAGTAAAGCACAAGCAATCAGGTCAGGTTACAATCTTGTACATGATCAGGACAAGACTAGACTGGGTTAGACTCCATCCAATCAAATTACGGCTAAGCAATGAGTACGGCTTGATACTTTAACTAACTAGGGTTATCACAGGCCTAGTTACTAGCAAGATGCAATAAGATGTTCCAACAGCCACAAGCCCTGCAGACCATCTAGGCTATCCGGACGCAAATTAGGTGTTGAATTCATGTGGTTACATTGTCCAAGGAACACATGTACCCTTAAGTAGCTTGAAGGGTGCAACACATGACAGTGTACTGAAAATATGCCCTACTCGACGGCAGGCTACAAATTCCATGATGGGGCACCCAGATAATGGGATTGCCTGTAGCTGGGAAAATTTTTTCATGACTACTGAATTATTCTAGTTATTAGCCTTAGTCAGTTTAAGAAGGTACCCCTGACCGTGGTACTCAGGGTTCCCTGTCCTAGATATGATGTGAGACAATACTAGTTCATTTGTACAAACACAATCGTCCACGGTATCCATGCCATTCATTCTTATCATGTCATGTTAGCCGTCGCAACAGCTTCAATAGTTTCTATCATGCTTGCTTGTCATATCATGTCATGTTAATTCACTTGTTATACCATGCTATGTACAATTATCAGTCCAGTCGTGTCAATCAATTCTAGGTTATCAAGTCCGTGACAAGAGGGCGTAAGCAAAAGGCACACGGGTACGCATGGGGGGCTCAAAGCCTCTACATGAGAGAAACTACGCTAGGCTAAGGGGGGGCCCGAGCGTAAAAATGACTTTACACGAGCAAAACCAAGAAAGGACCCCTCTATGCTAGCAAGTACTCTACGCGAGCAGGACCTGAGAAAGGACCCCTCTACGCGAGCAATCACCCTATGCAAGCGGTATTCTACGCACGCGAGAGTAGCCGAACTCTACGCGCGCGAGCACTCGGGCGGGACTCTACGCGAGACTCTACGCACGCGAGAGTAGCCCTATGTAGAGCTCGAATGAGCTCGGTATAGAATCTGGTTACGCTGGCACGCAATGCGTGTGCGTAAAAGGGAACACTACACGGACATGTGAAAACGTGGGCGTAAAGGATAATTAATACGCGGGAACGTGAAACGTGTTCGTAAAGAGGGCAAATGATATGCTGGCACGTAAAACGTGGGCATAAAAACGAAATACTACGCTAGCATGTAAGAACGTGTGCATAAAAACTTCATCTTCTTCCCAAGGCCAAGACAAACAAGCGTAAAAGCTCACGAGCTAAAGAAAACCCTATCTCGGTCAAGACTCGATGAAATCCAACCATTCCAAAACCAAACTTGCGTAACATCAAAGTGCCTTTTACATAGAACTCTTAGTTTTCGAAAATAAGCCAATTTAGTAGATCAAAACCAAGAAATCCGAAAATGCAACAAACTTAGATCTACATGGAATGAACCATGGAAATTAAAAATGCTAAGTACTAAAGTGTCTTAGAATCTTGTAAGAAAGATAATGGAACAATAAAACTTCAGTTCCTCCATGAAGCAAGATGCACTTGCCTACGGTGGTGCTCGGTAGAGAAGAAATGAGAAAGAAGAAAAGAAATAGTAAATGAGTAATAAATGAGGAGAGAGAATGGTTGTTGGGCTAATAAATGAGGGATGGTGGTAGGTAGGGGTTTGCATATCAACCCAAACCGAGCCCAACCAAGCCAAACCCAACCGAACCCAATGCAGGCCAAGGCCAGGATAAACCACATGAACCAGAAAATGCTAACTAACCCATGCCAATGCAAAACCCAAGACTAGCCAGTGAAGACAAGTTGAACCAGGATGAACCCAAAATAAACCATGGTAAGATTAAACCAGGATCAAGCTAAGCAAGACAAGTCTAATTACGGGTCGGGAGTCCAAACACGTATACTGAAAATACGTATAACGGAAAACGAAGATGACACCAATGGCGGGGACCATCGCCACAAGGGGTTCTTTCTCCTTGTCTATAAGGGAATATACAGACGTGGTCAGCCTCACGAGGAGCACGCAAAATCGATGTGTAAAGATCTCATCCAAAGAGAGGCGCAAAGGCAACATACCCGCAGAAGGATGAGCCGATTGGACTTGGTTCTCGTCCAGCTCTCTCATCACAGTTCCTATTGCAGACATATCTCCCACAGATATTTCGTAGGAGAGACTGATCTTCTGACCGCTATCAGGGTCTGGGCCTTCGCCCTGCTCATTCCTTCGTTCAAGTCTTACAACTGAAGAAGACCCGCCCTCATCCAACAGTCGAGGACGAGCATGGAACGTTATCACCACCTCCATCTCCTCAGGCGAGGAGCACCTACCTCAGCTACAACTTTGGGGTCCTATGCAAAGGACAAACGTAAGGGTGAGATAGCTGCTAAAGGCTTG
Organism: Iris pallida; assembly: GCA_029216955.1. Taxonomy (NCBI): domain Eukaryota; kingdom Viridiplantae; phylum Streptophyta; class Magnoliopsida; order Asparagales; family Iridaceae; genus Iris; species Iris pallida. Next base: position 36,603,181 of record JANAVB010030220.1, read on the forward strand.
ACCAGAACGGCTATGGAATCTAGGAAGGGGTCTACCTTCCGGATAATAACGGCCCGTGATGCCGTTCCTCCCCTTCCAGTTTGCCGGAAGGACCTCCTCAAGGGAACGAACCAGCACCCACTTCCTTGGCTCTCCTCAGGGCAACAATTTTCTTTTTTTTGCTTTAAAGTTGGCTCCTGGGCTAATTCAGTTGAAGCTTTCCTCTTCTGGGGAGGATTGAGAGGAGAAGAACCATCATCTTTCGGGTCCTCCTTCGGAGACACTGTTGCCTCCCTAAAGATAGCTTCTGGCAGCGGTACTTCGACTGGTTCCGCGGTGGAAATAATACTTTTCTTCTTACGGCCTTTCGGCACCTTTTTCGTAGGAAGGGGGTCAAACCGAGTCCCCAATATCAAGCTATGTTCACGATCATACTAAGGATGAAAAGTGTTGATCTGAACATAAAATTTGGCGGCGGCGTAGCATAAATGGGTCTCAGGCTTATCCAGGGGCAGAGTAAAGATCGCCTCCGTGCACCCGATGTTGTAGTACATCCAAGCACGTGCCCCGTCAATCAAGCTGCTTATCGACTCCAAATATGGGCTAGCATTTCCCAGAAGGAGCTGGCTATAGCCAAACTGTCGTACGAAATAGCTCGATAAATACGGCTCCAGATAGGCATGGTTTCTATTTTGGAGCACCAGATGCGATGGTCTAATAGACTGAAGCCAGTAAAACACCCAGCAGTCAAATTAGTGGCATGAACTCCTTCATCCACCAAGATATCTCCTACAGTACCGCTGTCGGATGGAGGGGATACTCTAAAGAACTCATAGTTCTGTAAAAAGCCTAAAGCCTTTCTACAAGCAGGTACACCGGTGACAGCCCAATCTGTATCACAAAATCTGCAAAAAAAGGTATCTTCTGTCACAGAATTCGCCACCGGTCCAATAATTACTAGGAAAGGACAATGCAGTAGCAGCCACCCCATCAGGAAATGATATGGAAGCTCGGTTCGGGCGAAGTAGGGCCTGCCGTCGGGAGTCACCGCATCCCTGACGAAGTCCTGCAGACCTCGTCCAATGGCACAGACCATCGCGGAGAGCAACAAAAGACGATGTCCGAATGCCAGCTTCACAGCCGAAAGTATCATAACCCGGCTTATTCTCTCAATGGACCCTGAACCTCCAGGGACTATACAGTCGTGAAGCCAGATCATTAAGAAAGCTGCCAACACAGCTTTCTCCGACAACGGATATTCGGCTTGACGAAAGTAATAGCCAATCGGAGACCCAGGATCAGCACTGTCCTTAGTATCTGCCGTTTCATAGTCCGCCATCCGGGCCTCTATATCAGACTTGGTCATAGGTTTTAAGATCGAAAAGGAGGCCGAATCTTCCCCTTCTCCTTGAATGAAGACATGGCCCATCCAGGCCCTCGTATGGGGATTGGCCCCCTCGGTCCTTCCTTTCTTAGTTATCCTATGACAGATAAGAAGATGACAAAGCAATTCCTTGTATACATCAATCATCCCAGAGTTTTCACTCTCCAGGTTTCGGAGTTCTTCATCACAAGGCACGTACTCTTCATAGGGCTCCGTACCCCAGGAAAGCTTTGACACTTCCTGCATTTCATGGAGAGCCAGTCCCATCTCTCCAGCTGGAGTAAAAAACGTACAAGTATGAAGGTTATATAACTCAGCCAAAGAGATAAACATTGGCCAGTTGACCCTCATACCATATTGAGTGGCCCTAATAGCGTAGTAAAGGCTAGCAGTCTTCAGGGTAGCTTCATACGTGGAAAGAATCCAGCCAGTGAGATTGCTCCAGAATGAAAACGGGTATCACAAGCCTTCCATCCGCATCTTCATTGCGGGATACGATAAATCCCCCATCATCATCAAATGGCAAAGCGTGTCAGCAACATAAGGATGGAGGTTAGTGGGAATGTCGTTCACTACAGCACTAGGTTGCAGTCCCTCGTAGAGTAAAATGCAGAGCCCCTGATACATTTGAAAGTGTCCTTCCTTCGATCGCCTGAGTCGAACTGAATTCTTCCAGAGATGATTCCGGAAAGCTCAGGAGTTAACTCCCACTTCATCCGTCGTCGCACAGCTAAGGCAGTGAAAGCAGACAAAAGATACTGGCGCTCCATCGACAGCAGCCATATCCTATGATTTTCCAGATTAATCACCATAGGGTTTCTCAAACGTATGGTCTCACCATTTTCAAACCCTATGCTATCACCAAACAGAAAGTACGATTTCTTGAAGCGACGTGCCCCTTCACGCACGAACTTTTCATCATTAATCATCTGCCACAAAAAGGTCATATCTTATTCAACTATAGTGAGGGTCCGCTCCATAGGCTGATTTTGACTAATCTTGTCCTGAACCGCGCTGATCATATCTGTTATGGGACTGGTATCAAGAGCCTGATAAGCGGAGCCGAAAGGGATTTTGTCAAATTCTGGGACAAACATGTTTACTGTAAGGGTAGAAAGAAAGTCAGAGTCAGAAAACCGCAGAAAAAACCAAGTCCTGAAGAACTCCTATACGCCCAAAGGGCTATGTGCCCAAAGGGATATGCACCCAAAACAAAACATGCGGGCGCATAACACACCAACAGTACGTGGGCGCATAACATGCCACTGCTTAGAGGACGCATAACGTGGCAGCATTTGGGCGCATAGCACACCACAGTGTTGGCGCATGACTTCTGTGGGCGCATAGTAATGCTCACAGAAGTATGTTGCCTTAAGCGCAAGCGCCCGGACAAAAGAAAAGTCTGAGCGTCATAGATTAACGCTCGAGACTTTATTTTTTGAAGCATGCCCTCACCCAGAATCGGGTCCTGGACTGTCGAAGACACTGTCGTAGGGGGAGAGTCACACGACGCAGCCCCCTTGCCCTTCGCGGATCTCTTGGCGACCTTGGGAGACATGGTTCTAAAAGAAAAAGACGAAGAGTTTTTCCAAAAATTCAAAGAGAAAGAAATAATAAAAACTTTCTCTCTCCTCCAAGGGTCTATTTATAGGCACGGGCTATACTATGCGCCCACTTGCTGTATACGCCCATTGTGTACTATGCACCCACTACAGCCTATGCACCCATGTAAAGGATCAGCTCTCTGTATACTATGCGACTATCCCTTGCTGACGTGGACGACGCATGAAGGATGGACCGCTTCAAAGTCCATTTTGATAAATCTATCAGTTCGGATTTCGAGGAAAATCTCAACTGTCGTATCTCCTTGACAGGCTGGCCGAAACAACTATACGCCCAAGGAGAGAGCCGTGCTATGTGCCCATTGCCTCGTAAGAAGACGATCCATGCTTCTTTCAAAGTATTTCGAACATTGTTCAAGTATCGAAAACTTTGAAGGGGGTCTTGTAGAAGCATAGAAATTTTCAGCAAATGAAGCCCCATGCGCCCAAATCAGTGAAGCTCTATGCGCCCAGCCAGTGGAGCTCTATGCGCCCAGCCAACGAAGCTTTATACGCCCAGTCAGTACAACTTCATGCGTCCAGTCAGTACAACTTCATGCACCCAGCCAGTAAAGTTCCATGCGCCCAAGACTAACTCCCCCGAAAGGAGGGCGCATAGCCTGAGACATGGCTATGCGCCTAAGCCTGACTCAGTAAAAGCCATGATCAACATGAGCACCGAAGCGCACGGCCACGTCAGTCTCCATGAGCAGTCGTGCACCGAAGCATGCGGCCACGTCAATGCCACGATCTCGCAACCTGTATGCGCCTACGTCCTATGCGCCCAAAGCAGGACTATGCGTCCACATAAAAACTAGTATGTTTTCTTATGTGGGTGTATAACACCATTCCAACTCAAGAACGACTATAAGAGGGGGGCCTCATCCCTCTTCAAACAGACAGAACGGAGAGCATTTTTAAGAGCCAAATTGCTGCACTTCTTGCCAGTGAGCCGAGAGTTAGCAATTTTCTTAGGTTTTCTCCCACTTTTGTAATCAGAGTATGAACGGAGTAAAGGAGCAACTGCCGCTCGATCTCCATCGTCCCATTCCCTAGAATTCTTTTTTGTACTCGGGGATCCTCAGCGCAGGATCTCTCAAGCGTACTCGATTTGTGGTGCCTTGCGCCAATAAAAGAAAAGACAATATTTTTTTGTGTGTCCACAATTATGATGTCTTCTAAATTGCATACTAGATTGGTTTGGTGACCTTAGTTAATGTCATGTCATACTTCATTCTAGTCATGGTACGGGGCAATGTCATATCGCAAAATAGTGCGCTGTCCCTTGTCCTTGTTTGGTTGTAGGGATAGTCTACTGTTTCGATGGTAGGATATTGGGCCGTGTTATAGTTGGGATACTTACTTTTACTTTGTGATGTTTCGCAGGTGCTCTAGCCAAGGCCATATTTTACTCTCTTCGTCCGAGGAGATTGCACTTGGATCGCCTTCGCATCGCTCGATAAATTCATTTGTTATATATTTTTTCTCTTTTTAGTTGGTAGTGGATTTGTCTCCGCCCAAATATTTGTAAATGACAATTAATGAGTTGATTTATAAATTCTTTCTTCTTTATTTATGGAGTGGTTTACTGCATTTTACAGCTTATGTATATATACGATGGTTCCATATATTGGAGTTTACTTTATATTTTTGCAGCTGGCATGACGACGTACTTAGTCCTAAGTATTTTGGGACTGGGGTATTACATGTTTTTGTGGTGGCCCATGCAGGTCAAAGCAAATCGTATCGGCTACATAACTGTGCTGATACGAGCCTGCGCATAGGATTAGAGTCCAGGATCTCATCCACATATTTGACCTCCTTCCTCGATTCCGTGTTCGAACTCTCACTTGGCTCCTTGATTCGCATCTTGCTTGATTTCCTCTTCCGTAAATTATTATCCTTCTTCCGTGCTTGATAGTGGTTAGAAGATACTCTTACTTGATAGATATATTCAATTGTCCCAGCACACTACTAGTTAAACTCTTGTAAGTTGGATAGAATGCCTCATAACCTAACATCATACTGTTCTTAGGACCCAGTAAGGTTGTATAATTGAAGGTCACTAATAGGATTGTGTAGAGAACCCTAACCTATTTGGTCAAACCAAAGATTAGACAAGGAGACACTAGGATGACAGTGTAGGCCCAAAATTTGGACAAGACTTAGATTTAAGAAACTTGATCTATTCATACTTTTCTTTCAGTCATTATATCTTGTACTTACATTTTGGACTAACTTGACTAATGCTGCTACTAAAGCCTAGTTTTGTAAGCTTATTTCTTTCATCGAGCTTGTTTACGACATATGTTACTAGAGAGCTCCCACTAACATATTGTCTAGTCAGAACCGGTGCATGATGGTCTGATCAATCGAGTGCACTTGGTTCGCTCTTCATATTCTAAGTGGCTTGAGATATAATTAGACCTGCCCTCTAGGATCTCATCCACGATTGCCTTGACAATCTCTTTTGAATTATTCAATCGCTTTTGAACCACGTATTCGTATTCGATCATAGCTTCCTTAAACTCCTTATTGTTTCATCTTTTCCTATGTTAGAAAGACAAACGCTCCTACTTGATTGATAGACATGGATTCTACAACTATAAACATGGTAGTTGTATATACACAAGTTTAGTTAGTCATCTACCAAATCATGTGATTATCTCTTAATCTTGACTTACTCGACCTTTCATCAAATCTAAATCTTTTATCGTGACCATCTAATCGTTTGAAGCTTGAAAAATAACTAGATCGTTCCTTGATCATACCCCATCTAGGAGACTATCTTCTCTCTAGAACCCGTGTTACTAACCTATTTTACTAGATTCCTTAATTCTTTTTATTTCGTACTTTAACTTGATCATTTTATTTGATGCGCCGCATGAACACCCACTTTTTATTTAGATCTTTTGGGTGTACCTTACTGTGACATTGATATTCGGAACACGAGACCAGCTATTACCTTCCAACTAATTTTAAATACAAGACATTGACGACTCCACCTTCATGTAGACATATCATGTCCTACTAAAATCGTCCCCTTGTACGCAATTTTTATGATACGACTTTACGGTCGAAAAAGGCTAAATTATAACCATTACCATGTTACCAAAATATCTTCCAACTACAGATAGGGACTCAATCTCGACTCAAATCTTTCGACCCAATATATGATTATGATCTACTTAATTCCTTAACTTTGCATGTTATCTTGATTGCTTGACCCTTGTCCTTTTATTATCTTGATTTACTTAGACCCGTAACACCTTTTACTCTTCATGTAATATTAGCGACCCTTACCTTTCTCCCTTCTAATTAATTGCTTCACTCATATTTTACTATGATTCCTCCATAGTATGTGCCACCTTGTTCCTTTGATGCCCTTGTGCAAGTATAAAAATTTGATCGTGGTACCCTTCAGTTATACGGGACTATATTAGGAAACCCCATAGAAACTTTTTTTTTGATTATGAGGTTAAGAGGTATATATAAGGATAATTGAAATATGCGGTCAACCCTACTAGATGAATTGAGGAATGTAAGGTGGATTAAGGATAAATAAACTCTACGGTTGGCAACAAATAGTCAATCCAACTTTGGATTGCATTCTTTTAATTTTGACGATTTAAGGAGTACGTTTCTAAGATGATTATGAATATGAAGTTAAAATGAGTTTCATTTTTACCATCATGAATTAAAAGATCATTGGATTCCAATTCCCAAGGAGGACACTAATAAATAAAGGATTGAGAAAAAAATTTATTTATGATGATAAAAGATTGTGTTGTGAAGATATGATCAACAAATATTGAAGGTGATATTTTATTTTGGGTACTTTAAAGATAAGTACTAATTTCCTACAAAGAATGTTGAGTTATTTTTGCCTAAACATAATGAAGGATTATCGTATACCTACTTTTGAAGAGATTATGAACGACGAAATCTATTTTGAGGAAAAAATATATATAGATATGTGGGAGAAGTATATTAGAGATTCATTGAATTCGAATTTATTAAACTTGTTGAATTTTTACGATAAAATATTGAATTAGATACATGCATACATTTTGGAATTCAATGTTTGTGGGGTAAATGATTGAAGTAAAGAAAGAGGAAAAAAGTTATAAAATATAAAATTTAGGACAAAATAAATTGAAAGAGTGAATATGGCTAATTGATAAGTGTGATTTGAAATTATAACAATATTAAAACACGCAATGAAATGTTGAATCAAGAATATTGATCTAATGATCAAAATTTATAGACTATTACCTATTTGGGGAACTTGCACGTCCATAGGACAAATGAATGTGAATGATGGATTATAGACATCGAAGGTTGTCATGCTCATAATCATATCTATACTAGAATTGATTCTTTCTTAGTCATCCAACTGATTTATTGTCATTGAAATGTTGTTCGCCATCTTGTCTAAATATTATGATTGCCTTCTTGTCAATATGGATCAATTTCTTATCGATAAAACTACTTCTATCTTCTTAAGCCTACCTACCCTAATTATTCCTAAATTTTGAGGACAAAATTCTTGTAAGTTGGGTAGGATGTAAACCCCCTAAATTTTTACTATAATTTTTTATTTTTTTATTCATTTATTTTGCTATTTTTATTTATTTAATTAACTGTTCTTGCTCGTCGAGTGCAAATATGTGTGAGGTACATATTTTTAGAAAATGTTTTGACCTTTTTATAAAGGAAGTATAGTTTTCAAAATAATCTATGATAAATATTTTTAATTTCCTAAAGGTTGTAAACATAGAGAATTCCAAAACTTTATTTCATTTTACCTTATAAAGGAATATTTATTTACTTAGAAAACTATTGTTGTATGTAAATATATTAATTGTGTGCGAGTGACATGAAAC
>JANAVB010030220.1:36616030-36963530 GCA_029216955.1 Iris pallida
GATCGAAACCTAGTGAATCTACTCCCAATGATAGGAAGTTCAGTAAGTCCAGCAGATAATTGAAAATTTTGAGACTCATGAATGGAGATCGGACAAGGTAAGTGACCCCCAACTTTCTCATCAGCACGAGCAACGGCATTAAAATCTCCTCCAACTGCCCAGAGGATATTGTAAATAGAACGTAAGTGTAGGAGCCTATCCCACATGCTCCTAAGTCCCTCTTTCTTGTTATGACCATGCACAAAAGAGAACATGACGTCAGGCATGAATTCATTTCTAAAGCCGATGGTGACGGCTTGATCAAAAGAATCCAGCAAATTGATAGTACACCCTGACTTGGCCAGTACCTAGATATTGCCCTTGTCATTTGCAAAGCTCTTGTCAAAGCCAAGCTTAAGTTGATAGTGAAGCAGCTTCGATTGGTCCACTTTAGGTTCCAAAATGGCCAATAGCTAAACTTTATTCCCCCGACAAACATTACGAAGTCTTTTAAGAGCCATCTTGCTAGCAACCCCACGAATGTTCCAACACAATATGTTAAACATTAATAGGGATTGAGGTTTTACCAGACTTTGTGTGTGCAAAAACGGAGCGGAGGACCCTATCAGTTGGCTCCACTGCTCGCTTTTTGTGCTTAGGTTTGCCGCTGCAGTCGCCACTTCAACCTCTTCTTCGACCGCATCAGCCCAGTTTCGCACTTCACCTTCCTCTTCACTTCCTTCTTCATCACCCTCACCAGCCAACTCTGCAGTATCCTGTTCTGGAAGATCAGTATGGGGGGAGGCTTGATCAGCCGGGTCTTGAGCATCATTACTAGCCAAAGCTTGATCAGCAGTGGCTTCTGTCCCATCGTTAGGCTGATTGGACACTCCTTCAGTAACCGGCATTTCCTGATCCTTTTCTAAAATCTGATGGGCAATACCCAGAGATCGAAGTAGAGGCTGGTCTGAGCTGACGTTCCTCGATGGCTGGGCCGCATCTTCATGCTGAAGAATGTGCGTAATCTCAGGCACTGAAGGTTGTGCACTAGTGATGCCGGAGTTTCCTTTTAGAGAGGCTCTTTCCCTTTGTCTTTGTGTTTTAATTTGCATGAACCAATTAAATGTCCTTGATGGCGGCAATGAGAACAATAAAGAGGAGTTGACTCGTACTCTATTAACTGCCAGAATCCACCACTAGGCAAGTTGATACGAAGTCGATGTTGAATAGGTTTAGACGCGTCAACCTCCACGAATCACTACAACAAAAAACCCTTTTAATGACGGCTAAAAAGCGTCATTAATGACGTACCATGACGCTTTTTTTTCACAGCAACCGTCATGAAAACGGGTGTTATAAATGTTTTTTAAAAGCGTCATAAAATAACCGTCATGAATATGATGAGTTTCTGCTACACTTATTTTCAGCGTAGTTTGAAAGCGTTATGAATAGATAATCTGTATAGACTCAATTCAGCACATTTATAACGCTCAATTCTGCATATTTATATATTACTTTCCAAAAAATTATAGAACAATGCTCAATGTTGCTCAATTCAATTTCAAAAACATTCATTTTGGACCATATTCACAAGAAAATATCTAAATGTTATAGAGTACCATTTAATCCAATTACAAATATATACATAATATATATCACCATCTTCATTACATTTTTTTCAAAATAGGACATCCAAATACATATATTTACAACTACTACTAGTAAGTAGACCCTCAAAACTATTAGTACATTGGCTTCAACTTTGAGCACATCAAAACTGTCGGCATCACGTAGCAAAACCCTGAAAAAGATTAAAAAAAACTTAGTTTGAATTAGAGGATAACTAAGCTAGTTTGATCAAAATACAACACGGTTGGCTCAGAGTGCATAGTAAAACTGCAGGAGCAAAGCTGCCATGTAAAACCAAGTTAACCGCACCTGCAAATTGTAGACACAGTCCAGAAAATGACCAAAGTAAGGTAAAAAAATAGTAGGATCAAAATACATAAGGTTGGCTCATAGTGCATAGTAGAACTACAGAAAATGCCATGTAAAAAACAAGTTACCTGCACCTGCAAATTGGAAAAACCGTCGAGAAAATGACCAAAGTATGGTAAAAACTAGCAGGATTAAAATACATAATGTTGGCTCAGAGTGCATAGTAGAACTGCAGGAACAAAACTGCCATGTAAAAACAAGTTAACCACAACTGCAAATTGTAAAAACAGTCAAGAAAATGACCAAAGAAAGGTAAAAAAAAGCAGTATCAAAATACATAAGGTTGGCTCATAGTGCATAGTAGAACTGCAAGGACAGATTTTTTCAAAACCATAATTCATTGCAATGGAAGTCACAAAACCATATTAGGAATATGTTTGCCCTATGTTTGCACTTGGGGTTTAATCACCATATTAGGAAAATTTCCAGCAGCTCTTAAAAACAAATAATAAATAGAAGACAAAAATAGAATATATTAATAAAACACTGCTATAAAAATGAATAGAAGCTTTAGAAGAGAATATAAATCAGCATATTAGGAAATTTTCATAAGAAAGTCAACAAGTAGCTGATGATTTGTCGGTTAAATTTGCTGCATACCGCATCGACAGCTGCCTCAGCAGGACCTCTTATACTAACTAGTGAAGATTCAATGAGCCGGCGATATCCTTGCTCAGGGGCTATCAAGTGAGGTTGGTATCCATCTGCTTCAGTAATCAGCTTTCTTACATTCGCTTGTCAAACTGCAGCCTTTTCAGGGCTGCAGGGAGTTGATTATCAAAAACATTATAGATCTTATCTCCACCAGGATGCCTGTTGGAACAAAATCATCTTTCATAAATTATGTGAAGTGATGAACAAAGAAAATAACTATTACAGCATGATATAATATTCACAAATTAACTTGAAATGTAGTAAATGGGGCAAAAAGATTACTTCAAAATTATATAAGTGGAGCTTCAAATTCAATGGTAACGTAAGATGATATTCTTACCCAAGTAAAAATCATAGAAACAGTTGGGATAAATAAAGAACAATCAAATCATCTGAGTAGAGCAATAAGAAAGTTGAATTTAGGAATTGGAAATTCACTTGGAAATATTAATTCTCAATAAAGTATTGGCACGTGACTATGGTAACTTTACTCCTGAAAATAAGGTTTCTATTCCAATAAAAATTTGTGTCCTCGTTAATGTCGAAGAGGTAACTTTCCCTTTTAAATCCAAATGTGACTGTATGTACAGTTGAAGCCAAATAAACAAATGAAAGGATTTCGAATCAGTTAAGTGTATTATGACAATCAAAAACATGGAAACTAAATTTGCAATCCTATGATTCTCAACCAGGACCACTATAAACTCGTGGAATCCTGATACACGGTGATGAAACAGGCCCTAACATGAAATCAAAAATGTCCTAAATGTCCATAGATATACATGCATTGCAGATAGTGAATAGCGGAATAGAATGTAAAATCTAGTCATAATTGCTTCTAAAGAAAAGAAGTTCTATAAGCTAACAAGATATACGATATATACACGCCATCAAGATGTTCTTTGTAAATTTGATCGAAAACACGACAAATCTCCATAATCATGTAAAGTTTCCCCTGTAAATGACAAAAGAAAATTAGTTGTGTACAATATTGAGAAAATTCCTTCTGGTAGACAAAGAACAGCTGACAAACAAATGGAGAACGTATTATTGACACAAACAGAAAAATTACTGCTCCACATATAGCATTTTGAATCTCCTATAACTTTAACCATATCGTTTTTCCTTAACCAAAGGAACATTACTGTCTGAGAAAATGAAGAATTTAACATTATAGTAGTTGTGTTATATTATATAAGAATGAACAACTACAGTGCTCCCCAGATAGGCTTATTGACTGGCCAAGCAAAAAAAAAACTGTAAGCTCCCTCAAGATGCCACCTACAGAAACTGTTAAAAGTACATGTCTTATTTTATTCATTCCTCCATTCCAGCAAACAATATGTCCATCAAACTGCCAATCTTATTATAAGAAGCATGAATGAAATTTTAGAAGCGTCAAATTAAGTTTATGATGACTTCAAAGGGGACTTACTCCTGCATCTGAAGCAATGGGGTTCCCAAGACGACTCAGCTCAGCCTCAAGGTCAATAATGCTTTTATTTATAAGAGACTGTATTCCTGGATTTCTTGATTTGATTACTTGTTCCAAATGCTGCAAAGAAGTTCTAAACATGTTATACATGCAGATATGTTAAATTATATGCTCCAAGGATGCATGTAGGTTAAGCCATTTCTTACAAAAGAAGACATGCAGCAATAATGGTACCTTTGACATCATCTTCCATAGATGCTCAGAACCCATTCTGTGGGCAAGATGCTTGTACTCTGGGCTATTTTGGAAATAATCACGCTCTCTACGCCGAGCAGCAATCATATCAACACTCTTGTTAATGTCAGCTTGTGAGCGATTTACGACACCAATCCAAGGAAACTGTAATCGGTATGATTTTCCTTCCAGAATCTAAGTGATCCAATTATAAGAAAAAGATCAAAGTAAACATATTGCTTAGAATTATGGAAATACCAACATTTTGAGCAAGATCAGCATCATGATTTAGTCGAAGCAAGAATACAAATGGCAGCAGAACACAAGCATCCAAAATAGCAAAATAAACCCTAATCGAACGAGAGAGGAAGCTCGCCTGAGGTGCAATATGGCCAGGCGGTGGTGCGAGCAGGCGTAGCCCGGGTCGAGGCACAGCGCCTCGCGACACTCCTTCACCGCGTCGCGGAGACGGCCGAGGCCGGCCAGCGCCGCGACGCGGTTGTTCCTGCACGCGGCGTTGCCGGGACAGATCTCGACGGCGCGGTCGTAGCAGCGCAGGGCATCCTCGAGCCGTCCCTTCTTGTAGTGCTCGTTCCCCAGTTTGGCGAGGCAAGGCGGCCCGAGGGGCAAATATTTCCGGATCTAGGGTTAGGGTTTTAGAGTTGAAGGAAAGAAAGGAGAAGAAGAGGAGGAGAGGAGAGTGTTAACTTGCTGAACTAGAGTTAGCGTTTTGGAGTTTGGGGAGAGGAGGGAGAAGAAAAGAGGAGAAGGAGAAGATCAGAATATTTTGGGGGAGAGGCGGGCTATAGCAAAGATTTTGCCAAAAATTGAAGTTTAAAAATATTACAAGTTTGCCACCGCTCTAAACTTTTAATAACGCTTTGTTTTATAAACGTTATAAAAAGCCCAGAATTAGTCCAAACCGTCATAAAAAAGGTATTTTTCAACTTAATAACGCTTATGTATCAGTCGTCATTAAAACTCCTTGTCGAGCGTCATTAAAAGGGTTTTTTGTTGTAGTGAATATACGAGCAATGCTCGGCCGAGATAATTCTGATGTAGCCTTGTCAATCTTGAGGAGGGTACCAAATGCTGCTGCGATGGCAAATAGCGCATCCTTCGCATAGAGATGGTGAGGAAGATTTGGTAAGGTAACCCACACTGGTATCTTGGGTGATCCCTGAGACGGATTAAAATCAGGATCCCACTTGAAAATCCTCATAGGAGCCCTAGAAATGTACCACAGATCTTTTGAACGAAGTTGAAGAAAATCGACTTCACTAGATGGTCTGATAAGGATGTGTTTTTCATCTATAACACCTGCCGAGATATGGCCTACGAATTCAAATCCAGTGAACGCCTTCTTGATCAAGTCGATCGGAGGCCTATTATGCGAGAACTTCCCAGTCAAAGCATATTTGAAAGGATCCACCAAGATGGATTCTTCTTCCTCCGAAAAGGAGATTGAAGGAGAGCCTTTAAAAGTAGTGATCGTGCGCGGTGCAATGACTGGACCTGCCTGAGCCGATCCCTTCACTGCCTCCGCGAAGGACTTAGCCACCATAACCCTAGGAGAACAAACACGGGAAAAGCCACCAACCAACTGGTTTGGAGGCCTAGAGGGAACCCCGGCCCGGCCAGAGGCCACGTCGGTGTTGGTGGAGAAGGTAGATGCTAGGGTTTACAGAGGCTCCATATCATATACATATATATATATATATATATATATATATATATATATATATATATATATAAAGAGGTGGTGTGGGTTTGGCTTCCTCTAGAAGGAGCTCTCCAGCTCCTCGAGTTCCCCTCCCCCTCTTCGAACACGGCCGGCGGCCGACCGCCCCAGGGCGCCCTCCTACCTCCTACCCCGGTCTCCTTGGCCCCTTCGGCTGGCCGAGCTCCCACCGGACGCCCTTCACGCGGGGAGCCCCACTCTCACCCGACCGGCGCATGCCCGTCGTGCGGCGGCCCCCCTTTTCCCCTCTCTTCCTAGGCGCAGCTGTCGCCCCCGACGTCGTAGGCATCGCCGGGCTCGGCGTCCTCGGCCGTCACCGGCCTTCCCCGGCTCCCTCCCTTCTCGGTCCTCCGCCAGTCTTCCTGGGGTCTTCGCACGCAGCGCGGCAGCCTTCCGGCTTGGCTGTCGTCCCAGCTAATGTGCCACCCCCCTCTCGGCCGCGGCTCCTCCCACCGTCCCCCTCTCGTCCCCCCTTCCTGAGGTGGCCCATCGTTGCGCCCGCTCCTGACCCTCCCCTACCCCCGGATCTCATCGACCTGCAGCTCCGGGTCCCCTCTGCTCCGCCGGGATCGGCCCCTTCGTCTCCTCCGGCCTAGGAGCCTTCCTTCCTGGCCGTCGCCTCCCCTCCGACGATTCCTCCCCTTGCCTCGTCCTCCCCCCCCGGCGACTCCCCCCGCCACGGGCGCGGACGTCCTCCTCGGCGGGGGCCTACTGGCAAGACCCCTCCACCCTGCGGTGGTACTGGGTCTCCGTCCCAGCCCAGACGGCCACGGCCCACTGGCCATCTTCCGTCCCTGGAGGAGCCGGCCTCTCTTATGCGTCGCAGTGGGGGTCGCACCCCTACTGCTAGTCCCTGCCTCCCTCCGAGCCCCCTCGCCGCTGTCCCTCCCCTCCGGCAAGGCATGGCCCCCTTCTCGGCAGGAGCGCCTCGAGAGTCACCCCCTCTTCTTTCTGTCTCTCTCTCCGTTACCCCCTCTCCTCTCTGTCCCTCTCCCTGTCTGAGCCCCCTCTGGTCGGGCCTCCTCCGCCACGGTTCTCCTCAGCTCCCCCGGGTCAGCCCTCCGCCCCCTCTGTAGAAGCATAGAATTTCAGAACCAGAAAGCCCATGCACCAGACTATATGCGCCAGAGCGTGGACAAAGTACTTCACAAACAGAAAAAATAGGCATTGAAAGAAGACTTTTTATTACATATAAAAGTCTATTACATGTCTAAGAAAAGATTGTACAAAGGAAAATTTCTACAAAGAAAGGATCCTAAGTCTACAGCCAGCAGCCATCATGCGCCCTCAAATAGGCACAGCAATCACCATGCGCCCTCAGTCAGGCACATCCCACCATGCGCCCTCAGCAAGGCACATCCTTTTCAGTAGCTCAGTTCTGTGCATCCTCAGTTATGTGCATCCCTTTGGCATCTCAGTTATGTACATCCCTTCAGTAGCCCAGTTATGTGTCGCTCTTCCAGCCAGGCTCACCGTCGTCTAAATGCTTCGACTAATGAAGCATTTATTGAGCAGAATGAGGGTGGTAATCAACCCTCTAGCTGGAGGAAGAGCTCCCTAAACCGAGGAAGAAAAAAGCACCACAAGCCAACCTGTGGCCAGGGGAGGTTTCGAAAGAGCCTCCAAAGACGAAGGAAGACCGTAATCGAAACCGCGGCTAAAGGAGCAGCTTTCAACACAACCAGAATGGGCTACACCCATTTTGAAGGAAGAAAGGGCCCCCAAACCTGCAATACCGCCATTCCAATCTACGGTTCTTCCTGCACAACGAAGACGAGGCTCGAGCATCCCGATCTTTGGATGCAACAGGCACCTTCCACCTGCCTCGGAAGCCCTCGACTCCGTCTTTTGGATGTAACAGTCACCTTTAAGTGCATCAATAAAGACCTTGCGTCGCATCTTCACCCTCGGAAGCATCTCGTCAACAGAATGCATCCGAATAAACAAGTTCATGTTGGAAGAACGTGAGAGAACGAGAAGCAAACTCTCTCCATGCCACTATTTATAGGCCGGGCAAATCAAACCCATGCGCCAAGTGGATGGCTCTCCGAATTCTGTGTAATGAATTTGCATTAAATGGATGAACCGGACGCTTTGAATTCAGCTAAATCAAAACAGCTATTTAAAGCACTCGAAGATCGTAACAGTCGCACCATTAAAGATGCGTCACGAAGCAGATGCACTGGCCAGACCGCACATCACACAGACGCGTCCTTCAGTACCAAGCACATCACAGGGATGTGCCCCCCATGCGTCCCCATAAGCCTAGTGGGACGCCAACCGACGTGCCCACTCAGCTGTCCATCGAATGTCACAAACATTAAATGCTGAACTGACAGAGTTGGCAGCACGCCTCCCGAAGTCTGAACAGTCGACAGCTTTTTCAGAAGATGAAGCGTCGCCAACGTCAACATTATCATTACTTTCCTCCGACGGCTACTGCTACGTGGCCACCCAACCACTTGTATGCGCCTCTACAACCATGCGCCCAAATTTGCATGTGCCTCAAAAGCCATGCGTCTCAGACTTTTCAATGATCCCTAAAGACAGAAGAAAAGTCACTGCATGCGCCTCAAAAGCCATGCGCCTCAGACTGCTCTCTGATCCCGAAAGACAGGAGTAAAGTCATTACTGAAGCCTCGCATGCACCTCAAAAGCCATGCATCCCGAATGGTTCGTGACTCCTAAAGGTTACGTGCCAAAGTCTCCTCATGCGCCAAATCCTAGGCGCATCCTACCAGATCATTCCCCACCAAATCAGAGATCTCCGAGACATGGGTCGATGACACGTGTCCTTTGACTCGACTCATCCAAGATCCCAGCAACAGAAAGATCTTCTCCTCTGCTACGTGTCGGTCCACAACAGCAGCATGAAGAATTTAACCCCTCGATCAGGGCACATCGTTCATACGCCTCCATTAGCAATCAACACGTGGCGTCCCCACGACCAGGCGCATCCTACATGCGCGCATGAGCAGCCAACCTGCAAAACTATAAATAGAGGGACCATTTCCTTCTTCTACACACAGACGGACCGACCTACCTATACAACGAATGAACACCAGAGAGGCAGATACAGACACTCAACATCTTCCTCCTCTCAGCAAGCTCCAGCACCCAGAGCAATCCAAGTCTTCAGAGAACCGATAATCGTCGTCAGATCGTCAACGGAGTTAACGCATTACCACTCACTCCATCGGCACAAGGGATCCAGATAAACAAAAGTGTACTCCTAGGACTACATCTAAGTCCTATATTGTAACACTGTTTTGTTTGTATTGAAATTTGCAATGAAAGAATTTTAATGGCAAACAAGCTGGCGACTCTGCTGGGGACCTCTTTCTCCTCCACCGAGAAAGCTGTGTCACAATCCGACGATGTGAAGGTGGGCTCCTCCCACAAGATGTTGGTCGTACGCCTCAATCAACAAGCATATGAGGAGTTCATCTCTGAAGGCAGTACGAGTCCTTCGAAGCGGATACCGAAGCCGAAGAAGACTCGTCAAGTCTGGGTACACAAGGTCGACGCCTCGGGCACCACCACCAAAGGGGATGTGCCGATCCAGCCTTCCCTTTCTGCTGACATCCTCAACAACCATGATGTGCCCGCTGGTGCAGCACATCTCTCGGGGAAACGTGCAACTAACTACGTTTCCCAGCCATCTTTCTCACAAGCGAGGAAGATGCGTCGACGGAGCAGGGGCGCAGCCAATGCCCCGCGTATCACCTCTGATGTGCCACAGAAGGTCTCTGTCTTTGACAGACTCACTTGCTGTAATGGCGAGGAAAATTTGGATTCTGAGTACTATGCTCCCCAACGGCCTGGTACGAAGAAATCCAAGGCAGCACGGGCCATGCGCCCCAAACGTGCTATGCCAGCAGCAAGCCAGAAGCATGCGCTCACAATCATGCACACTGCTGTTGGTAAGCTGTACAAGGTCGACTCGAGTGCTGCGGCGCCAGAAACGAGCCGACCTTCAAAGTCCTTGTCTCACTTGGACGCATCTGTTGTGTGCACAACCAAGTCGAGTAAGGCAAATCCAGTGGTCTTGAACTCCCGTGCCTCCTCTGGTTGTACGTTTGAGGTCCGTTCAAGTCACTTCAAATGCTGTGGTCCCCTCACTACTGATCGGGATTCCTGTTTGGCATTAGATCAGGGGACGCAGCACTCACTTGACCACCCCGGCGCTTGGCCTTGCCATGCACCTGAAAGGGGTGTGAAGGTGGCACTCTCCTCCAACGATCTGCGTAATGTGATCACTCACAAGCGCCGATCAGGAGAGTCAACTGACAAGCACGATGCGCCTCTCACGGGGTATACTTGTGCTGTGGTCACCATCAACTGTTGTTGCAAAGCGGCAGTCCCATCAAGGCAGTCGGTGTTCCAACGGCTGCAATCATCGACACCCCTACGACGTTGCCTCGGGAAGAGGGTGTCAATAGAAGAAGAGCCAAGTGTTGCTTCATGCAATGTGATCTCCAACTCCTTGTCAGTCCGAAAGGCGACTAGCAGTTCTTCTTCCTCGTCCAAAAGCCAGCCGAGGAAAACTAAGACAGCTATCGCATCCTCCGAAGTGTTCGAAGGCACTCGGAGGAGGAAGAAGATCTTGAAAGAAGCTGGGGGTAGTCAAACCCTTGTCGAGTCCGAAGACGAGGGTGTCCAAAGCACATTTGGGGCGGATCCTGTCCGCCTTCCAGAAGATGAGGATATCCTCCAGAATATAGCTGGGGTAGTCTAGCATCTGCGGACCCGAGTTCCGGAGACGCAGAGTCCCTTCAAGACAGAGCTGAGGGTAATCAGGCCCTTGTAGATGCGTCCGTGGCGAATGTTCTCCCGAACATAGCCGGGGGTAGCCAAGACGAGGCTCCAGGAGAGGCAACTCCCCCACAAGAGAGTGAGACCGAGAGTAAAGCCTCAACCCATCCATCCACTCCCGGCCGCGTCATGACAGTAAACGTGACTAGGCTGATATCGAGTCTGATGCGCCGCCAGCAGACCTCGTCCAGCGCATGGATACCCTAGAGGGAGGACTCAAAACCCTCTCTGCCTCCATGCAAATACTGACTCAAGCAGTGTTTGAGATACGTGGCGAAGACACCTTCTACCGATCCCGACCCAGGGACGAATAGAGAATCGAGTGTACCCCTTCAACGGGTATCCTCGGACATAGATCACCGCGAAGCACCTCGGACGTCGGAGCCCTCAAATGCTCAACTCCCGGTGGTACCACCTTTCCCGACTCCCAGCTCCACAGAAGACATGGTCGAGATGATCAGGGACTTGCACGAGCGCTTTGAGTCCAAGACAAGACAAGAAGAGCGCCAAAAGATGGGCATCCCCCAATCTTATCGCCTCTAATGGAATAAGGTGGTTTATCCTGCTAAGTATAAACCACAAATACTGACGCCATACGACGGGAAGGACTCTCCGCGTCGCTATCTGACGTATTTCCAGTCTCAGACGGGACATCTTCTGAAGGAGGACGTACTACTTACCAGCATATTTGTTGGGGCACTGAAAGGAGTGGCGTACGACTGGTACTGCAGCCTCCCCGACAACTCAATATCTTCCTTCGACGACCTGACGCGTCTTTTTCTCGACCGTTTATATGACGGCGGAAAGGACATGACAATGGCGTCCCTTATAGAGATACGCCAGAAGGAGAAGGAAACAGTTCGAGTGTTTATCGAACGCTTCCGACATGCCTGCTTTAGACTGCCCCCGGGCATGCCAGAATATGTGCTTCTCTCCTCTTGCAGCATGAACATGCTGCCCGCTGTCAAACTCTGGCTTAACTCTACTCCTCCTTCCGACTGGAGCTCCTTGATCATTGAAGCAGAAGTCACAGAAAAGAAGGCGGCCAATGCTCGTCTTCTGGGAGTCAGTTTCTCCGTCTTTGAGGACAAGAGGAAAAGGCCTGCAGCCAACAACCCCGGACGAGAGACAAAGGGAAAACAGGCATTGACTGTCAATGCCTCAAAAGGTGCGTCAGCACCTGCTCAGAAACCTCTACTTGCACCAAGGCCAAAGGAGGTTTATTCGTTCAACGACGAAGACACCCTGCAACTCTTTGAGATACTGAAGCAGGATGACAAGATCAAGCTTCCGGACCCTAAGCGTCCCGATGAGGTTGGGAAAGTGGACAACCCGAGGTACTGTCACTACAATCGGTTTGTCGAACACCCAACCAAGGACTGCTATGTCCTCAAGAATTACATCCAGCGCATGATCAATGCGGATGTAATCTTCGTCGACTACGAAGAGAAGACGGTGTCAGCCAATGTATTGTCACTCCAGTTTGGCACCCTGCCGCCGACTACAACACAAGATGGCGTCGTCCCCATCCCTAAGGCGACAATGGAGGTGGTTAACCTACCACCTACCCGTGACAACGTGAGTGGACTCATCCCACTCACCACATCTCGAGGAGAGATCCTATGGGTTCACCCCGATCTCGTTTCCGAGGTGACTCAACCGGAGGTACGCCCTACCTCCAAATCCAAAGGCAGGAAGATCAAGTCTTGCCACACGGTCTCTTCTTCAGCGGAAGAGGCACTTCCTGTGCAGACGCGTTCACAACAGAACGTCCAACCCGACGAAGCTGCCGTCGAGGTTGTACCTCCTGGCACCATCCCTTCTGTCCAAGATGAGGGCCCGTCTAAGCCCCCAGCAGCCAATAAGCAGAAGCAGATAGAGGCCCGCTTCGACAGGCCTCTACGAAAGGAGAATGCTTCGGGGCTAGCCAAGCCCCACAACTTTGACATACTGGCACAACTGGCTAGTACTCCTGCCCGTCTATCGCTGTTCGAGATCCTTCGTCTTTCCAAAGACTCCCGAGAAGCTCTTTGTGAAGCTCTGAAGGATGCTGAATCCTTTCTCATTCAGGTCAAGCAGCCTGAAGATCTCCCGACTGTGTGCACGCACTGTCATTGTACGGATGAGGTTATCCCTAATATAACCTTCACCCAACAAGACATGCTGCTCAAACACAACCGACATAATAGGCCGCTGTACTATACAGGGTATATCAGTTCAGTCAAGGTGAAGCGGATTCAGATCGATCCGGGGTCTTCCCTCAGCATCATCCCGAAGACGCTGCTCTCAACACTGGGGATCCCAATGTACCGACTGGCACCCTCCAACACAACAATCAGTGGCTTCAACGCCAGTAAAAGAGAACCACTGGGCAAAATACGACTAAAGTGCCACATCGGTAACCTCAGAACCGAGGTCACTTGTTATGTCGTGGACACTGAAGTCAACTACAACCTTCTGTTGGGTCGCCCATGGCTGCATGAGTACATGGTGGTGCCGTCCATGCTCCACCAATGTATGAAGTACGTGTCCACCAACAACATCATCCATACGGAGTTCGCGGACATCGACCCTTTCAAAGGGATTGAAACCTACCTCACCGATGCTGACTTATACAAATCACTTGACGGGGAGGAAGCCAATGATGCTGACGACGAAGCAGAAACGTCAGCAGAGGCGGACATGGAGCCTGAGGTCACTCCCGATGCTCCTTTGGAGATCCGACTCAAAGGCAAACCGCCTCAGAAGTTGCCTCCCATGAGAATTAAACTGCCCGGGAAAGCACCAGCTGCTCCTGAAGCTCCCCTGAAGATACGGCTCAAGGGAAAGCCGCCTCAAACATCGGCTTCCCTTGTGGTAAAACTACAGGGGAAGGCGCCAATCACTGGAGCTACAGTGGAGACACCTCTGAAGGTGCGTCTTAAGGGCAAGCCACCGCCATCCCAGCCGCCAGAAAAGGCCCACGTAGTCCTCTCGGACTCCAAAGCCAATGCTGTGGTAGACTCTTCCGATCTCACTCCAGTGCTTACAGATGAAGAGTTGGGGGAATATATCTCGGCTGATGTAGATGCCCCTTCTCTAGACAATAAAATCCCGCGGGATAAAATCTCATATTTCATCAATAACAGAGTATCTTTTAATTATTCTAGTCTTCCACATTGGAATGCCACGTATACATTAGATAACGCTCTACGGTCGTTGCAAACACAAATAATGACCGTCCATCGTGTAAATCGAGTAGTCCCGTCCCAAAGGGTCTGTTACATAGTCCCACCACGGAGTCGAGATGAAGAATCCATCATCTTCGACACGGTTAAGCGTCATCAAGATCTCCCGCCACTCGAGCCACAACCAGATGCCGGCAGAATGTAACTCTATCGGTACAAGGACAAGGCAAAGTACCTCATCCAAAAGATGGGTTACGACCTAAAAAGTGACAAAGGCTTAAACTACGGCAAGGGTCGACGTCTCCCCCTTCGACTTCCGACACCTAAAGGAAAGTCGCAGGACTACTATAACAAAACTCGACGGGGGGTAGGCTATGTCATGCCACCGTCAACTCCAGAGAGTTCAGAAGCGGAAGAAGTGGAACATTCTTACTCGTCTGAAGCATCAACGTGGGACTCCGATACCAGTATCGGCTCTGTCTTCAAGAGGGTGCTGTCAGCCAATATGACGTCTGCACAACCTCAAGAAGAAGAAGGCGAAGACCAAGAGCCGGAATTCTTCGAAGAAGAACCCTGGGCTCAACGCCTAGGACAACAATGGGAGTCTCGTTTTGAATTACGTAAACCTCCTACCGAAGACGAAGTCGAGCAGATCGACCTTGGGGATAGATCTTCTTCCAAACCCATCTTCATCAGCAAAAGCCTAAAAGGAGAAGACCGAGAATCTTTAATCCAGCTGGCTAAAGAGTATATCGACGTCTTCGCCTGGAGTTACGAAGATATGCCGGGGCTTGACTCCCAGATCGCGATGCATTGGCTGAACATCTTACCTGATGCCAAGCCTATCAAACAACAACAGCGACGCTTCCGTCCGGACATCATAAACGCCATCGATCAGGAGGTGGACAAGCTCTTGACCAGCGGCTTCATCCGTGAAGAACAACACCCAGATTAGGTAGCCAACGTCGTCCCTGTCACCAAGAAGAATGGGAAGATACGAGTTTGTATCGACTTCATGGACCTCAACTCTGCCTGCCAGAAGGACGAGTTCCCGCTTTCAATCACCGACGTGATGATCGACAACACATGTGGCTTCGAGCGCATGTCTTTCATGGACGGGTATTCGGGCTACAACCAGATTAAGATGTTCCTCGATGACGTAAAACACACATCATTTAAGACTCCAAAGGGTGTTTTCTGCTACACAGTGATACCCTTCGGCTTGAAGAACGCTGGTGCGACATACCAACGAGCGATAGCACCATTTTCCGTCAACATCTTCGCAAAACAGTCGAAAGCTATGTTGACGACATCGCAGTCAAGAGCCGTTTCAAAGGAGATCACCTGCAAGACCTGAAGACAGTCTTCGATCTCATGCGGACGCACCAGCTCAAGACGAATCTCGCTAAATCCTTTCTAGGGGTTTCTAGCGAAAAGTTCTTGGGCTTCATCATCACGGCGAAAGGCATTCATGTCGATCCCGAGAAGACCAAAGCCATCCTTGATATGGACCCTCCGAAGAACCTTCGAGAACTTCGAGGCCTACAGGGGCGTCTGGCATACATCTGGAGGTTCATAGTAAACCTTTCCGGCAAATGTCAACCCTTCACTCAGCTCATGAAGAAGGGAGTCTCTTACGTCTGGATAGAGGAGTGCCAAAAGGCTTTCGACGACATCAAGGCTTATCTGACGAGCCCGCCAGTCCTGGTGGCACCCGTCGCCGGTAAACCATTTATCCTCTATGTCCGTGCCATGGATCATTACCTCGGCGCCCTGCTAGCTCAGAACAGCGACACAGGCTATGAGCAAGTAATCTACTACCTTAGTCGAACTCTAATCGGGGCCGAACATTGGTACAACCCCGTTGAAAATGAGTGCTTAGCTTTGGTATTTGCCATCCAAAAGACTCGACATTATGTCTATGGGCAGACAATTCATGTCGTTTCCCGAGTCAATCTGCTCAGGGTCCTCATGACGAAGCCAGGATCAATGAACTCCCGGCTAGCCACAGGGGCGATCTTGCTAACACCATACAACATGGTGTTCGTTCTGCAAAAAGATGTTAAGGGTCAAGCTCTGGCCGACTTTTTAGCTGCACACTCCATCCCAGAGTCCTCAAGACTCTATGAAGACATCCCAGATGAGGTCTAAGAATCAAACGTCACCAAAGAAGGCTCCGTCTGGCGGATGTTTTTCGATGGCGCTTCAAGAACAGGCCCCAAAGGCCAAATCATCGCTGGAGTGGAGGTGGTATTAGTCTCCCCCGATCAGCTGGTCATCCAGCGTGCTTACTCCCTTTCGAAGCCGTGCTCCAACAATGTTGCCGAGTACAACGCGCTCATTATAGGACTCCAGCTGGCACAACAGCTGGGGATGAATCATCTGGAAGCCTACGGTGACTCAAAACTCGTCGTAAACCAGATCAGAGGGCAATACGAGGTTCGCCATAAAGATTTGATCCCTTACCATGAAGTTGTATTGAACATCATTTCAACCTTCACCGGGTTCTTCATCGAACATGTACCTCGTCTACAAAATCTAGAGGCTGATGCTCTGGCCGGCCTCGCAGCCTCATTAGCGGCACCCCTCGGGACTCAACACTATGTCACGATAGTAGGTCGAGACCTGGTCTGCCCTAAAAATAACCTGTGCTTACAAGTGGCCCATGCCATGTCAACGAGTGCTGGTGTTAATGTCCGAGACTGGAGATTCCTATTCATCGACTTCGCTGTCTATGGAATTCTCCCAGAGGACCCGAAAGAAGCTGTCTCAGTCAGGAGACGCTCTCTTCGATTCTACTACGAAACGGCTACTAAGATGCTGTACCGACGCTCCTATGATGGACTTCTCCTTCGATGTTTATCCAACGAAGAAGCAGCCGAAGCCCTTCGAGAAGCTCACGATGGAACCTGCGGGGCCCATCAACCTGGTCCTAAGTTGCAGGACCGACTGCGATGTATGGGCTACTACTGGCCAACCATGGCCGCTGACGCTGTCGAATATGCTAAGAAGTGCCATGCGTGCCAGCTTCACGCAGACTTCATTCATACACCGTCAGAACCACTACATCCTACAGTCGCCTCCTGGTCCTTCGAAGCTTGGGGCATGGATATTGTGGGACCGATCACCCCTCCTTCATCGGAAGGACACCGCTTCATCCTAGCAATCACTGACTACTTCTCCAAAAGGGCAGAAGC
This sequence comes from Iris pallida, assembly GCA_029216955.1. Taxonomy (NCBI): domain Eukaryota; kingdom Viridiplantae; phylum Streptophyta; class Magnoliopsida; order Asparagales; family Iridaceae; genus Iris; species Iris pallida. The sequence goes on from JANAVB010030220.1 coordinate 36,633,251, forward strand.
AGTTCCGCTGGCAGAAGTGAAAAGCTCTAGGGTGATCCGCTTCATCAAGCACCACGTCATCTACCATTTCGGAGTACCCCAGAGGATCATCCACGACAATGGTCCTCAGTTTACTAGCCATGTTTTCAGCAGATTCTGTGACAAGAATCGGATTCAAAACGTGGCATCGACCGCCTACAATCCGGCAGCAAACGGATTGGCCGAGGCGTTCAACAAAACTATCGTCAAGCTACTCAAAAAGGTCGTGTCATCTAACAAAAACGACTGGGACGAAAAGCTCGGCGAATGCCTTTGGGCCTACCGTACAATGGTACGGACCCCGACAGGCAATACACCATTTTCCTTGGTCTATGGGAGCGAAGCGGTACTGCCTCTCGAGATCCAGATACCCTCACTCCGCATAGCAATCACAAACCAACTCACAGAAGAGGATAATCAACATCGTCGTCTGCGGGAACTGGAGGCACTTGACGAAAAGCGTCTCCTAGCTCAACAGCGCATCAAACTCTACCAAGCCCGTATATCACAGGCTTTCAACAAGAAGGTCAAACAGAGGACTTTCCAAGTTGGCGACCTGGTTCTGGAAGTCAGGAGGCCGATGGTGTTGACTCACAAGACACCAGGAAAGTTCGAGCCCAAGTGGGAAGGACCTTTCATCATAGAGACGGTATACTCAAACGGTGCTTACCGCCTCGCCAAATCCAATGGAAACTTGTTCATGATGCCCATCAACGACAAGTTCCTAAAGAAGTACTACTCTTGACATCTTTCAGACATGTGCTTCCACCCGGGGATCTGTGGCCCCAATCATCAGGACTCACAGACAATTCCCTTTCACAAAATCATACGCTTCCGAAACCCAACTGTTTCGCAGCATCCTCCAGTAGAAGGACAACCAGGTCCACATCACCTCTGAGTTGTCCCCCCTACACCCTATAAAGCAGAATCTTATATCCCATAAGACTACGCTACCCACCATGTTTACCACGTCCACATTACCTCTGAGTAAACATCCCGTACAGACAACCCTTTTGTTGTCGTACATTGATCGCAGAACTTCCACCTCCACATTACCTCTGAGTAGTTCTGCGTATCCCCCAGGATTATTCCTACCACGTCCATAACACCTCTGAGTAGGGAGATTCCACCACTTGAATCCCATATTTGCCATGTCCACATCACCTCTGAGCAAACATGAGGGTTCTCTCAAACTTATTATCTGTACCTAAAAACCAAGGTGCGCAAAAGATAATAGGTCCACACAAATCATCAAGTTCATGACAGCAAAAATAAACACACCACAAAAAAAACTTTATATTCTTTATTTTTAAATAGAGAGCAAAAGTTTACATCCCCAAGCAAGAGTTACAAAAATACAAAAAAAAAGAGACTACAATCCCTAAACATCCCCAGGGTTGGCTGAAAGCTCTTCAATCCGACGCCGCAAGTCTGCCGCTCGAGTCTCCACAGTCGCCAGGACTCGACGTTCAGCTTCTTGACGCATCGCTTCAATAGCCTCAGTAGAAGTATCGTTCTCATGCTTCCCATCCAGCTGTTGCCGCTGTTGAGCCAGGGTAAGAGCCCGGTGAGTGAAAGCTACTTCCTCCTTCTTGAATGCTACGTGTTCAGCCTGGACACGTTCGGCTTCTAATAGGAGTCGGGCCCGCTGGTCCTCAAGGCGGCAGATCTGGGCGTCAATCTCCGTGATATTAGCGTCCAACGCAGCTCGCGCCTCCACTGTCTCCCGTGTAGACTGAGACAACCGCTCCAGTGCAGCTTCAGTCTCAGCCACTTTACGTTCCCAGACACTCACAGTGGCCTGGTCAGAAGACTCAATCTCGGCGATCAGCTTCTCCTTCTTCGCATCTATCAGGACGGAGAGGTCATTTTGCTGGATGCGCTATAATTCGAAAAGCCGCTGGTCCAACTCAGCCACCGAGGCTTCCAGAATGACGGCTATATGATCGTGGCCCTGGTGAATACGGATTAGGTTGATATGAGGCAATGCCAGAGTTCTTGCCGTCGTAAAGCTCCCGTTGGCATCCATCACTGCCGACACCCCCTCTGCAGCATTTTATACACTGCCTCGATGATGAATTTCACGTATTCATCCGCATCCGCCAGCACCTGCGGCATCATGGCAGGAGTCGAAGGAGCTGCTCTAGTTAGCGGATCGCAAGAAGGCTCACATGCTTCAATCCGTAAGGCTGGACCCTCGGCATCAACAGGCTCTTCATCAACAGGGGCTTGACTGCTAGCCCGAGGAGCCACAGGAACAGAAGAAGCCAAAACAGGCATTGAAATAGTACCCCAAGTAGAAGGAGCAACAGAGGGTTCTATCACACCCTTATCCTTCCCAAACTCGGAAGAACCACCGACGTCAGCGGTCACCTCTTCAGCCCCCAACGTCCTATCAACAACCAGTACTTCCCCTGGCAGAACGGGGAGATCAACACTTGTCTCCGGACCCGCACCAGGAGTCAGGACCGGCAGACGAGTCTCTGCCTCTTCATCAAATCCCTCTACATGGACAGGATCAATCGCTACCTCCTGATCGGTAGCCACCTCAGCTTCTGCTGCTGAACCTGGGGTAGGGCTCGGCAATGATACAGCCAACCTCCTCTCATCGTGACAAGGAGGGGAATCAACCCTCTCCTCTGTTCCAACCACATCTGTTGCCCCCGAAACAGACTCTTGCAACTCTGGAGCGACGTTATCTGAAGGCGATGAACTCCACCCCACTTCATCACCAGAAAGCTTTGTGTCTGCTGGACCCGCGGCATCCAAGGACCCCGCTGCGGCCTTTATCATCTCGGAAGCTGCTGCATCCTCAGCTTCCCTTCTGACATATTCTGGGGATGCTGGAATCTCTACGACAACAACATCATCCGGGTTCTCCTCCATGGAAGACATCATAATCGGCAGGATGCGTACTTCAGACAAACCAGCCATCTTCTTTGGCCCGCTCCTACCAGGTTTTGGAGTACGGGGCCTCCTTTTTAGCGGCTCCTACAAAAAGGGAGCATTGGTTACATGAAATATTGAATCTAAACCAGATTATATGGGACATCCTTACCTCTGCAGATGCCGAGTCTGAAGACACAGTCGATGACGATGTCTTCTTCTGCCTCTTGGACGAAGAGGAGCCAACCTCTGCACCCGCACATCATTTCGGTTGATCAACTGAAGGTTCGGCCTGACCCCCTGGGGCTGCGGCAGGGGCACCTTGATGACCCACCACTGGCGGACGGTACGATCGAGCCCTAGCCGATATATGCCCGGTCACTACTAACGGGGTGCCTGCAATAAGACTTGTCTCCCTATCATACCCGGGAGGCGCGGCAGCCATAACACAGTAAAACTTGGCGGCCGAGTAAAGAATGGGCGGCCGCGGATTCTGGACAGGCAGCGTAAACCGAGCTCCGGTACATCCAGCATTGTAGTATTGCCAAGCTCGTACACCATCCAACAAACTTCCAGCATACCCCAGGGTGATACTGGGATTATCCAACATCAACTGCATATATCCAAATTGTCGTGCAAAGCAGCTCGGTAAGTACGGTTCCAGATAGCACTGATTTTTGTTCTGGTACACCAGATGGGATGGCCGAATACTTTATAACCAGCGGAATCCCCATGGAGGCAGAGTGGTGGCGTCATCGCCCGAATCCATCAAGTCCTCATCGGCCTCAAAACCCGAGAAGACAGGTCCTACTTTAGTGATCTTCCCCCCTGAAGGCGGGATAAAACCTTCCGACAAACAGGGACGCCAGAATGCAACCAGCTCCTCTGGCGGAAACGACGAAGGAATGTATCCCCGGCCCTATGGTCTTCTTCCGAACCCGGACTCATTACATTTGGATGGTGTAAAATCAACCACCCCATTAGATAGTGAAATGGCAGTTCGGTACGTGGGAAGTTGTCATTTCTACCGCGATCATGGACCACATTTCCCGCAAACTCCCGTATACCTCGTAGCAGGTTACACACCATCGCGGAGAGAAGAGCCAAACGCCGACCGAAAACCAACTTCACTGCTGGCAGGATTAAGTTCCGGGTTACCCTCTCTACGGAGCCTGACCCGCCCGAGAAAACGTAATCTCGAAGCCAAACCATCAGATATGCAGCTAATACTGCTTTCGACGACATCCGATGAGTTAGGTGCCAGAAACAGCTGTAGGAGCGTTCATCCGATTGCTGGTCCTCGTTCTCTCGGGGATTCTTCTCACCTAACCTACTCATTTTGAAAAGCACTTCACTACGGAAAAGCGCTGGCGGAGTGGTAAATAGAGAGGGATCCTCCTTGTCTTGACTGAAGACGTAATCCCTCCAGGCGGTCACGTAAGGCTGCGATCCGCTCTTATCCCTCTTTTGCATATAGTAATGATGACTAGCCACTTCCTTGAAAACGGCCATCATTTCTTCAGCTTTATCCCCCAGGGCTTGGAACTCCTCGTTCGTCGGAAAGTACTCCTCATAGGGTTCTGATCCCCAAGGGAGCTTTGATACCTCGTACATTTCATGAAGTACAAGGCCTAACTCCCCCACAGGAGTGAAGAAGGTCCCGGTATGGGTATCAAACATCTCCAGGAGCGCGAGAAACATATGCCGGTTGATGTCAACACCTGCCTGAGTAGCACGGATCGCGACAGTCAGCCCCATCTCTTGGAGTTCGGTTTGAAACTATGACAATATCCAGAGTGTCAGCTTGTCCCATTTGGCAACATAATGACACCAACCCTCTACCCAAAATTTGCCTGTCGGGTACGATCGCTCCATCAAAAGCATGCGATTGGCAAAAGTCGAGGCGCCAAAGGCAAATGTATTTGCGGGAACATCACTATAAATGCTCCCAGAGAGTAGAGTCCGCCAGGTGAAAGAAGGCCCAGCCTGCACGGCGGTCAAAGTATCATTTTGATCTGACGTAGAGTCGATCTTTAGGATGCCTGCCACCGCTCCCCCCTGAGATGGGGTTAGATCCCAAGATATCCTCCTCTTGGAAGCAAGACGACAGAAGGCCGTCAGAGGCCATTGGCGTTCGAGCTGCTTAACGGTCATGTGCACTCCCCTTGCTGTAAAGAACCAGTCTTCCTTGACCTTCAACACCTTGGCTTCAGTAGAGGTAAGGCGGTCCCCAAACAGGAACTCAGGCTTCAAGAAGGTCACTTTATCAGATGTGGCAGACTTCAAAACACCACGCTCCATCATCCGTTTGAGGAACCTATACAATTGTTCCTGGATTTGAGTCATTCTCTCGGGAGGCTGATCTAGCATGATAGCAGTTCGAGCAGGATTTATCACCTCCTTATCATAATCTACTCCCATCTGGCAGAGGGCAGCATCCAGAAGCACCTCGTTCAGGAGTAGAATAGTCATCGACACTGGTGTTCAAACAAAGAAGGCAAAGATTCAGCACAAACAAAAAAAATCTAAGCCACGTTTTTCACCAAAGATCGCATCAAGCCCATGCGCGTCAGCGGTAGAGCTTCGGCGTATCATTCAGGGCTTAAACCCATGCGCGTCAGCAGTAGAGCTTCGGCACATCTTCAGGGCTTAAACTCATGCGCGTCAGCAGTAGAGCCTCGGCGTATCTTCAGCATTTAAACCCATGCGCATCGGTGAACCTCAGTACATCATCAAGACTCAAGGTCCATGCGCATCGACGTATGTATGATGTAAGAACGGGATGATGAAACTCACCAACCACAGATGGCCGAACTTCAACAGGTGGACGGGGAACATCAGTCACAACAGCCTCTACAGGCTCTTTTCCTTTGCCTCGTCCAGCACCGCCACGAGGAGTCTTGGGAGCCAGTGCTTGAGAGAGGAAAGTTAGGGTTTTGAGAAAGAACTCTAAAAAGCAAAAGCAAGGAGAAGAAGAACTCTCTCTCTCTCTCTCCATCTCTCGTCTATTTATAGGCTTGGACGCACGCGTGAACCGATGAAGTGTGACCTCAGCCGTCGCCTCGGGTTCTGTGAAGAGATAACCGCAAATAAAACCAAAAAGATCATCATTAATCTTTTTTGGTTATCGAGGCGTTATCATTTGCATTAACTGAACGGAGCATGCGCCCCATCACTGATGCGCGGAGTACCTATGCGCCTCGACAGTCATGCGCCTCTACCACCATGCTTCTTATTCAAAGTATTCTAAAACTTATCCAAAAGTTTTGAAAACTTTGAAGGGGGTCTTGTAGAAGCATAGAATTTCAGAACCAGAAAGCCCATACGCCAGACTATATGCGCCAGAGCGTGGACAAAGTACTTCACAAACAGCAAAAATAGGCATTGAAAGAAGACTTTTTATTACATATAAAAGTCTATTACATGTCTAAGAAAAGATTATACAAAGGAGAATTTCTACAAAGAAAGGATTCTAAGTCTACAGCCAGCATCCATCATGCGCCCTCAAATAGGCGCAGCAATCACCATGCACCCTCAGTCATGCGCATCCCACCATGCGCCCTCAGCAAGGCGCATCCCTTTCAGCAGCTCGGTTATGTGCATCCTCAGTTATGTGCATCCCTTTGGCTGTTCAGTTATGTGCATCCCTTCAGTAGTCTAATTATGTGCCGCTCTTCCAGCTAGGCTCACCGCCGTCTAAATGCTTCGACTAATGAAGCATTTATTGAGCAGAACAAGGGTGGCAATCAACCCTCTAGCTGGAGGAAGAGCTCCCCAAACCGAGGAAGAGAAAAGCACCACAAGCCAACCTGTGGCCAGGGGAGGTTTCAAAAGAGCCTCCAAAGACGAAGGAAGACCGTAATCAAAACCACGGCTAAAGGAGCAGCTTTCAACACAACCAGAATGGGCTACACCCATTTTGAAGAAAGAAAGAGCCCCCAAACCTGCAGCACCGCCATTCCGATCTACGGCTCTTCCTGCACAACGAAGACGAGGCTCGAGCATCCCTATCTTTGGATGCAACAGGCACCTTTCGCCTGCCTCGGAAGCCCTCGACTCTGACTTTTGGATGTAACAGTCACCTTCAAGTGCATCAATGAAGACCTTGCGTCGCATCTTTACCCTCGGGAGCATCTCGTCAGTAGAATGCATCCGAGTAAACAAGTTCATGTTGGAAGAACGTGAGAGAAAGAGAAACAAACTCTCTCCATGCCACTATTTATAGGCCGGGCAAATCAAACCCATGCGCCAAGTGGATGGCTCTCCGAATTTCGTGCAATGAATTTGCATTAAATGGATGAATCGGACGATTCGAATTCAGCTAAGTCAAAACAGCTATTTAAAGCACTCGAAGATCGTAACAGTCGCACCATTAAAGACGCATCACGAATCAGATGCGCCGGCCAGACCGTGCATCATACAGATGCGCCCTTCAGTACCAAGCACATCACAGGGATGCGGCCCCCATGCGTCCCCATACGCCCAGTGGGACGCCAACCGACGTGCCCACTCAGCTGTCCATCGAATGTCACAAACATTAAATGCTGAACTGACAGAGTTGGCAACACGTCTCCCGAAGTCTGAACAGTCGACAGCTTTTTCAGAAGACGAAGCATCGCCAACGTCAGCATTATCATTACTTTTCTCCGATGGCTACTGCTACGTGGCCACCCAACCACTTGCATGCGCCTCTGCAGCCATGCGCCCGAATCTATATGCGCCTCAAAAGCCATACGTCTCAGACTTTTCACTAATCCCTAAGGATAGAAGAAAAGTTACTGCATACGCCTCAAAAGCCATGCGCCTCAGACTGCTCTCTGATCCCGAAAGACAGGAGTAAAGTCATTACTGAAGCCTCACATGCGCCTCAAAAGCCATGCGTCCCGAATGGTTCGTGACTCCTAAAGGTTACGTGCCAAAGCCTCCTCATGCGCCAAATCCTAGGCGCATCCTACCAGATCATTCCCCACCAAATTAGAGATCTCCGAGCCATGGGTTGATGACACGTGTCCTTTGACTCGACTCATCCAAGATCTCAGCAACAGAAAGATCTTCTTCTCTGCTACGTGCCGGTCCACAACAGCAGCATGAAGAATTCAACCCCTCGATCAGGGCGCATCGTTCATACGCCTCCATCAGCAATGAACACGTGGCGTCCCCACGACCAGGCACATCCTACATGCGTGCATGAGCAGCCAGCCTGCAAAACTATAAATAGAGGGACCATTTCCTTCTTCCACATACAGACGGACCGACCTACCTACACAACGAACGAACACCAGAGAGGCAGATACAGACACTCAACATCTTCCTCTTCTCAGCAAGCTCCAACACCTAGAGCAATCCAAGTCTTCAGAGAACCGATAACCGTCGTCAGATCGTCAACGGTGTCAACGCATTACCACTCACACCATCGGCACAAGGGACCCAGATAAACAAAAGTGTACTCCTAGGACTACATCTAAGTCCTATATTGTAATACTGTTTTGTTTATATTAAAATTTGCAATCAAAGAATTTTAATGGCAAACACCCTCCTCTCCGCCAGTCTCTCGGCGGTTCGCCTCACCCCCCCGCCGTCGTGGATTCCCACTCCGCCTCCCTCGCTGGCTCCCTCTCTCCCCTTCTGGCTACCTCCGATCGGTTGCTCTGTCTCCGTAGCCATCTTGCGGACCGGAGCTCCGTTCCTTCAGCCTCCGTCAACGGCGACGCTCCCGAGGCCCTCATCACCGTGTCGTGGCCCCCACCCGTCGTGTCTTTCGCCGCCACCCGGTGACACGCCCCCTCACCGAGGCCCTCCTCGCCGTGTTGTGGCCCCCGCCCGTCGTGTCTTCCGCCGCCACCCGGCGACGCGCCCCCTCTCCCCTGGCTCGCGGGTGAGGGTCCGAGGCCCCCTCCCCTCGGGCCCAGCGCTAGGCCTCGCCCCCCAGCGTCTTGGGCCCCGAGCTAGGCCACGCCCCCCCAGCGTCTCGGGCCCCACACCCCTCTCTTGGGCCGCGTGTGTTTCTTTTTGTTTTTGTTTTGTTCGTTTTGAATTTTACAATCGGCTTCCCGCCTGTGGGACCCGAGCTTTGTTTGGTTTCATTCAATAAAAGTTTTTTCATTAAAATATATATATATATATATATATATATATATATATATATATATATATATATATATATATATATATATATATATATAAAGTATCTTTCAAGTATTTGCGTAAACTTATTATAAAATAATTTCTAAAAATTAGTATACGTACCTAACTCCAAATTCTCTTCGCTATCACCATTGATCATGATTGATCGCACTTTTTCTATTCCTTGTAAACTTCGGACCCTTACACATCAACTCCGGCAATTGGACAAAATAGGACATCACGATCATCGCACCAAACCAGGAGACACACCAGGCAAGACACCTTGCCTTATTTACAACTTATAATTAGTTGTATTTTTCTTTATTAGTTACTGTAAATTTATTTTCTATTTATTTTCAGTTGGATTCATGACTTGTTGTTTATAGTTTACTCCATTATGCTTTCCTTTATTTCTCCTTCTTGTCTTTTAATATACATGCATATGGACTTAGTCTTAGAGGACTACCTTTTTGTGACCTTAGGAGGGAGAAGACAGTTAAATGTATGGGCTATCCAAATCCAAAAGTCGTCGTAACTACGTACTAATGTAGTCGTGTTGCGGCGGTCACTAGCCTCGAGCTATGTAGACTGATAGGTCACATGGGCCGCTAGACTCGAGTTATGTCGACTGATAGTATTGGTACTTGACGTGTGCATGTTGTGAGTTGTTACCTTGTCCTGGGAGAGTCAGCCTTTACCTGCCCATACATTGTGATGTCTTCTAAGTTGCATACTAGATTGGTTAGTGACCTTAGTTAATGTCATGTCACACTTCGTTCTAGTCATGGCACGGGGCAATGTCACATCACAGAATAGTGTGATATCCTTTATCTTGTTTGGTTGTAGGGGTAGTCTACGGTTTCGATGGTGGAATATTGGGCCATGTTATAGTTGGGACACTTTACTTTTACTTTGTGATGTTTCACATGTGCTCTAGCCAAGGCCATGTTTTACTCTCTTCCTCCGAGGTGATTGCACTTGGATCGCCTTCGCATCGCTCGACAAATTTATTTGTTATGTATTTCTTCTCTTTTTAGATGGTAGTGGATTTTTCTCTACCTAACAATTTGTAAATGATAATTCATAAGTTGATTTATAAATTCTTCCTTCTTTATTTGTGGAGGAGATTAGTGTCGTGGTTTACTGTATTTTACAGCTTATGTATACATATGATGGTTCCATATATTGGAGTTTATTTCGTATGTATGCAGCTGGCATGTCGACGTACTTAGTCCTAAGTATTTTGGGATTGGGGCGTTACAGCAAGACGGACAAGTATGTTTACACAAAGTTGATTGATGGAAGAGGTGTGATAGTTTGTCCGTATGTGGACGACATACAATCCTAGGTACAGATATGGGCTATGTCACGGAGACAAAAAAGATTATCTCGAGCAAGTTCTGTATGAAGGACTAGGGGAAGCTGATGTGATCTAAGGGATCAAAATCATCCGGACAGATACTGGACTAGCGCTGTCACAATCTCATTATATTAAGAAGATGATCACACGATACAGGTGTATCAGGATCTTCCCGGGATCGATACGCCTTATAGGTGTGATCTGAAGTTGAAGCCTAATTCAGGGGAAACCGTCAGGCAACTAGAGTATGCAAGCGTTATCGAAAGTTTGATGTATGCTACTACTGCCACAAGGCCTTACATAGATTTTGCCGTAGAAATGCTGAGTCATTTTTCGAGCAACCCAGGCATTGAGCACTAAAAAACTATGAAACGGGTTATTAGATATCTCAAGAAGACTCAGACATATGCATTGCACTACAGCGAAGATCCGCCGGTAATGGAAGACTTCAGTGATGCCAGCTGGTGCTCAGAGGTGTAGAACAAGAGGTCCAAAGGTGGATTCATTTTCATAATAGGTGGAGCTGCTATATCGTGGAAGTCGAAGAAGCAGACTATGCTCTCGCGGTCATCCATGGGATCTGAGTTCTTGGCACTTGATACCGCAGCGGAGGAAGAAGAATGGCTTCGGGAGCTTATGTATGATCTTTCAGTGGTTGGGGCACAAATACCGATAATTCCGATATACTGCGACAACCAGGCGACTGCGGCGGCGGCATCAAATGACCTCTTTAACGGAAAGAAGAGGACTGTGCGGTTAAAGCGCAGGGAAGTACAAGATCTCATTAAGAGGGGTATTATTGCAGTGATTGATGATCGGAGTCAGGATAACCTAGCAGATCCATTTACCAAGGGCCTCATGCGCCAACTCGTCGATGACACAGCAAGTAAATGCGCTTGAAGGTATTCTGATATTGTGTTATTGTATTCCTGCCATAAAGTTTTATGCTATTAGTTCAAAAAAAATCTACTAGGCATCTAGCTTTTGGTTCAAGGGAGGACCATTGACCAGAAGAATATCAAGAACAGTGGGTACTTGTCCTTTGTGACATGGAGAGGTTACTGTAATGCCGCAGTCCCAAAATTATTAGGACTAAGTACCTAGATATGCCAGCTGCATACATACAAAGTATACTCTAATATATGGAAACCACGTATGTATACATAAGCTGTAAAATGTAGTAAACCAAGAGTAATCTAATCTCACCCACGAAACGAAAGAATAAAAGATATTTCATAAGTCAACTTTGAATTACCATTGTACAAGATGCTGGGCGGAGACAAATCCACTACCAACCACTTAAATGAAAAGAAAAATATACAAAGAACGGATAGATAAAATGGCTATGAATGATCCAAGAGCAATCCTCCTCGACAGAAAAGGGAGACCATGATCTTGGCTAGAGCACCTGTAAAATATCATGAAAAGCACACACCTGGAGAGATCACCAGGTCCTCAGAGGGACGTAACAAGATACATAATATCATGCCATATAAACTGTATAAATACTGCTCAATAAATAAGTCAATTGAATTATAACATGGTCCAATACACGCCATTGAATTAGCGTACCATCGCCCCAATCAAACAAGAAAAGGAGATGGCACCCTAATTCACGATGACGTATCTTTCCATGTTATGAATCCAATATGGTATTCGGACCACAAAAAGGTTCAGTACCTTCTCATCGGAGTAGTGAGCCACACCTACAACCAAACAATAATAAGATATGGCAAACTAGTCCGCGATAAGTTACTGTTCCAAGCCGCGATCAGATACGAGTACCCAAACCAAAAGTACTCATACCTAACAGATAAGGGAGCCAAACCGTTCTATGTGAATGCAGTTTTAAGAACAAACCTCTATGCATTGGCTCTCTGGCTAAAAAAAGGATAGGCATATTCCCTACTTGGGGCACCAGGGGCCTCAAGCATAACCGTTCCTTGAATGTGCAAGTAATAAAATAAAAGGGTTGTCAACCCGCATCTCCGGTGGGGCGTACGGTCACAAGAAAAATGTGCATAGTCGCCCATACGCTAAGGATATGTCATCCCCACCCAATGCATATATGTTGCCTTAACAACACATAACCTCCATAACCGCTAAGTCAAACTATCATGCAATACTATTAGCGGTTAGCCCTATCGCACGGCTTATACGTACTGGTGGCCATCCAGTCATGCATGTCCGAGTTCTATATGTGACATACAACTTCGTGGCACAAACGTGTCAAGGCCAATGTATGCAACACAAACAAGGGTGGTCCCTTAAATCTAAGGTTAATATGCATAAAAATAATAAGTACAGGAAATAGAACTACACAGTAAAATCTATCTAATTATAATAGTATAGCACAGTTTATTTTGCAAAAAAATAAATAATAAGTAAATGCATGAATGAGCTAATGTAAAATAAACAGCTAATGGCAAGGTATCTTACCTGATGTGACGCGTGGTGTGGTGCAATGATCAAGGTTGCATAGAATATAACTTCGGGGTTACAACTACGTAAGACGGCCTCCGATGATGGTACAGACGGTTCCATCAGGTCTAAAATAATCAAATTAGCTAGGATCAATAGGAGGATGTACAAAATTGGCGAGAGAATAGGATAAATGGAACAAGTCATGGACAGAAGGAAAATCAAAGGAAAAATGATTGAATAATATATATACGATTTTAGAAAACTATTTATAATACTTAAAGATATATTTTTATTAGTTAAAATAGTTTTTAGATAAATACTAAAAATGTATAAAATATTTTTTTAGGCATAACTCTAAGTTTGTCAAAATAGGATACTTATAGAAAGCTATGTTTTTTTATTATCATTGCAAATATATTAAAGTTGTAGAAAATCATTTTAAGACAAAACTAAAAATTTAAAATAGGTAGAAAATAATATAGAAATGATTTTTAGAGTAGAAACTCTAAGTTGTAAATTATGATTTAGGTGGAAACCATATTTCACCAATTAAAATATATCTTAGATAAACATTTGGAAATATTACTAACTCCGTCACACCAAAAACTATAACCTAGTCAAATATATATACATATAAATCGTGGATAATAATTTAGTGATAAAAACTACTTTTGAAATTAACTAGAAAATATTTGTAAAATTTCTAAAATACAAATAATAATATTAACAAAAAAACAAAATATTAATAATAGTAGTAATAATGACAATAAGATTATATTATACATAATACAATAGTTAACACCAGTGCAAATAACAATAATAAAAAAATAATATAAAAATATTACCCAAACAAAAAATTAACTAAACAGAAAAGAAAAAAAATAACAAAAATTGTTCTCTCTTTCGAGAAAGAAGTGCTTATAACAAATGCAAAAGAAAAAAGAAATGAGAGGGAGAAAGAGAATTAGAGAGAGGGGAGTTTAGAGAAGGGGAGGAGACGAGAGGGTGAGAGTGTAGAAGGAGGAGAGAAAGGGGCGAGTGGAAGAGAGGAGAGCGGGGTTAAGGGACTGTGAGGGAGGGTGAGCGGAGGAGCGGTGAGAAGAGCGAGACGAGAGGAGATCGGCGTTCCGGCGGCAACCACTGCGGGACTTCGGCTCGTCGGCGGCCGCTAGTCACGGTAGGGTCGCCGTGATTCATGGTGACAGTGACAGAGGCGACGGACGAGCTTTGCGCCCGTACGATGGAGGATGCCGGGATACACAACCGTGGGGAGTCATAGGGGGTTTCCTGGTGGTGCGGCCGGACACGAGGGAGGCGACGGACGCGGGTGTTCTCCCGACGGCAGCGGTGGGTTTAGGTAAGGGTTTTTTCCCCTTTTTCTTGGGCTCTCATGGTGGTGATGATGTGGTGGTCGGCCGAATTTGGCCATGGGGCTGGGTCTTGGCGGGGGACAGTGGTATCGGTGGGGAGGTGTGTGTGTTGTATTGTGGTGGTGGGGTTGAGCGGTGACGTTGGTGGGGTTGGCGGTGGTGACGACAGCGGTACCGGTGGTAGGCATTGGTGAAGGTGATAGTGGCGGTTGGCTGTGGTTGGGTGGTGCAGAGCCGGAGAGGCTGGCAGATTTAAGGGGTGCAGTAGTTGTGGTGGACACAGGGTGAGTCAGGGCCGGGGTTTATGTTTGCCATTAAAATATTTTGATTGAAATTTCAATTAGAAACAGAACAGTGTTACAATGTAGGACTTAGACGTAGTCCTAGGAGAACACTTTTGTTTATCTGGGTCCCTTATACCGATGGAGCGAGTGGTAATGCGTTGACTCCGTTGACGATCTGACGACGGTTATCGGTTCTCTGAAGGTCTGAGTTGCTCTGGGTGCTGGAGCTCACGGAGAAGAAGAAGACGTTGAGTGTCTGTATCTGCCTCTCTGTGTGTGTTCGTAGGTTTGTTCGTGGATATGTCTGTCTGTATGGAAGAAGAAAATGATCCCTCTATTTATATCTTGCAGGCTGGCTGCTTATGCACGCATATGTAGGATGCGCCTGTTTGTGGAAATGCCATATGGTGATTGCGGATGGAGGCACATGGGCGATGCGCTCTGATTGAGGAGTTGAATCTTTTCTGTTGCCTTTGTGGGCTGCGACCGAGCTTATACGTAGCAATGGAGAGGATCTTTCAGTTGCTGAGATCTTGGGTGATTAGTACCCCTTCATAGGCTGAATTGAGTCAAAGGACACGTGTCGTAGGTCCATGGCTCAAAGATCTCGGATTTGGTGGAGAGTGATCAGATAGGATGCGCCTGGGATTGGGCGCATGAGGAGACTTTGGCTTGTAACCTTTAGGAGTCACGAACCAGTCTGGACGCATGGCTTTTGAGGCGCATGCGACGCTTCAGTAGTGACTTTGACTTCTATCTTTAGGGATCAGAGAAAAGTCTGAGGCGCATGGCTTTTCAGGCGCTTACAGAGATTTGGGCACATGGCTGCGAAGGCGCATACAAAATGGTTGTGCGGCCACATGGTTTGTAACCGCTGGAGGAAAATAATGATGATGCTGACGTCGGCGATGCTTCGTCTTCTGAAAAAGCTGTCAACTGTTCAGTCCTCGGGGGACGTGCTGCCAACTTTATCAGACTAACATTTAATGTTCTTTGACAGGTGAAGGGCCTTTGAGTGGGCGTATCGATCTGCGTTCCACTAGGCACATGGGGACGCATGGGGGCGCATCCTCATAAGGTGCTTGGTGCTGATGGGCGTATCTGTATGATGTGCGGTCTTACCAGCACATCCGTTTGTATGATACGTCTTTATTGGTCTGACTGTTACGTTCTTCAAGTGCTTTAAATAGCCGTTTTGACTTGGCTGAATTCGAAGCGTCAGGTTAATCACCATTAATACAAATTCATTGCACGGGATTCGGAGAGCCAGCCACTTGGCGTATGGGTTTGATTTGTCCGGCCTATAAATAGTGACATGGAGAGAGTTTGCTTTTCGTTCTCTTACGTCCTCCGGAAATGAACTTATTTGCTTGAGGACCTTCTGTTGACGAGATGCCCCCTAGGGTGAAGATGTGATGCATTGTCTTCATTGATGCACTTGAAGGTGACTATTACATCCAAAAGTCGGAGTTGAGGACTTCTGAGGCAGGCGGAAGGTGCCTGTTGCATCCAAAGATCGGGATACTCGAGCCCCGTCTTCGTTATATTGGAAGAGCCGCAGATCGGAATTGTGGTGCTCTGATCATCTTCCTTGGGCCTTGGGAGAGCTCCTCCTCCTGCTAGAGTGAGTGCTGCCTATTCTGGTTGGGTTGAAAGCTGCTCCTTTAGCCGCGGGTCGATTGCGGTGCTCTCCTCTTCCTTGGTTTAGGGATCTCTTCCTCCAACTAGAGGGTTGATTGCTCACCCTCGCTCTGCTCAATAAATACTTCATTAGTTGAAGTATTTGATGGCACATATGCTGAGACTTCATGATGGGCCTGACTGAAAGGGCGGCACATAACTGAGCTGCTGAAGGGATGCACATAACTGGAGATGCACATAACTGAGCTGCTGAAAGGATGCGCCTGGCTGAGAGCGCATAGTGAGATGCGCCTGTTTGAGAGCGCAGGTGTTTGCTGCGTCTGTTTGAGAGCGCATGGTGGTTGCTGCGCCTGGCTCTAGACTTAAGGTCTTTTGTAGAAGTTCTCCTTTGTACAGCCCCTTTTTTTAGACATATAACAGACTTTTATATGAAATAAAAATCTTCTTTTAATGTCTATGCTTTTGCTGTTGGCTGTTCCAAGTACTTCATTCGAGCCTCCTGGCGCATGTAGTGTTAGGCGCATAGGATTTCTGGTTCTGAAATTCCATGCTTCTACAAGACCCCCTTCAAAGTTTTCAAAACTTTTTATCAAGTTTTGGAATACTTTGAATAAGAAGCATGGTGGTGTCTTCAACAGGGCACATGACTGTTCGGGCGCATGAGTACTTCGCGCATCAGTGATGGGTGCATGCTCTTCTCAGTTGCAAATGATAACGCTTCGATAACCAAGAAGATTAATGATGATCTTTTTGGATTTATTTGCAGTTATCTCTTTACAGAACCCGAGGCGGCGGCTGATGTCATTCTTTATCGATTTACGCATGCGACTAAGCCTATAAATAGGCATCTGATGGAGAGAGAGAGAGAGAGAGAGTGTTCTTCCTCTCTTTGCTTTCTCTTTTAGAGTTCTTCTTTTGAAAAGAAAACCCTAACTTTTTTCTTTCACGGGATGGCTCCCAAGACTTTTTGCGGCGGTGCTGGCAAGGGGAAGGAGCCTATGAGTTCGTCGAGGAGGATGCTCCTGTCACCATTGTGACTTCGGCCGACGTTCGGCCTGCGGTGACGGGTGGGTGTAATCTTTCAACCTTTTTAAACGAGTTTGGAGCACATGGCTGAGTTGCATCATGTTGTCGTGCCCTAACTCTTTGTCGCCGACGCGTATGGACTTCTGTCCTGATGATGCACCGAGGCTATCCTGCCGACGCACATGGGTTTAGGCCCTGATTATACGCCAAGGTTTTACTGCTAACGCGTACGGGTTTACACCCTGATGATGCGTCGAAGCTTCACTGCTAATGCACATGGGTTTAGACACTGATGATGTGCCGAAGGTTCACTGCTGATGCGCATGGGTTTAGACCCTGATGATGTGCCAGGCTGTCTAACACACTTTGTCTTCTTAAAGCTTCTTGCCTAACTTTTGTTTTTGCTGTGTCAGTGTCGATGACTATCCCTTTGCTGAATGAAGTCCTTCTGGATGCTTCTCTTTGTCAAATGGGAGTTGATTTCGACGAAGAGTTTATTGACCCCACGAAGGCTGCTATCCTACTGAATCAGCCTTCCGAAAGAATGCTGCAAATCCAAAATCAGTCGCCTATTTTTCTCCAGAGTATGATGGAGAGCGACAAGCTGGAATCTGCTGAGTCTGAGGATGTGACCTTCTTGAAATCTACCTTTTTGTTTGGCGACCGACTGATCTCCACCGAGGCGAAGATACTGAAGATCAAAGAAGACTGGTTCTTCTCTACGAAGGGCATGGTTCTATACATGCGACAACTTGAACGCCAATTACCGCTAACGGCCTTCTACCGTTTAGCTTCCAAGAGAAGGATGTCATGAAAACTTACTCCTTCTCAAGGAGGGGCAATGGGGGGTACTCTTTCAATTGATGTTACTTCGAATCAAAGGAATACCTTGGCCACTTCGCGATCTGGTCCCTCGTTCAGTTGCCAAACTTTGTATCCTGGGAGCCTTTATAGAAAGGTCCCTAATGACACCTTTGCCTTTAGTGCTTCGGCCTTTGCAAATCGGATGCTAAAATCGAATATTATGTATCCGAAAGGTGGCTTTAGGGTTGAAGGTTGGTGTCACCACGTGCTGAAGTGGGATGAGTTGACCCTTTGGGTGTTATCGAAGTTCAAGGTTAAGCTTAAAGAGATTGGGCTGACGGCCGCTATCCGTGCCACACAGGCCGGCGTGGATCTCAAGAAGCATATATTTCTTACGCTCTTGGAAACGTTCAATACCCAGACTGGCACTTTCTTTACTCCAGTGGAGGAGTTTGGATTGGCTCTCCATGAGATGTACGAGGTGTCCAAGCTTCCCTGGGGCTCGGAACCGTACGAAAAATATTTTCCGTCAAACGAAGAGATCTTCGTTCTGGAAAAAAAGGACCCGGAGATGATGGTCGTCTTCAAAGAGGTGGCGAGCCATCATTATCTGCTGCAATGGAAGGACAAAGGCAAGTCACAGCCTCATGTGACTACTTGGAGGGATTACGTCTTCAAGCAGGATTTGGCGGACTCCTCGAAGATCCGGTTTACGACTCCGCAGGGGCTGAAACCCGCGGAAGTAACTTCCGAAATGAGCCGACTAGACGAGAAGGCCCCCGTTCGAATGAGAGTGGCGAAGACGTGTACAGCTATTTCTGGCATTGTGTGCACCGGATGTCATCCAAGGCATTATTGACTACATACTTGATTATATGGCTCCGGGATTGTGTGTTCTCGGGCGGATCTGGCTCTGTGGAGAGGATAACCCGGAACCTCATTTTGCCAGTAGTGAAATTGGTTTTCGGTCGCCCTTTGGCTCTCCTTCCCGCGATGGTGTGTAACCTGTTACGGGGTTTGAGGACTTTTGTTGATGATGTGATCCATGGGAGGGGTAGGAACGACAACTTTCCTCGGGCTGAACTACCATTCCACTATCTGATGGGATGGTTGATTCTGTATCACCCAAACGTGATGAGTCCGGGTCCTGAAGACGATCACGTTAGAGGTGACGCCTTTATCCGTCGCTTCTACAAGAGGAAGTGGCTGCACACTGGCATCCCCGTCTGTAGGAGAGTCTTGTCTTATCTTTCGGGGTGGAAGATCGTCAAGGTCAGTCCCATCTTCAAAGATTTCGAGGCCGACCAAGATTTGGAAGACTGTGGTGAGGATGCGATCACTCTGCCGAAATAGGGATTTTGTTGGTTGCAGAGTATCCGGCCTTCCCACTTGGTCTACCGAAACCAGAATAAGTGTTATCTGGAGCCATATCTGCCGAGCCGGTTTGCTCGCCAATTTGATTATACCCAGTTAATGTTACGGAACCCCAGTAATAGTCTGGGGTTTGTTGGAAGTTTGCTGGATGGAGCCCGGGGTTGGCAATATTACAATGCCGGGTGCACTGGGGTTCGTTTTAATACACCAGTTTACAACCCTCGGCCACAGATCTTGTATTCGGTCGTCAAGCTGTATTGTGCCATGAATACTGTGCCTCCTGATTATGATAGGGAGACTAGTTTCATCGTTGGAACTCAGCTAGAGGCTACGAAGAACATGTTGGCGGCAACCCGGTCATATCGTCCACCAAAGTGGACGGGGTATCGGGATGCTGCTGCAGCACCAACGGGAGGCACTCGGGAAGATCCCCCAGCTGGAAAGTGGCGGGCTGACGCGAAAGCCGGTTCATCTGTACCAGAAAGGCCAAGAAAAATGATGACTCCAAAGGCTACGGGAGTGCCGCCTGTAATGCCAATAGAATCAGTTCTTGCTGAGGTAAAGACGTTCTCCATACTCTGACCCTTTCTGTCATTTTTGTGACATATGCTTTCCTTTTGTAAGAATCGTTGAAGAAAAAGACCCGGGTTTCGAAACCGGGCGTTAGTAAACCGAAGGAGGTGGCGAGCTCTTCTGATGAGCGTATTCCTCCGATTGTAATGTCTCCCGTGGAGGAGAATCCTGACAACGTCGTTCCTGCAGAGATTTTAGTATCTCCAGATTATGTTGAAAGGGAAGCTGAGGTTGAAGCAGTTCCCAAGAGGGTTCAAGCTGCCGTGGGGGCCTTTGATATTGAGGACCCAACAGATAAGGGGCTTACGGATGAGAAAGTGGAGTAGAGTTCGTCGTCTTCAGATGACGTTCCTCCAGAGAAGAGTGAGCATGTTGCGGGAGTAACAGGCATGATCGAAACAGAGGAGAGGGCTGATTCCCCTCCTTGTAATGATGAGGGAAGGCCGACTGTATCATTGCTGAGCCCTACCCCATACCTAGAAGTGGAGGCTGAGGTGGCTGCCGACCAGGAGGCAACGACAGATTCTATCCCCGCGGAGGGATTTGATGATGAAAATGAGGCTCGTCTGCCGAGCCTGACTCCAGGGGAGCCGAGTCAGAAAACAAATGTTGATCTCGCTGCTTTGCCAGAGGGAGAAGATCCCGTGCGGCCTGCTGATAGTGTGTTGGAGATGGATGAGGTAGCCCCTGACGTCGGTGGTCCCTCCGAGCTTGAGAAGGGTAAGGGTTTGCTAGAACCCTCTGTTGCTCCTTCTACTTGGGGTACGATATCGACGCCCCTCTTGGCTTCTTTCGCACTTTTTGCTCGTCGGGCCAGTGGCGAAGTTCAAGCCCCTGTTGAGGGGGAGTCCGTTGATACCGAGGTTTCAGCCTCGGAGATTGAAGTCGGCGGGCCTTCTTCCTGTCCTCCATCCAGAGCAGCTCCTACTACTCCCGCTATAATACCGTAAGTGCTGGTGGATGTGGATGAGTACATGAAGTTTATCGTTGAGGCGGTGTATAAGATGCTGTAGAGGGGCGTATCGGCACTGATGAATGCCAATGGGAGTTTCCAGACGACAAAAACCATGGCGCTCCCTCATATTGGTCTGATACGTTCCCACCAGGGCAACGATCATATGGCCGAGATTCTGGAGGCATCGGTGGCTGAGCTCGACCAGCTGCTTTTCGAGTTTCAGTATATCCAGCAAAATGATCTCTCCGCTCTGATAAAGGCAGAAAAGAAGAAGTTGATCGCTGAGACTGAGTCTTCTTATCAGGCCACCGTGGGTGTCTGGGAGCACGAGGTGGCTGAATCTGAGGCTGCGGTGGAGAGGCTATCTCAGTCCACGCAGGAGAAGGCGGAGTTACGAGCCGCGTTGGACTCTAGTATAGCGGAGGTTAATGCCAAGATTCGCCTCCTTGAAGACCAACGGGCCCAACTCTTGTTAGATGCTGAGCGAGTCCAGGCCGAACATATTGCATCTAAGGAGAAGCGGCTTTCACCCCCCAGGCTCTTTCCCTGGCCCAGTGGCAACAGCTGGACGAGAAGCATGAGCATGACACTTCTCCTGAGGCCATAAAAATGATGCTTCAAGAGGTCGAACGTCGAGTCCTGGCGACTGCAGAGACTCGGGCGGCAGCCTTGAAGCATCGGATCGAAGAGCTTTCAGCAAATCCGGGGGAGGGATTATAGTCTCTTCTTTCTTTTTTTGTTTTGTTTTGTGTAATTTGCAACTCCTGCTAGGGATGTATTCTTTACTTTTGAAATAAAGAATGAAGTATTTTGTGGTGTGTTCATTTTTACTGTCATGAACTTGATAATTTGTGTGGACCTATTATCTTCTGCGTACCTTAGTTGTTAGGTACAGATAATAAGTTTGAGAGAACCTGACATGTTTGCTCAGAGGTAATGTGGACGTAGAAAATATGGGATTCAAATGATGGAATCTTCCTACTCAGAGGTGTTATGGACGTGGTAGGAGTGATTCAGGAGGGATACGCAGAACTACTCAGAGGTAATGTGGACGTGGAAGTTCTGTGATCAATGTACGACAACGCAGGGGTTGTCTGTACGGGATGTTTACTCAGAGGTAATATGGACGTGGTAAACATGATGGGTAGCATAGTCTTACGGAGCATAAGATTCTGCTTTGTAGGGCGTAGGAGAACAACTCAGAGGTAATGAGGACGTGGTTGTCCTTCTACTGGAGGATAGAATGCCACGGAACAGCTGGTTTCCAGAAGCGTAAGATTTTGTGGAAGGGAATTGTACGTGAGCCCCGATGATTGGGTCCAGAAACTCCCTTGTTGGGTGAAGATAGAAGTACATGTCTGAAGGATGTCAAGTGTCACTACCCGCACCCGCTTTTCGGATATGAGACGTGTCCAAGCCAGCCTACGCCGCAGAGTCGGCGGTAGAACGCTGTCAAGCCCACAAGAAATAATGCTCAAATATCACAATTGCTGCTCTTCACATCTCTAAATTTATTACAACCTTTACAATTAAAAAAAATACAGAATTTTACAATTAATGAAATTGATACAATGCTTTCTATTTCTAGGTTGTCTTCAGCATACCCAAGTTCTTCCAGTGCTAAGAGTGATCGCGGCTAAACCTGAAAAATGTTGGTTATCCAGTCAGGATTGGAACAAGTACACAAACCGACGGCAGTGCAAAACATAATAGAATTATCAAGACATGAAAATAGCATATGAGAAATAAAAACTGTAAGATAAAGTGATGTCATAGCACGATAGAGAAATAAACAAGGAAAAGCTAATAAAAGACATCTATCTAAGTGGTGTGAAATATCCTTTCGCCATGTGGACGGCTAGGGGATAAAATTCGGCATACTGCACGTGTCGTGTGCAGCAGCTATCGTTCAAGAATAGACTCATGGGATATTTCTGGGTAGTCCACATGTATACTAAGATATTTCCCCTCCCGACTACTCCGTGTGACGAGCGTGTCAACAAGCAGCAAGATGTATGTATAGACATGAAATGAAAAGACTACTATGAATCGGAAAGCAATCAGAAAGTGCACTTGCCTGAGGTCCTTAGCTGGAGAAACCAATAATAAATACCACTCACGAGCCACAATCAATCAACACATGCAGAAGTCTCCGGATGCTGAAATAAATAGTACCAACGTTCTCAGAATAGCCAAATTAGCTAGGATAGCCTGTCCTTAAGTCCAATTCTGGACACAGGGGCAAAACAGTAATTTCGGACAAAAACGATGTCCGCCATTGGACCCGCTTTGCACCGAAAAGCGTGCTAGAGTCAACGGTCTCTAAAGTCGTCAAACTACATGTCTACGGATCCAGTTTTCCTATACGAACCCAACCGTATGTCCAAAGCTGGATTCCGGCAGACCGTGCACGAAATCGCCCGTTGAATGGAACCGTGGGGCCCGCAAAACGACGTCGATTTCAACTGTCTCAGAATCGGACCAAACTTGGCATGCAGGACCAGAAAAACGATACGGTCCTGTTGGCGCAAGTTTCGTCTCGATCTGACAAGCGTGCACAAAGTTATGACTGAATTTGCATTGGACGGATACGGGGCGATTTCGACGGATACGCGTCGAATTCGTCGCGCACACGCGACCAATTTGAATTCCGTCCAAGCACACACGACCACGAAGCCGTTACGCAGCTTTTTCTTGGTTTTCAAACTGGATTTTCTTACTGTACAAATAGCTAAGAATTAAACGAAAAGTGGGGTTTCCATCTCGTATATGTTGTCTAAAAGATTGTTCAAGCACTTTTCCAAATTTCACAATATTCTGGCCGTAAATCGACCGCCAACTTCGGACTTTGGGACAGTTTCTAAATCCTGGAAATCGAGATTTTTCCCAATTTTGGGAATCGATTTGCGACGCGCATGAAGCGAATTAACCTAAACTACTTGAAGGGGATTGAAGACCTATAGGTTAGCTCCGTACCTGCGCAAGCGGTTCGAGATTCGTCGAAGCGAGATAGCGAGGATCTTGCCGCGAAGTCAGCCCCGCAGCGGCTGTTCTCTGTGCGCTGGGTGCTGTTCCCCGTCGTGCGCGCTGGTTGCGCGCGCCTGGCCGGCGGCGACGGCCGCGCGTGGCGGCGCCACGAGCGCGGGGTGGTCGCCAGGCATAGGAGGAGGGGATGGCGGCGTTGGTTGTTGAAGTTAGGGTTGAGTTTCGAGTTGTTTACGAAGGGAACTCTCGATCTCCCTATTAATACTGGGGAGTCGGGTCTCTGTTCTGTTGTTTAGCATGTTGGGAAGTTATTATGCGGCTGAGCATGGCTCGGTTAGTTAAGTGGGACCAGGGCTCGGGATAGTTGGCTTGGGTTAGGGCTGGATTGCTCTTCAGATTTTGTTATGCTTAATGCTATTGTTAAGGCTTGTGGGAGAATGGTTAAAGTAAACAAAGCTATGGGGTGTTTGCAGAAATGGATAAAAGTAAATTTATCCTTTTTCTTTGCTTTTATATTTATTATATAATTACATATATAAATAATCATATTTATACATATACGTATATGTATTATATATATACACATGCATGTATATAAATTCCCATATATATACATATCATTATGTACATATATATTTACATATATATATATATATATATATATATAATATATATATATATATATAAAATATATATATATATATATATATATATATATATATATATATTCACACACAAAATAATATTTAGATATACGTACAATTACTTATAATATTCATATATATAAAATCACATATATATACATTTATGTATATACCGTCACATATATATACATTTATGTATATACCGTCACATATATATACATTTCTATACATATCATTTCTCTATATATTTGCACACTTATAACAAACTAATATCTATATACACACATATTATATCATATATTTATATATACACTTGTATCCTTTGATAATGAATAAAATGACGATAAATAATAATAAATGATTTATATTTAATAATCACGATAATAATATTAATATTATATATCCTCAATAAAATAATACGAAATCCAATAAGCCAATAGTTAATTATCTATAAAATCTAAAAATCCCTATTAAAATAAAATAAACAATAATAAAATATTTTAAACTTTTCGGGAAAGGGGAGCTACAAATCTACCCACCTTAAAATAATTTCGTCCTCAAAATTCTAACTCATAGGCATGCCTAAAATTCAAAATAAAATAAAAAGAGTAATCCACTGTTACCATAATCTTCTCAAATTTCAATTTCTCAAAAATATTTATAACTTCGAATACTTGAGGGCTTCTACCCACCTTTGATCACACTACTCCTCAAAACTAAGATCTTAAAATTTTCTAACTGGTTGCTAACAATCCTAACAACAAATACCTTCTGCATATGATGCCTATAAACTACTTATATCTATCAAGCAATCCCAAAAACTTAACAAGTAAATTTACACCAGTAGCTAAGAATATTGATAAGTTCTAGTAAGCATGTCCATTTGACATTCTGAAATAGGGAGGACAAGAAGATAAGGAAGAATAATCGAGCAATTATGAAGTTTTAAGAGCCGTAGAGAATATCCAACAATATAGATATAAATAGTACTTATGAACCTATTGTCTTATTCGCTAGATTGAGCCATTCTAGTCCAGTCACTTGCTAAATCGAAGAGTCCTTCGTTTCTTAGAGGGGCTTACAATCAGTGCATTATAGAAGTTTCATTCTCGAAATTCTAAACAGGGTTCCAAAACAGAACAAAATTTGAGAAATCAAAGTTGTGATCTTTTCTGTGGTTATTTAAACACACAAGAAAAGGATGTAAATGCAATACAAGATCGTATCTCGATTTCCAGGTAGATGGGATAAGGTTTACGAAGGACTGCACATTCTAAGAGGTGGAGGCTACATGATAGGTAAAGGGACCTATTTCAAATAGTTTGGTTTTATAGTCTAAATGTGGTGGTATGCATGGATGGATTTTACTGGGTCTTAATGGGTTCTCCATTCGGACATCAGTCGTTGGTTGGATGACCATTGGGTTCCAATCTACGTGGACTAGACAAGATCCCAATAATAGAACTATTCCTACTAGATTAGAGTATCCTAGAATAGGGTTCCTTCCAAGTGGTTGAGCTAGTTGCTAGTCGGGTTGGTTAGCTAGGTCTCTCAAGCCAAAATGCACCTTCAGTGACTTTTGTGTTTAAGTAGCACATGAGGCCTCAATTGGGTGGCACACTTGTGGCATGTGCGTAGTAGGCTTCGGGTAGATCACAACCATATATTGGGTCAAAAGAATTGAATCAAGGTTGAGGTTCTAGTGGGAGTCGGAAAGTATAATGGTATTACGGTAAAGGTTATAGCTAGTCCTTTTAACCTGAAAGTCGTATCGTAAAAATAGAGTACAAGGGGACGGATTTGAGTGGGACATTGTATACCTAGATGAAGGTGGACTCGTCTAGATCTTACATATGAAATTTGTTGGAAGATAACAGCTGATCTCGTGCTCCGAATATTAATGACACGGCCGAGGACACAAAATCATCTAAATGAAAAGTGGGAGTCCAAGGGCACTAATTATCATTCTAATGAAAAACTATTCTAATCAATCAGTAGTCTTCGTATATCACAAAATTTTAGAAGTCTTACAGTCTACCCACCTTAGAGGCTAGAATAGGATGGCAAGGTTCCTGTCACAGGGCTGGCCGATGGTAGCTACACGGGTGCATACTACTTTGTATCTATCTATCTATCAATTGCGAGCTTTCGTCTTTCCAAATCAGTGAAAGACAAAACAAATAAGGAGTTCAAGAGAGGGGTCACCGAGTACGATTACGTGATTCAAAGGCGAAGGTATTATTTCAAGAGGGATTGTCAAAGTAGTTGCGGGTGAGATCCTAGATACATCTATACCTCATTACACGTAGAGTAATTAAATAAAAGCGAACCAAATGCATCATGGCTGATCAGACCGTAATACAATGATTCTGATTAGACAATATGTTAGCTAGACATATGTCTTGGATCAAGCTCGATAAAATAGTAAGCTTGCAAAACTAGGCTGTAATAGCAGCGTTGGTCAAGATAGTCAAAATATAAGTAGGCAAGATTTTTGGAAAGGGGACAAAAGTTTGAATTTTGAGAGAATCAAAACCTTACCCGGTGTTATTGCCTATACAGTCAACCTATTATCTTCTATCCATAAGGCCTTGGTCGACTAATGGGTTATGGAATTCTAATTCCTATAGTCTGGATGAACCTGTTATTGTCAGTCAATTACCTTGTTAATAAAACACAAGGACCACGGGTTGGGAGACATGCTACTTGACTTACAGAACTTACACTAGTATTGGTTTCGGATCTTAGGGTCATACAGGGCAGTCTCTATTCTCTATAATATCCTAAACTTGTAATCACATCTGAAATCGTTTCACCGAGAATTATGCCTTGCCCGTATACTCTGGCTACGGTAAACCCTTAGTTCCGTGATTCAGGGATGATAAGCTATCATGTACTCTACTTTATATTGTCATAAGGGTATCTAAGATCTAAGGAAGTCAACAAGAACTTAGTTTCTGGAATGTTCCATAGACTATGATTCTTCGAAACGATTTCAATTCTATGGGTTGTGTCTCGCCAGTGCGCTGCTGACTGGCCATTGCAGTCGTAAAGTTTATTCTAACTATTCTCCTGAGACTTCAAGGATACCTAAGGGTCCAATCTATTTGACTAGGATAGATAGTGTAACATCTGCTTATAATTCTCATTCCTTAAGGTAAAAGGCTGGTCGAAAAGAAAGGTCTGAAGACAAATAAAATAATAACATCCTAATCTTGATTTCATAAATATTTCAAATGGTTGAGGGGAAAATCTCAAATAAATCTACTTCGAGATTCATATATGATTAGCAGGATTAGAAATTATAAACCAGTTCCTTACGACAAGATAGAATTTAAATAGGCAGTTCTAACTTATGTTATAAAATTTACATCTAATAAAGCAAAAGAAAGTTAAACATTTCATCAAGATCAAAGCCTTAATTCTAGATAAGCCTAACTAATCAAGTGAATGACAGACTATCATTGAAGCATATCATCGTATCAAAAGCAATTATGTATCTAGCAAGCTATCCTAAAATCAATAATTCCTTATCTAAATTGCATGACCTGCCTGGCAACCTTAACTACCCAACGGTCAATTTGAACAAGGGACTCCTAGTCCAAGTTATTCTCCTAAATTATTTTAATCCTATTTGTGAATGAGCATTTCTTGAGGGCAGGCTCGCAACAGTACGACTAACGTACCATCACGAGTTCGCATGGTTTGCGAAAACTGACCTGCATGGGCCACCACAAAAACTTGTCACGACCCGCACCCGCTTTTCGGATACGAGACGTGTCCAAGCCAGCCTACGCCGCAGAGTCGGCGGTAGAACGCTGTCAAGCCCGCAAGAAATAATGCTCAAATATCACAATTGCTGCTCATTCACATCTCTAAATTTATTACAACCTTTACAATTAAAGAAAATACAGAATTTTACAATTAATGAAATTGATACAATGCTTTCTATTTCTAGGTTGTCTTCAGCATACCCAAGTTCTCCCAGTGCTAAGAGTGATCGCGGCTAAACCTGAAAAATGTTGGTTATCCAGTCAGGATTGGAACAAGTACACAAACCGACGGCAGTGCAAAACATAATAGAATTATCAAGACATGAAAATAGCATATGAGAAATGAAAACTGTAAGATAAAGTGATGTCATAGCACGATAGAGAAATAAACAAGGAAAAGCTAATAAAAGACATCTAGCTAAGTGGTGTGAAATATCCTTTCGCCACGTGGACGGCTAGGGGGTAAAATCTGGCATACTGCACGTGTCGTGTGCAGCAGCTATCGTTCAAGAATAGACTCATAGGATATTTCTGGGTAGTCCACATGTATACTAAGATATTTTCCCTCCCGACTACTCCGTGTGACGAGCGTGTCAACAAGCAGCAAGATGTATGTATAGACATGAAATGAAAAGACTACTATGAATCGGAAAGCAATCAGAAAGTGCACTTGCCTGAGGTCCTTAGCTGGAGAAACCAATAATAAATACCACTCACGAGCCACAATCAATCAACACATGCAGAAGTCTCCGAATGCTGAAATAAATAGTACCAACATTCTCAGAATAGCCAAATTAGCTAGGATTGCCTGTCCTTAAGTCCAATTCTGGACACAGGGGCAAAACGGTAATTTCGGGCAAACACGATGTCCGCCGTTGGACCCGCTTTGCACCGAAAAGCGTGCCAGAGTCAACGATCTCTAAAGTCGTCAAACTACATGTCTATGGATCCAGTTTTCCTATACGAACCCAATCGTATGTCCAAAGCTGGATTCCGGCGGGCCGTGCACGAAATCGCCCGTTGAGTGGAATCGTGGGGCCCGCAAAACGATGTCGATTTCAACTGTCTCAGAATCGGACCAAACTTGGCATGCAGGACCAGAAAAATTATACGGTCCTGTTGGCATAAGTTTCGTCTCGATCTGACAAGCGTGCAGAAAGTTATGACTGAATTTGCATTGGACGGATACGGGGCAATTTCGACGGATACGCGTCGAATTCGTCGCGCACACGCGACCAATTTGAATTCCGTCAAAGCACACACGACCACGAAGCCGTTACGCAGCTTTCGATGTCTTCGGTGCGCGACTACGTCGCCCGGAATGGCGGGACGGACGTCGTGTGGAGCGTTTTCATGGTTTTTGAAACAGGTTTTTCTTGGTTTTCAAACTGGATTTTCTTACTGTATAAATAGCTAAAAATTAAACAAAAAGTGGGGTTTCCATCTCGTATATGTTTTCTAAAAGATTGTTCAAGCACTTTTCCAAATTTCACAATATTCTGGCCGTAAATCGACCGCCAACTTCAGACTTTGGGACAGTTTCTAAATCCTGGAAATCGAGATTTTTCCTAATTTTGGGAATCGATTTGCGACGCGTATGAAGCGAATTAACCTAAACTACTTGAAGGGGATTGAAGACCTATAGGTTAGCTCCGTACCTGCGCAAGCGGTTCGAGATTCGTCGAAGCGAGATGGCGAGGATCCTGCCGCGAAGTCAGCCCCGCAGCGGCTGTTCTCTGTGCGCTGGGTGCTGTTTCCCGTCGCGCGCGCTGGTTGCGCGCGCCTGGCCGGCGACGACGGCCGCGCGTGGCGGCGCCACGAGCGCGGGGTGGTCGCCAGGCATAGGAGGAGGGGGGTGGCGGCGTTGGTTGTTGAAGTTAGGGTTGAGTTTCGAGTTGTTTACGAAGGGAACTCTCGATCTCCCTATTAATACTGGGGAGTCGGGTCTCTGTTCTGTTGTTTAGCATGTTGGAAAGTTATTATGCGGCTGAGCATGGCTCGGTTAGTTAAGTGGGACCAGGGCTCGGGATAGTTGGCTTGGGTTAGGGCTGGATTGCTCTTCAGATTTTGTTATGCTTAATGCTATTGTTAAGGCTTGTGGGAGAATGGTTAAAGTAAACAGAGCTATGGGGTATTTGCAGAAATGGATAAAAGTAAATTTATCCTTTTTCTTTGCTTTTATATTTATTATATAATTACATATATAAATACTCATATTTATACATATACGTATATGTATTATATATATACACATGCATGTATATAAATTCCCATATATATACATATCATTATGTACATATATATTTACATATATATATATATATTCACACACAAAATAATATTTAGATATATACGTACAATTACTTATAATATTCATATATATAAAATCACATATATATACATTTATGTATATACCGTCACATATATATACATTTATGTATATACCGTCACATATATATACATTGCTATACAAAAATATATACATTGCTATACATATTATTTCTATATATATTTGCACACTTATAACAAACTAATATCTATATACACACATATTATATCATATATTTATATATACACTTGTATCCTTTGATAATGAATAAAATGACGATAAATAATAATAAATGATTTATATTTAATAATCATGATAATAATATTAATATTATATATCCTCAATAAAATAATACGAAATCCAATAAGCTAATACTTAATTATCTATAAAATCTAAAAATCCCCATTAAAATAAAATAAACAATAATAAAATATTTCAAACTTTTCGGGAAAGGGGAGCTACATCAAGAGTAGTACCTCTTTCGGAACTTGCCGTTGATGGGCATCATGAACAAGTCTCCATTGGGTTTGGCGAGGCGGTAAGCACCGTTTGAGTATACCGTCTCTATGATGAAAGGTCCCTCCCACTTGGGCTCGAAATTCCCTGGTATCTTGTGAGTTAACACCATCGGCCTCCTGACTGCCAGAACCAGGTCGCCTACTTGGAAAGTCCTCTGCTTGACTTTCTTGTTGAAAGCCTGTGATATACGGGCTTGATAGAGTTCAATGCGCTGTTGAGCTATGAGACGTTTTTCGTCGAGTGCCTCCAATTATCGCAGACGGCGACGTTGATTGTCTTTCTTTGTTAGTTGATTTGTGAATGCTACACGGAGTGAGGGTATCTAGATCTCGAGAGGCAGTACCGCTTCGCTCCCGTAGACCAGGGAGAATGGTGTATTGCCCGTCGGGGTCCATACCGTTGTGCGGTAGGCCCAAAGGCATTTGCCGAGCTTTTCGTCCCAGTCGTATTTGTTGGATGACACAACCTTTTTGAGTAGCCTGACGATAGTCTTGTTGAATGCCTCGGCCAATCCATTTGCTGCCGGATTGTAGGCAGTTGATGCCACGTTTTGAATGCGATTCTTATCACAGAGTCTGCTGAAAACATGGCTGATGAACTGAGGACCGTTATCGTGGATAATCCTTCGAGGTACCCCGAAATGGTAGATGACATGGTGCTTGATGAAGTTGACCACTCTGGAGCTCTTCACTTTCGCCAATGGAATTGCTTCTGCCCATTTGGAGAAGTAGTCGGTGATGGCTAGGATGAAGCGGTGTCCCCTTGATGAAGGTGGGGTGATCGGTCCTACAATGTCCATGCCCCAAGCTTCAAAGGACCAAGAGGCGACCGTAGGATGTAGTAGTTCTGACGGTGTATAGATGAAGTCAGCGTGAAGCTGGCATGCACGGCACTTTTTAGCATAGTCGACAGCGTCGGCTACCATGGTTGGCCAGTAGTAGCCCATGCGTCGTAGTCAATCCTGTAACTTAGGGCCAGGTTGATGAGCCCCGCAAGTTCCATCGTACGCTTCTTAAAGGGCTTCGGCTGCTTCCTCGTTGGATAAACATCGAAGGAGAAGTCCATCGTAGGAGCGTCGGTACAGCATTTTAGTAGCTGCATCGTAATAGAATCGAAGGGAACGCCTCCTGACCGAGACGGCTTCTTTCGGGTCCTCTGGGAGAATTCCGTAGACAGCGAAGTCGATGAACGGGAACCTCCTGTCTCGAACATTAACACTAGCACTTGTTGATATGGCATGGGCCATTTGCGAGCATAGGTTGTTTTTAGGACAGACCAAGTCTCGACCAACTACCGTGACGTAGTGTTGAGTCCCGAAGGGTGCTGCCAATAAGGCTGCGAGGCCAGCCAGAGCGTCAGCCTCCAGATTTTGTAAATGAGGTACATGTTCAATAAAGAACTTGGTGAAGGTTGAAATGATGTTCAATGCAACTTCTTGGTAAGGAATCAGATCTTCATGGCGAACTTCGTATTGTCCTCTGATCTGGTTAATAACGAGTTTTGAGTCGCCGTAGGCTTTCAGATGATTCACCCCCAGCTGTTGCGCCAGCTGGAGTCCCATGATGAGTGCGTTGTACTCGGCAACATTGTTGGAGCACGGCTTCAAAAAAGAGTATGCACGCTGGATGACCAACTGATCGGGGGAGACTAAGACTACCTCCACTCCTGCAATGATTTGGCCTTTGGGGCCTGTTCTTGAAGCGTCATCGAAAAACATCTGCCAGACGTAGCTTTCTTCGGTGACATTTGATTCTTGGACCTCATTCGGGATGTCTTCATAGAGTCTGGAGGACTCTGGGATGGGGTGTGCAGCTAAAAAGTCGGCCAGAGCTTGACCCTTAACGATTTTTTGTGGAACGAATACCATATTGTACGACGTCAACAGGATCGCCCATGTAGCTAGCCAGGAGTTCAATGATCCTGGCTTCGTCATGAGAACGCTGAGTGGATTGACACGGGAGATAACATGAATTGTCTGGCCCGAGACATAATGGCGAGTCTTCTAGATAGAAAATACCAAAGCCAAACACTCTTTTTCAACAAGGTTATACCGGTGTTCGGCCCTGATCAGTGTTCTACTGAGGTAGTAGATAGCTTGCTCATAGCTTGCATCGCTGTTCTGAGCTAGCAGAGCACCGAGGGAATGATCCATAGCACGGACGTAGAGGAAAAATGGTTTGCCTACGACGGGTGCCACTAGGACTGGCGGGCTCGTCAAGTAAGCCTTGATATCATCGAATACTTTCTGGCATTCCTCTGTCCAGACGTAAGAGACTCCCTTCTTCATGAGCTGGGTGAAGGGTTAACATTTTTCGGAAAGGTTCGCTATAAACCTCCGGATGTATGCCAGACACCCCTGTAGGCCTCGAAGTTCTCGAAGGTTCTTCGGAGGGTCTATGTCAAGGATAGCCTTGGTCTTCTCGGGTTTGACATGAATGCCTTTCGCCGTAATAATGAAGCCTAGGAACTTCTCTCTAGAAACCCCAAGGAAGGATTTAGCGGGGTTCATCTTGAGTTGATGCGCTCGCATGAGATCGAAGACTGTCTTCAGGTCTTGTAGGTGATCCCCTTTGAGACGGCTCTTGACAGCGATATCATCAACATAGCATTCGACTGTTTTATGAAGATGTTGACGGAAGATGGCACTCATAGCTCGTTGGTATGTAGCATCAGCGTTCTTCAAGCCAAAGGACATCACTGTGTAGCAGAAAACCCCCTTCGGTATCCTGAATGACGTATGTTTTGCGTCATCGGAGAACATCTTGATCTGATTGTAGCCCGAATATCCATCATAAAAAACATGCGTTCGAAGCCACATGTATTGTCGATCATCACGTCAGTGATTGGAAGCAGGAATTCGTCCTTCGGATAAGCAGTGTTGAGATCCCTGAAGTCGATACAGACTCGTATCTTCCCATTCTTCATGGTGACTGAGACGACGTTGGCCACCCAATTCGGGTGTTGTTCTTTACGAATAAATCTGCTGGTCAGGAGTTTGTCTACTTCCTGATCGATAGCGTTCATGATGTCCGGACGGAAACGTCGCTGTTGTTGTTTTATAGGCTTGGCATCAGGTAAGATGTTAAGCCTATGCATCGCGATCTGGGGATCAAGTCCTGGCATATCTTCGTATCTCTAAGCGAAGACATCGATATATTCTTTAGCCAGTTGGATTAAAGATTCTCGGTCTTCTTCTTTTAGACTTTTGCTGATGAAGATGGGTTTGGAAGAAGATCCATCCCCAAGGTCGATCTGCTCGACTTCGTCTTTGGTAGGGGGTTCACGTAATTCAAAATGAGACTCCCACTGTTTTTTTAGGCATTGAGCCCAGGGTTCTTCCTCGAAGAATTCTGGCATTTGGTCTTGGCCTTCATCTTTTTGAGATTGTGCAGATGCCATGTTGGCTGATAGCACCTTCTTGAAGACTGAGCCGATACTGGTATCGGAATTCCAAGTTGATGCTTCGGACGAATGAGAATGTTCTACTTCTTCGGCCTCCGAACTTTCTGGAGTTGTCGGCGACGTGACATAGCCTACCCCCCGTCGAGTTCGATGATAGTAATCCTGTGGCTTTCCTTTAGGTGTTGGGAGCCGGAGAGGAAGACGTCGACCCTTGCCATAGTTCAGGCCTTTGTTGCTTTTTAGGTCGTAACCCATCTTTTGGATGAGGTACGTTGTCTTGTCCGTGTACCGATAGACTTGTATTCTGCAGGTATCTGGTTCTTGCTCGAGTGGCGGGAGGTCTTGATGACGCTCAACTTTGCCGAAGATGATGGATTCTTCGTCTCGATTCCGCGGTAGGACTATAAAACAGACCCCTTGGGACGGGACTACTCGATTTACATGATTGACGGTTGTTATTTGTGTTTGCAACGACCATAGAGCGTTATCTAATGTATACATGGCATTCAAATGTGGAAGACTAGAATAATTAAAAGATACTCTATTATTGATGAAACACGAGGTTTTGTCCCACGGGATTACATTGTCCAGTTAGGGTGCATCTACATCAGCAGATATATATTCCCCTAGCTATTTATCTGTGAGTACTGGGGTTGGATCGGTAGAGTCCACCACAGCTTTGATCTTGGGGTCCGAGAGGGCTATATGGGCCTTCTCTGGCAGCTTGGATGAGACGGATGATTGCGGAGGCTTGCCTTTAAGACGCACCTTCAGAGGTGCCTCAACTGCGCCTTCAGTGGCTGGTGCCTTCCCTTGTAGTTTTGCCACAAGGGGCGCCGATGTTTGAGGCGGCTTTCCCTTGAGCCGTATCTTCAAGAGAGCTTCAGTAGGTATTCTACCTTGAGCAGATGGTGCTTTCCCAGGTAGCTTGATGGTCAAGGGAGGCAGCGTCTGAGGCAGCTTTCCTTTGAGTCGAATTTTCAAAGGAGGGTCGGGAATCACCTCTGGCTCCATGTCCGGCTCTGCTGCTGCTTCTGCTTCGTCGTCAGCATCATTGGCTTCTTCTTCGTCAGGCGACTTGTATAAGGTAGAGTCGGTGAAGTAGGCTTCGTCCCCCTTGAAAGGGTCATTGTCCGCGAACTCCGTCCGGATGATATCGTTGGTGGACATGTACTTCGTACATTGGTGGAGTGTAGATGGCACCACCATGTACTCATGCAGCCACAGACGACCCAGCAGAAGGTTGTAGTTGACGTCAGCGTCCACGACATAGCAAGTCACCTCGGTTCTGAGGTTACCAATATGACACTTCAGTCGTATTTTGCCCAGCGGCTCCTTTTGCTAGCATTGAAGCTACTGATTGTTGTGTTGGAAGGCGCCAGTCGGTACATTGGGATCTCCAGTGTTAAGAGCAGCTTCTTCGGGATGATGCTGAGGGAAGACCCCGGATCGATCTGAATCCGCTTTACCTTGATGGAACCGACATACCCTGTATAATACAGTGGTCTGTTGTGTCGGTTGTGCTTGAGCAACATGTCTTATTGGGTGAAAGTTATGTTAGGGATAACTTTATCCGCACAATGGCAGTGCGCACATGCAGTTGGAGTATACTCAGGCTACTTGACCTGAGTGATGAAGGACTCAGCATCCTTCAGGGCTTCACAGAGAGCTTCATGAGTGTCCTTGGAAAGACGAAGGAGCTCAAACAGAGATAGACGGGCAGGAGTACTGGCAAGTTGGGCCCGTATATCGAAGTTATAGGGCTTGGCTAGTCCCGAAGCATTCTCCTTTCGCAGAGGCTTGTCGAAACGGGCCTCTACATGCTTCTGCTTATTGGCTATTGGAGGCTTGGATGGACCTCCTTCTTTGGCCGCAGGGGCAGTGCAGGGAGGAACCACCTCAACGGCAGCTTCGTCGGGTTGGACGTTCAGCTGTGAACTGGTTTGTACAGGGAGCGCCTCCTCCACGGAGGAAGAGACCATACGGCAAGACTTGATCTTCTTGCCCTTAGTTTTGGAGGCAGAGCGTACCTCCGGTTGAGTAACCTCGGAGACGAGATCAGGGTGAACCCATAAGACCTCTCCCCGGGATGTGGTGAGTGGGATGAGTCCACTCACGTTGTCACAAGTAGGTGGTAGATTGACCACCTCTATTGTCGCCTTAGGGATGGGGACGACGCCATCTTATGTTATGGTTGGCGGCAAGGTGCCAAATTAGAGTGACACCAGGTTGGCCGAGACCGTTTTCTCCTCGTAGTCGACGGAGATAACATCCGTATTGATCATGCGCTGGATGTAGTTTTTGAGGACGTAGCAGTCCTTAGTTGGATGTCCAATAAACCGATGGTAGTGATAATACCTCGGATTGTCCACTTTTCCAACCTCGTCGGGACGCTTTGGGTCCGGCAACTTGATCTTGTCACCTTGCTTCGGTATCTCGAAGAGTTGTAGGGTGTCTTCATCGTTGAAAGAATAAACCTCCTTTGGCCTTGGTGCAAGTGGAGGCTTCTGGATAGGTGCTGATGCACCTTTGGAGGCATTGCAGTCAATGCCTGTTTCCCCTTCGTCTCTCGTCCGGGGTTGTTGGCTGCAGGCCGTTTCTCCTTGTCCTCAAAGGCAGGGAAACTAACTCCCGGAAGGCGAGCATTGGACGCCTTCTTTTCTGCTGCTTCGACTTCGAGATCAAGGAACTCCAGTCGGAAGGAGTAGTAGTGGTTGGGGGATCCCCATCTTTTGACGCTCCTCTTGTCTATTCTTGGACTCAAAGCGCTCGCGCAAGTCCCTGATCATTTCGACCATGTCTTCCGTGGAGCTGGTAGTCGGAGAAGGTGGTACCGGCTGGAGTTGAGCATTTGAAGGCTCCGACGTCCATGGTGCTTCGTGGCGATCTGTATCCAAGGATACCCGTTGAAGGGGTACACTTGATTCTCCATTGGCCCCTGGGTCAGGACCGGTAGAAGGCGCTCTGGCCAAAGCGGACCGTATTTCAAATAATGCATGAGTCAGTGTTTATATGGAGGCAGAGAGGGTTTTGAGTCCTCCCTCTACGGTATCCATGCGCTGGACGAGGTCTGCTGGCGGCACATCTAGCTCGGTATCACCCCCAGTCATGTATACTGTCATGACACGGCTGGAAGTGGATAGATCGGTTGAGGCTTCACTCTCGGCCTCACTCTCCTGTAGGAGAGTTGCCACTCCTGGAGCTTCGTCCTAGCTACCCCCAGCTACGTTCTGGAGGACACCTTCGTCTTCGGAAGAAGTATTCGCAAGGGCCTGATTATCCCCAGCTCTGTCTTGGAGGACTTCTTCATCTTCGAGTCGCAGATTCACAGGGGCTAGACTGCCCCCAGCTGTGCTCGGGAGGTTGATTTCGTCCCCAGGATGAAGATCCACCCCAGCTGTGCTCTGGAGGATATCTTCGTCTTCAGAGGGAGGATCAACAAGGGCTTGACTACCCCCAGCTTCCTCCAGGATCTTCTTTCTTCCCCGAGTGCCTTCAAACACTCAAGAGGATAGGACAGTTGTCTTGGTTCTCTTCGGCTGGCTTTTGGACGAGGACGAGGAATGACCAGTCTTCTTTCGGATTGATAAGGAATTAGAGGCAACGTCGGAGAGGTGTTGATTGCAGCCGCTGGAACATCGACTGCCTCGGTGGCGGGCTGCTGTTTTGTAATAACAGTTGATGGTCACTACAGCACAGGCGTGCCCTGTGAGGGGCACATTGTGCTTGTCAGTCGACTCTCCTGACCAGCATTTGTGAGTGATCACGTTACGCAGGTCATTGGAGGAGAGTGCCACCTTCGCACCCCCATCAAGCGCATGGCAAGGCCAAGCACCGGGGTGGTCAAGTGAATACTGCGCCCGCTGATCCAACACCAAACAGGCGCTCAGATCAGTAGTGGGGAACAACATTTACAGTAGCTTGAACGAACCTCAGACGCACAACCAGTGGAGGCACAGGAGTTCATGACCACAAGGTTTGCCTTGCTCGACTTGGTTGCGAACGCAACAGATGCGCCCAAGTGAGACAAGGACTTTGAAAGTCGGCTCGTTTCTGGCACAGAAGCACCCGAGTCGACCTTATACAGCTTACCATCAGCAGCGCGCATGATTGTGAGTGCATGCTTTTGGTTTGCTGCCGACATAGCACGTTTGAGGCACATGGCCCGTGCTGTCTTAGATTTCTTCGTACCAGTCCATTGGGGTGCATAGTACTCAGAGTCCAAATTCTCCTCGCCACTATAGCGAGTCTGTCAAAGACAGAGACCTTTTGTGGCACATCAGAGGTGATGCACGGGGCATTGGCTGTCCCCCTGCTCCGTCGATGCATCTTCCTCGCCTGAGCGGGAGATGGCTGGGGAATGTGGTCAGCCGCACGTTTCCCCGAGAGATGCACTGCACCAGTGGGCGCATATTGGCTGCTGAGGACGTCAGCAGGAAGGGTAAGCTGCATCGGCGCATCCCCTTCGGTGATGCTGCCAGAGGCGTCGACCTTGCGCACCCTGACCTGGCGAGTCTTCTTCGGCTTCGGCAGCCGCTTCGAAGGACTCCCGCTGCCTTCAGAGATGAACTCCTCATACGCCTGTTGATTGAGGCATACGACCAGCGTCTTGTGGGAGTAGCCTACCTTCACCTCGTTGAATTGCGACACAGCTTTCTCGGTGGAGGAGAAAGAGGTCCCCAGCAGAGTCGCCAGTTTGTTTGCCATTAAAATCTTTTGATTGAAATTTCAATTACAAACAGAACAGTATTATAATGTAGGACTTTGACGTAGTCCTAGGAGAACACTTTTTTTATCTGGGTCCCTTGTGCCGATGGAGCGAGTGGTAATGCGTTGACTCCGTTGACGGTCTGATGATGGTTATCGGTTCTCTGAAGGTCTAAGTTGCTCTGGGTATTGGAGCTCACGGAGAAGAAGAAGACGTTGAGTGTCTGTATCTGTCTCTGTGTGTATGTGTTCGTAGGTTTGTTCGTGGATATATCTGTCTGTGTGGAAGAAGGAAATGATCCCTTTATTTATATCTTGCAGGCTGGCTAATTATGCGCGCATATGTAGGATGCGCCTGTTTGTCGGGATTCCACGTGGTGATTGCGGATGGAGGTGCATGGGCGATGCGCTCTGATTGAGGAGTTGAATCTTTTCTATTGCCTTTGTGGGCTGCGACCAAGCTGACACGTAGCACTAGAGAGGATCTTTCAGTTACTGAGATCTTGGGTGATTAGTACCCCTTCATAGGCTGAATCGAGTCAAAGGACACGTGTCGTAGTTCCATGGCTCAAAGATCTCAAATTTGGTAGAGAGTGATCAGATAGGATGCGCATGGGATTGGGCGCATGAGGAGACTTTGGCTTATAATCTTTAGGAGTCACGAACCAGTCTTGGCGCATGGCTTTTGAGGTGCTTGTGAGGCTTCAGTAGTGACTTTGACTTCTGTCTTTAGGGATCAGAGAAAAGTCTGAGGTGCATGGCTTTTGAGGCACATGCAGAGATTTGGGCGCACGGCTGCGGAGGCGCATGCGAAATGGTTGGGCGGCCACGTAGCTTTTAACCGTCGGAAGAAAGTAATGATGATGCTGACATCAGCGACGCTTCGTCTTCTGAAAAAGCTGTCAATCTGTTCAGTCCTCGGGGGACGTGCTGCCAACTCTATCAAACTTCAGCATTTAATGTTCTTTGATAGGTGATGGGCCTTTGAGTGGGCGCATCGATCTGCGTTCTACTAGGCACATGGGGACGCATGGGGGCGTATCCTCATAAGGCACTTGGTGCTGATGGGCGCATCTGTATGATGCGCGGTCTGACCAGCGCATTCGTTTGTATGATACGTCTTTATTGGCCCGACTGTTACGTTCTTCAAGTGCTTAAAATAGCCGTTTTGACTTGGATGAATTCGAAGCGTCAGGTTCATCACCATTAATGCAAATTTATTGCACGGGATTTGGAGAGCCAGCCACTTGGCGCATGGGTTTGATTTGTCCAGCCTATAATAGTGGCATGGAGAGAGTTTGCTTCTCGTTCTCTCACGTCCTCCCGAAATAAACTTGTTTGCTCGGGGACCTTCTGTTGACGAGATGCCCCCTAGGGTGAAGATGCGACGCATTATCTTCATTGATGCACTTGAAGATGACTGTTACATCCAAAAGTCGGAGTTGAGGGCTTCTGAGACAGGCGTAAGGTGCCTGTTGCATCCAAAGATCGGGATGCTCGAGCCTCGTCTCCGTTATGCTAGAAGAGCCGCAGATCGGAATTGTGGTGCTCCGATCATCTTCCTTGGGCTTTGGGAGAGCTCCTCCTCCTGCTAGAGTGGGTGTTGCCCATTCTGGTTGGGTTGAAAGCTGCTCCTTTAGCCGCGGGTCGATTGCGGTGCTCTCCTCTTCCTTGGTTTGGAGAGCTCTTCCTCCAGCTAGACGGTTGATTGCCCACCTTCGTTCTGCTCAATAAATGCTTCATTAGTCAAAGCATTTGATGGCGCATATGCTGAGACTTCATGATGCGTCTGACTGGAAGGACGGTACATAACTGAGCTGCTGAAGGGATGCACATAACTGAGCTGCTGAAGGAATGCGCTTGGCTGAGAGCGCATGGCGAGATGCGCCTGTTTGAGAGCGCCGGTGTTGGCTGTGCATGTTTGAGAGTGCATGGTGGTTGCTGCGCCTGGCTCTAGACTTAAGATCTTTTGTAGAAGTTCTCCTTTGTACAGCCCCCATTTTTTTAGACATGTAACGTTTGAGAGCGCATGGTGGTTGCTGCGCCAAGTACTTCATCCGAGCCTCCTGGCGCATGTAGTGTTGGGCGCATAGGATTTCTGGTTCTAAAATTCCATGCTTCTACAGTTTAGTGCTCCGACGAGGATGAAAAGGGGGTCGAGATGGTATGGTGGTGGCAGAGTGTCTGGGGCTGGGGTTTAGTGATCCGACGAGGCTAGGAAGATGAGTTGGTGGTGGCGGTTGAGGCCGTTGGTGGCTGGGTGAGATGGTGGCACTGGTGGTGCGTTGGTATTTTGGTGCACAGCGGTGGCGGTAAGTGGTCCGGCCAGGTCTTGGCAGAATAGGAGGTAGTCGGGAAAAGGGGCCACGGTGGATATGGTGGCGAGGCGGCAGTGGCATTGTGTTATTGGGTGATGGAGGTGGTTGGGTTCGGCCGACGGGAAGGAGGGAAGGGACAGGAGGAACGGCGGAGAATCGGGGGTGGCAGTAATGGTGGTGTCCGGGATTGTCGGACACGGGGACTGTTGTATATGTATTAAAAAAATTATTGGATGGGACGAGGACACGGACATGGACACGATACACGAACTGTGTTTGTGGTGATGGAGAAATTTGTGTAAGGAGAACAATGGCAAGCTCCCCTATTTATAGGGTGGAGAGATCCCAGTTTGATAAGGAATATGAGTCATTTAAAACTCCCTTTGATAATTCACTATTAATTTAAATCAATTTAAAACCTATCAATCCAAATCAAATCCAAATCTGAATCTATATCTAGATATATCATATCTATAAGTCAAATACATTCAATAAATCTAATCTTAATTTAGATTATCCTAACTAATTAAACATTAAATAAAATTTTCAAAATAATAATAAATAATGATAATCATTAATTTTGATATTTATAATAAATATTTTTAAATATTAATAGGAAATACTTGGAATTACCCTTTGTATAATAATTAATTATAATTTTAAAAATTATGATAAATACTTCAAAAACAACTTTTTAGGAAAATTAAGATAAATAATAAACTAAACTTCAAAAATTTAAACTATCTACATGAATCAAATTTCATGTACTCGCACGTAATAATACATTTACATACTAGTAGTACATAATATTTATAAAGATAAACATCGGTTGTTTTCTATACTTGTATAAAAACCTTTTTATAATAATAAAATTAAATAAAACATTTGACTAACTTTTGGCGGAAAAATATTTATATACAAAATATTTACCGAAAAAGTATTTATAACTTTAGTTGCCAACCTATAGTAAAACTTTTTATCAAAAAAAAATCAAATCATATCCGTATTCGCATTCGACGTACTAATACCAAAACGAAAAAATCTATACCGAAATAAATAAAAATTTAAAATTGTAGTAAAAATTTAGGGGATTTACGTCCTACCCAACTTACAAGAATTTTGTCCTCAAAATTAAGAAGTAACTAGGATATGTAGGGTTGAGAAGGTACAAGAGTTTATTGATAAGGAAACATGATCAAATTATTGGGCGAGGCGAAGAAATGACGTCCAACACAAACATGCAATTAGAAAGTCATGATTTAGATAAATACGAAAATAATTCACGGATATGGAATTGAACGAGGGTCGCTAGTTAAGGCAATAAAATCATGATAACATGAATTAGTGAATAGTAAGGAATCGATTAGATCAAAGAGAATAATTTAGGGACTTGGAAGATATGGTTCTTTGAGAGAATATAGTCGTCTAGGTTTAGGGTATGGTTAAAGAAATGATTTGAATCATTCTT
Source organism: Iris pallida (assembly GCA_029216955.1). NCBI lineage: Eukaryota > Viridiplantae > Streptophyta > Magnoliopsida > Asparagales > Iridaceae > Iris > Iris pallida. Next base: position 36,676,234 of record JANAVB010030220.1, read on the forward strand.
AAGTCTCAAGAATGATTAGAAGGTCGCGATAATGAATCTAGGGTCGCAAAAAAGGACGAGTAACTCAAGACAGGGTTATAGTCACATTGGTAGGTCCGTGGTTAACTATCTTGGCAATAAATTGTGGGACAACTAAGGGGCTATCAAGTACGAGCGTTTGTCCTTCTAAAATAGGCAAAGACGAAAATTATTAAGAGTTTGAAGAATATCTTATTGAATACGAATAAGTGGTTTGAAGACGTTTTTAAATTTTCAAAAAAAATTGCCAAGACGGTCGCGGATGGGATCCTAGAGGCCAAGTTTAACTATGTCTCCATCCACGTAGAACAATATATGAAAAAGTGAACCAAAGTGCACTAGGATGATCAGACCATCATGCACCGGTTCTGATTAGACAATATGTTAGTAGGTGCGCACCCAATAGCAATCGTCTTGAACAAGCTCGATAAAGGGTAAGCTTGCAAAACTAGACTATAGTAGCACTACAAAAATTTGTCAAATTAGCGACGTTCCAAAACGTCGCTAAACTCGGCAAAAACGTCGCTAAACTAAATTAGCGACGTTTTCAGCGACGTTTAATAAACTACGAAAAAAACGTGTCGCTAATCGAGAAAACGTCACAAAACATCGCTATGGCGACGTTAGTTAGCGACGTTTATAACGTCGCTAATTAGCAACGTTATTTGCGACGTTTTCAAGTGGTCGCCGATTAGCGACACATTAACGACGTTCTTGCGACGATCTGGTGGCATTACATTGTTTGCCACGTCAACAATTTAGCTACGTTTTTAGCGATCTTTATATTCGTCGCTAACTGTTAGTGACAAATAAAAACGTCGCTAAATTGAAAAAAATTAAAAAAAAGAATCCATAATACAAATGTACAATCCAAAATACAGAATCTAATCCCTGGGTTCGCCGACCCTTTCGGTGGAACACTCAACACCAGCCCGCACAATACAATCCAAAATAGACCAAAAATAATTGGTCGTCTCCTCAAGCCTCTCGGAACATCACAATATGCATCACACTTCACACAAACAAATATACATCACAATATGCATCACACAGCAAGCTATACCAATATACTTCACACACAAGAAAACAAATATCCATCACAATATCCAAAAGGAGATGTATCCATCAAAACAAATATCTATCACAATATCTAGATGAGATATATCCATCAAAACAAATCCAGTCAATATATGTATATTCTGTCGTCTATGCGGGGGCAGATAGAACTCCCTCAGCCAGCCCGCATAAGTAGGATCCGCGGCAGCCAGATCAATATCCAGAGGAGATGGATGACTGAAACTCCCGGTGGAACTGCCATGTGGTGCCACCTCCTTCTTCACAGCTCCCTCGGCTTTAGGAATTACTTCTGGAGCAGCTCTCTCGGTGGAACTGCCCTTTGGAGCTGGAGCTACCTCCTCTTTCACCGTCATCTGTGCCTCCCTCAAGCGAGATCCTCGGGTCTTAGGTGCCATTTGTGACAACGGGTGCTATCTCGTTTGAGTACATTTTCGAAAGCAGATAAAATACAAAAAAATTGATTTTTTGCCAAGTGTGAGAACGGATGGCTCAGAACACAACCTAAAATTTATTCTAGCATACATTGAATCATCTATGTTCTGTACATAAGGTGTAGTATATGTTCTTATCGTATCTAGTATCTGAAGAATATAACAGAATCAGGATGAACTCACATAATGTAATACTAAGACATCATCTACTACTATATAAGATATAGTGATAGGTTGTCATATCATCATTGCCAAGGGATGAAGGTCGAAGGACAGCCAACTTTATCTATGGCTACATAGTTTCTTCCTCGCCAGTCGAATGGCTGCAGGGACTATGTCCTGATCACCATGTCGTACCGTAGATTAATACAAATGGAGCTGGAGCCAAAATACAGAATCCAAAATACAAAATACAGAATCCAATCCCTGGATTTGCCGAAAATACAAAAACGAAGATTGACACACAGTACTAATTCATATGTGTTTTAAGCGTGATAACGGATGGCTCAGAACATAACCTAAAATTCATTCTAGCATACATTAGTTTGAATCATCTATGTTCTGTACATATGGTGTAGTATATGTTCTTATCGAATCTAGTATCTAGTATCTGAAGAATGTAACAGAATCAAGATGAACTCACATAATATAACACTAAAACATCATCTACTACTATATAAGATATAGTGATAGGTTGTCGTATCATCATTGCCGAGGGATGAGGGTCAGTGGACAGTCAACTTCATGTACGGCTACATAGTTACATGAGCTAGTCTTCGCAAAACGTCGCTATGACGTCGCTAATAGCGACTAATTTAGCGACGTTAGTATGAACGTCGCTAAATTCTAATTATATTCCCCCCACCAATTCATTTTCTCCTATTTTACTCTCTCACTCTCTCTCCTCCCACCTTCGGCGCTCTCACTCTCTCCGGCGCTCTCACAGTACTATTTCATATATGTTTTAAGTGTGAGAACGGATGGCTCAGAACACAATCAAAAATTCATTCTAGCATACATTAGTGTGGATCATTATGTTCTGTACATATGGTGTACTATATGTTCTTATCGAATCTAGTATGTGGTGGCCCATGCAGGTCAAGATAAATTGTTTGGTTACTTTACCGTGCCAAGCAAGCCTGCGGATAGGATTAGAAGTCTAGGATCTCATCCACATACTTGACCTCTTTCCTAAATTTTATCTACTGTTTGACTCATCGATTGCATCTTGCTTGATTCCTTCTATCATAAATTTTTATCTTTCCTTCGTGCTTGCTAGTGATTGACCCTACTAGTTAGATGTCCCAAACACCCTTAGCTTAATTCTTTAAGTTGGGTAGAATACCCCACACACCCTTGACCATTAAGGGAATACAAATGGTATTATCTATACCATAGAGACTAGAGGAAGTTAACCCATTTGGTCAACCAAGACTTGGTTAATAAAATCGTAGAATGATGGTATAGGAATAAACAAGACTTAGATCCTTATGACACTTAGACTATTCATATTTGTTTTTATTCATCTATTATCGTGCCTATATTTTTACTATCTAGACTAATGATGCTAATGTAGCCTAGTTTTTGCAAGCTTAGCCTTTTACCAAGCTTGACATATATGTTAATGGAGGTACCCCACTAACTTATTGTCTATCAGAACCGGTACATGATGGTATGATCAACCAAGTGCACTTTGGTTCACTTTTATCTATCGTTCTACGTGGATAGGGATATAGCTAAACTTGTCCTCTAGAATCCCATCCACGACTGCCTTGACAATTCCTTTGAAATTATTCAATCGTCTTTGAATCACGTATTCGTATTCGATAACGCCTCCTTCGAACTCTATATTGCTTTCGCCTTCACCTATTTTAGGAGGACGAAGGCGTTATACTAGAACTTCCTCTAGCCTTCCTATCGGCTATGACCATTCTCACTCGATGTTGCTATATCTTCATCCTAAACTGCTCGACCCTATCAAGACCCTCTAATCGCTTAATTAAAGCGAATCTATTTTGTTCTCTTAATCGTGACCCTCATTCATTACCCGTGACCATACCGTATTATTTTTCTACGATCTAGATCGCGATTTCTTACGACAAGATTTTGTGAAAATATTGTCATCGTTGGATCCCCATTGATACCCCCTTATGTCCTCTCACCCCCTACTAATTCTTAATTTCGAGGACGAAATTCTTTTAAGTTGGGTAGGATGTAAAACCCCTAAATTTCTACTATTTTTTTATTATTAAATTTGGTACCGATTTAAAATTTTGTATTGTACGTCGCGTAGTCGTATTGTACGTCGCGCACGAAATTGTATTTTTCGTAATTGCTCGACGAGTGCGAATATGTGCGAGCGTACATATTTTTAGAAAAACATTTTCTTTTTTTTATAGTTTCAAAATAATATATGTGTTAATTTAGCTATCAAAATTTCCTAAATTTATGATTTTATTTATGTAAATCCTTTTATTTAGAATAAATAATATTCTTAGTGCATGCCCATATTTCATAAATATTTTGCTAGTTTATTTTAAATAAAAATAGAATTTTTGAGATTTATTAATATTAATAATTTATTATTCAATGATATTTAAAAATATTAATATAATTTTCGAAATTATTATTATTAATAATTTTGGAAAAATATATTTCAAAATTATTGTGAAGATTTAAATTTTGATTTGATTTCGTGGATACATTTAAATAGTAAACTAATATCTATATTTGAAATTGATTTGATTTTAAACTAAGAGAATTTAATTTGATTTAAATTAGATTTGGATTTGGATTTGATTGCTTTTAAATTAAACCATGAATTATCTACTTTGGATTTTAAATAAATCCTAATCCTATCCAATTGGGAATTTCCACATCCTATAAATAGGCAGGTACTCCTCCAATATTTTCTCCACAATATTTCTCTAAATTTTCACAAAGTGAGTGCATCGTGTCCATGACCGTGTCCGTGTCCCATCCACTACTTATCTTCTTTTACATATACAAATTTTTCGCGTTTGACAACCACGGACGCCAATCCATCTCGTGTCTCGCAGGACACTTCTTCCAGCCCCTCCTCTATTGTGTCGGACACTCCCGACCTAAAACTTAAATCTAACTCGGCCCCTGTCCAGTACCCTACACGACGCCCACACCCTCGCCACAAACTACCACCCGAACCCAGCAGACCCCCGTCCTGGTCGTCATCTCCACCACAAACCCTGCTTCCACCCCGCGTCCCTGAAAATCGCCACAGCCTTCACCCATGCCAGAACCCGACACCACCACCGGACCTTGCCTCCGACCCTGGCCAACTCCGGCCAACCCCCAAACCACCGCCATCAACAACAAAACCATCGCCAAGGCGCGGCCACTCGTCGTAGAACCGCACAGCCATCCATCACCACCACAAGAACAAAAGGGAAAATCCCTTACCTAAACCCGATGTCGCTGGCGCCGGCTGCCACCAGTGCCATTTCTTCCGACCGCCGGAGACAGCTCCTCCTCGCCGTCGCCAAACCCCCGAACCTCCTTGCTGTCCGCCGCGCCTCGCGTCCCGCGCTAGGCCCTGAACCGAAGACGCCCCGGTCCGCCGCTCGTTTTCCCCTTGGTCTTCTCTCCGCCGGAGTAGCACCCTCTGTGGCGTCCGCCGCGTCGAACATCCGTGCCCTAGCCTCCTCATCTACCGATCAACGCCATCCTTTTTTTTCCATCCGCCGTCGCCTACGCCCCTTTTTGCGAGCATCCAGACCACCTCCTTGCCACCGCTCCTCCGTGAAGCCGCCGCCGCGCCAGCGCCTCCGTGCGCTGTCCCATCCCGATGAGAGCCGGCAGACCACCTGTGCTCTTCACCACTGTGCGCGTGCTGCCTACTCGACACCACACGCCCTTCTCTCCTCCGCCCGCCGCCTCTCTCCCCTCTCCTCCGTTCGTGCGGCGCCGCCTCTCCCAGCGTGCCGCACCGCCGGCCGACAACCCGCTTTCCTTTCCCTCCTTTTTTCATTTTTCCCTTTGGAGAACATGCAGGTGGATTATTTGCATTTGTTTTTTTATTTATTACTCTAATATATATTTGTATTATTATAGATAATATCTTAAATAATATGTAATATACATATATGTAATTTTTAGGGATTTTATTATTATTGATTATACTTATTTTTGCATAAATATCAAATATTTTCTAGAAATTATTTTGGTAACAAAAATATTATTGGGAAAAAGTAATATATTTTGAGCTCGGGTTGTGCTTAAATATATATCAAATATTTGGGATAAGGAATTTAGGCTATATGTTTGGTTTTTGAGCTGAAATAATTTAAATGCTATTTTCAAGTGAATATGCCTATAATATATAAGTATGATTAATATTAAGATTATGATTCCTTATTATTGTCATTAGTAATTGTTATAGTTTTTCTTATATATAAATAGTTTTAAATAATAATAATAATATCTATATATCCCTAAGTATATCTAAGTAGACTTAAACATTTATGCTTATAATGTTTTGGTTCTAAAAATAACTAGTAATTGATTTCTTCCCATTGGGTTTTAACATATAAGTATTTCTTTTATACAAAAATACTTTTAATTACTGGGATTGACCCTACATCCATCTTAAATATAAATCTAAAGGTATATTTGATATACTAAATTATGATTTCTAGAAATATCTATCTCAAATATTTTTACTAAATAAATATAGTTTCTAGAATATTTATCTAATGAAATATCGTTCTGAAAGACTTCTACATTAAGTGTTTAGCCTATACTTATTTGGACTTATAAATAGTTTTTTTGAGCCTTATGGAAAGTTTATAAATAGATATATATATATATATATATATATATATATATATATTAATGATTCATTTACTTCGATTATGCTTCTGCCCACGACTCCTATTCCTTCGCCACTTAGAGTTCCTTATGACTACCCTAACTAATTTGACCCTTCTGGACCCAATAGAACCGTCCGTGCCACCGTCTGAGGTCACCATGTATAGTTGTTGCACCGAAGTCGCAGTTCATGCCAGTTTGATTATCGCAGCACACCAGGCGTCCTACCAGGCAAGACACCTTGCCATTTGCTGTTTAATTATTTTAGCTCATATTTCATGCATGTTCATTATTTTCTTTATGCAAAATAAACTGTGATTCATGGCATAACCTGTTAGAATTTACTGTTCAGTTTCTTGCTATGTATTATTTTCTTACACATTAAACTTAGAGTTAAGGGACCACCCTTTGTGTGCTACATTCATAGGCCTTGACACATTTATACCACGTTGTTGTGTGTCACATATAGGACTCAGACATGCGTCATTGGCTGGCTACCAGTATGTATAAGTCGTACGTTAGGAAATAACTGCTAATAGAATTGTATGCTAGAAGACTTAGCAGTTATGAGTTGGCATTGGGCGGGAAGAACATGATTGGAAGTTGACTACCACCCTATCTATCGTAGACTCGCTCGCTACTGAGGAACGATAGGTAGACTATATGCTATAGACTCGCTCGGTACTGAGGAATAGTATATGGTGTTGTGACTCGCTACTGAGGTACTGCATTGGTATTTTTTTGACTTGACCGGGTAGTCATGCGACCATGAACTGTTCTTAAAACTGCATTCACCAAGAGTTGGTTAGGCGCCCTTATCCGTTAGGTACGAGTACCTTTGGTTTGGGTACTTGTATCTGACCGTGGCTTGGAACAATAACTTGTCGCGGATTAGTTCGTCATATCTTGTCCTTGTTTGGTTGTAGGTGTGACTTACTGCTTCGATGAGAAGGTATTGAACCTTGTTGGGGTCTGGATACCATATTGGATTCATGGCATGGAAAGATACATCACCGTGAATTACTTTACCATCTCCTGTCCTTATTTGGTTGGGGGGATGGTACGCTCGTTCAGTAGGTGCGTATTGGACCATGTTATAATTCGATTGACTTATTTAATTGAGCAATATTTATTCAGTTTATATAGCATAATATTATGTGTCTTGTTACGTCCCTCTGAGGACCTGGTTATCTCTCCAGGTGTGTGCCATTGTCTTTCGCAGGTGTTCTAGCTCTAGCCGTGTTCATCGCTATTTCTTCGAGGATGATTGCATTTGGATCGTCTTCGCTTCGCTCGCCAAAATCTCTTTTGTTATATATTTCTTTTCATAGTTGGTAGTGGATTTGTCTCCGTCCAACTACATGTACCAAATGACAATTTCATAGTTGATTATATGAGATCTTATATTCATTTATTTTGTATGGATGAGATTAGTTATGGTTCTACTGCATTTTACAGCTTATGTATTCATATGAAGTTTCCATATATTGGAGTATACTTCGTATGAATACAGCTGGCATGTCTACGTTACTAGTCCTACGTATTTTAGGACTGGGGCGTTACATAGTATCTGAAGGATATAACAGAATCAAGATGAACCCACATAATCTAATACTAAGACATCATCTACTATAATAACAAAATCAAGATATGTTGTCGTATCATCATTGCCAAGGGAGGGAGGTTAATTGGAGGAAGTTACTGCATAAAGTGAAGACCGACATGAACTGATATACGAAAATGAGGAGCTCTAAGCTGGAACAAGAAAAGTTGCGCTTTGGAAAAAGAACTCTATTAAACTCTTTGTTCATAAATCAAGCTATAATTAAAGAATACAAAAAAAGTATCGAGTTCGTAACTCAAGTATAGAGCTTGCAAGAGTTATAAACTCGATACTTGTTCTGTATTCATTATATCTTGCTTTGTGAACAAAGAGATTACAAGAGTAGAACATCCAAAACACAACTTTACTTGTTATAGCTTTGATCTCCTCCTTTTCGTGCGTCAGTTCATGTCAGTCTGCACTTTCTACAGTAATGACCACAAGTTTTATGTTCTTCAACGATATATTTCACATGCTTAATTGCCATGTATGGGGACGAATGGCTCAAAACACAACCCAAAATTTATTCTAGCATACATTAGTGTGAATCATCTATGTTCTGTACATATGGTGTTGTATATGTTCTTATCGTATCTAGTATCTGAAGAATGTAATAGAATCAAGATGAACTCACATAATGTAATACTAAGACATCATCTACTACTATATAAGATATAGTGATAGGTTGTCATATCATCATTGCCGAGGGATGAGGGTCGGAGGACAGTCAACTTTATGTACGGCTACATAGTTTCTGCCTCGCCAGTCGAATGGATGCAGGGACTATGTCCTGATCACCATGTCGTAGTCCAATACAATCCAGAGATTGATACAGTACTAATTCATATATATAGTCCAATACAAATAGTCTAATACAAAAACAACCCAACACAAATAGTCCAATACAAATAAGTACAAATATCTAATGAGAACCACGCAGCTCACGCAAACGCTCAGTGATACGATCACGCAACCACCTCGAATAAGTGGGATCGACGGCGGGAGGAGAGATGTAGTCCATTGCAAGTGATGGATGAATAGAACTTCCGGTCTCACTAGCTACCGGTGCTGGATGAATAGAACTCCCGGTCTCACAAGCTACCGGTGCCACTTCCTCCTTAACAGTAGGAGGAGCCACCTCAGCATTCACTATTTTCCTCAAACGACGTGCCGCTCCTCGGGTCATGGGTGCCATCTGGTAAGATCGATATTCACAAATAATATAATTGTAACATAAGCAAGCTAACTAAAGGAACCATCATCTCGTTTGTGTACATTTTTGAAAGCAGATAAAATGCAGAAAATTTAATTTTTTGCCAAGTTTGAGAACGGATGGCTTAGAACACAACCCTAAATTCATTCTATCATACATTAGTGTGAATCATCTATGTTCTGTACATATGGTGTAGTATATGTTTTTATCGAATCTAGTATCTGAAGAATGTAACAGAATCAAGATGAACTCACATAATGTAATACTAAGACATCATCTACTACTATATAAGATATAGTGATAGGTTGTCATATCATCATTGTCGAGGGATGAGGGTCGGAGGATAGTCAACTTTATCTACGGCTACATAGTTTCTGCCTCGCCAGTCGAATGGCTTCAGGGACTATGTCCTGATCACCATGTCGTACCATAGTTTCTGCCTCGCCAGTCGAATGGCTGCTGGGACTATATGTCCCGATCACTATGTTACCAATTAACCAACCAACAAAACTACTTGTTACAAATATCGGCACTATTAGTACGTTCGAATCGGAGTATCACATTTTTCGGTGTCGGAAAACAAATAACTATTACTAAATTATCTGATTTTTTGGCACTATCGGTGCCCCTGACCAAGCCTCCCCTCCCCCCTATACCACCCCTAATCCTAACCCGAACCCTAACCCTCCCCTCTCCCCCTGCTCCCCTCCCCCACCCCCTCGCTCCCCTCACCCCTACCCACACATACTTACCCCTAACCCGAACCCTAACCCTCCGCTCCCCCACTGCTCCCCTTCCCCAGCCGCCCCCATCCCCCCTCACCCTCCCCTCTCCCCCTGCTCCCCTCTCCCATCCCCCCGCTTCCCTCCCCTCCACCCACACATACCTACCCCTAACCCGAACCCTAACCCTCCGCTCCCCCACTGCTCCTCTCCCCCAGCCGTCCCCACCCCCACTGCTCCCCTCCCCCAGCCGTCCCCATCCCCACTGCTCCCCTCCCCCAGCCGTCCCAACCCCCACTGCTCCCCTCTCCCAGCCGTCCCCACCCCCACTGCTCCCCTCCCCCAATCGCCCTCACCCCTCCTGCTCTCCTTTTCCAACCGCCCTACCCCCACTGCTGCCCTCCCCCAGCCGCCTCCACCCCCCTGCTCCCCTCCCCCAGCCGCCCCTACCCCCGTGTTATGCCCCAGAACCGAAATACCAGAGAGCGGGGGAATGACTCAGCCAGCTACGTATTACGGGTAAAAGAATATCGTATAATACGATCAATGCTGTCTAACGACGAGGGGGTGCATACTACATAAAAGTCTCACTATGGTCACTCAACATCTATTATCTCAATCATTCAAACAATAAGCAATAATAGAGAATATGTAAGATAAAGCAGTAAGGCGTCCCAAATGCTCAGTCAAAATGTTCTTGAGATCTGGCTGTACAAAACATAGCCAGATGATATAGCAAGGTATACACAATTGTTATCAGCCGCTGTAAACTACCAAGATTTTCTAATTTTTTTAGTGATTTAAAAATTATTTTTTTATATATTATTTAGCATTAAAGAGTTAGTTGGTTATATGGGTGTATATATATATATATATATATATATATATATATATATATATATATATATATATATATATATATATATATATATAAAATATATATATATATATATATATTTATATATATATATATATATATATATGTGTGTATGTGTGTGTGCGTGTGTGTGTGTGTGTGTGTGTGTGTGTGTGTGTGTGTGTGTGATTGTGTGCTTGATATTTTAAGTGCTACTAAATATAGTCTACAATTATTATAAAGATTTTGTTACTTAATTACAATTTATAGGAATTTCATGGGATTATATATATATATATATATATATATATATATATATATATATATATATATATATATATATATATATATATATATATATATATATATATATATATATATATATATATATATATATATATATAGAGAGAGAGAGAGAGAGAGAGAGAGTAGTAAAAAAAAGATGCAGTGGTGGTCGGCCCAAGTGGGGGACCGACCACAGTATGAAGAAAGGAAAGGAAAAAGAAAAAGAAAAGAAAAAGAAAAAAAAGAAAGGAAAAGAAAACAGAGGAAAAAATATTAATAACAACTAAACCCCCCAATCCATGTGGGCGGGTCCCACACCCCCATTTCCTTGCTGCATATAGCAACTCACCCGAGCAAAACCCGAACCCGTGGGATTCCTAATTCCTAAACCCATTAGTATTAAGTTTTTGTCACCACTTGTTATATATGTAAATTTTTCCACAAGCCTCAAAACCCTAATCTTCCAAAACGAAAGTTGGGGCTGATTATACCCTCTTCGTCTACGAATTCGTTTCACCAGCGACAGAGCTTTGTGCGCGACGAACGGAGCATCGGAAGTCAACCCCGCGTCACCCACGGAGCAGTTTTTCCAGTCAAGGTACCCTACTTCCCCACGACGTAACGTTTTACTCGTAGCACCGATTTTCGATCCATAAGATTTTTTAGAAAGTAGACTTGATCCTCTTCGAGATCCTCCAGGTGGATTTTGAAAACAACCCATCGACTTGCTCGAAAAATCGAGACGAAGTTGAAGAAAAATCTGTTTTCTGTAATACTAAAAACTATTTTAAAACGACAACTTGTCGGCCAATTTTCTTGCTGTGCAGTAAAGTACTGTAGGAACTAATTAAAAACAGTAAAAGACAACATAACCGAGATTGAAACACATCTTCTGGATTGTCATTTCGATTAGCGTGTAAAAAGTAGATTGATGTTGAAGTTGAGAAAAAACCTGTGTTAAATTTTATTAATTTTTTGAATTTTGTTCGATATGGCATGCGCCCCGACAAACCGAGCGACGTGGTCATGTGCTATATGCATTGAAAGGCGCGTATGGATGTTGTCAATGTGTGGGAACTGACGGAACTCAGTTTCGTCGTGTGTGCGCGACGAAATCAATCAGTATTCGTCGAGATACCCCCGTATCGGCGTTTAGCAAACTTCGTCCTAACTTCGTATACAGTCATCGATTCGAGATGAAACTTGCGCCAACAGGTCTGGATCGAAATTCTGGGCCTGTGTGCCAGGTTTGGTTCGATACTGAGAATGTCGAATCGGAACCCCTTTTGGCGGGCACCCGACTCACTCAAACGGGCAAATTTGTACACGGCTCATCGGAATCACAAACTGGACATACCGTTGAGTTCCTCTCCTCAAACTGAAATCGTAGACATATAGTTTGACGACTTTAGAGACCATAGACATTGGCACGCGTTTCGGTACAAAGCGGGTCCAACGGCGGACATCGTTTTGACCCAAAATTATGATTTTGTCCCTGTTCCAGAATTAGACTTTTGGACAGGCATTTCGTAGGTATATCTTTTACACCGAGTGCATTTTTGATGTTTGTTTCAGCATCCGAAGTTGTTTGGAGATTGTGACATTTCTTAGCTGACATTGTGATTACCTGGACTTGCCACTTTGCACCATCAGGCAAGATACATTGCCACCTTACTCCGTGATTATTATATTTCTTATTTTTAGTTGTTATTTTTAGCATTTCTTTTTTCTCGATATTTAAAACTGTACGTCCAAGTCACACTTGGGTGCAAGCGACTCTATCAATCGTTTTTCTCGCTTTATTTATTTCTCTTGCATTGACTCAGTCTAGTGACCACCCATTGATGATGAGGTATTGGTATATCTCATACGGCTTTGACACTTGTTGTATCACGTAATGTGAGTCACATGTAGGACACGTATCCGCGTAGTCGGCTGGCCATCAATATGTATGGAGCGTGCGACGGATAGGAGTAACTGCCAATAGAATTGTATGATAGAAGACTTGGCGATTACTAGAGGTACATGCCAGTCATGGAGATGATGATACTAGGCATTGGGTGGGAAGAACAATACCTGACGTATGAGCTTCGATTCCACTTCCCTTGTAACCCGGAAGCTCCGCTGGAGATACGGGTATGTTTAACCTCTCAGGTTTGCCACTGTCGTTCTTGGAAAGTCGTGCGCTTGGTCACTGGTGCCTAAGAGGGGACTATACTGGATCCTATATTTAGCCAGGGCTCATGCGTCGAAGGATTGTATCTCAACTGCATATTCACAGTAGAATGGTCAGTAAACCGATTGCATGCATATCTTTTTCTCTTATTATATTATCACAGTTTATATGGCATGGTGTTTTCTTTTATCTTGCTATGTCCTCTGAGAACCTGGTTATCTCTCCAGGGTTAGATGATTTTCCACAGGAGTACGGAGCGGCATTGGAGCTATCCTACAATGATGACGTGTAACACCCAGTTTTCTAAAATGAGGGTAATTTTGAAATTTTGTATTTTAAGTTATTTGATTATGATATTTAATTAATAATATGATTTTTAGTATTTTTTTAATCATTTTTAAACTATTTAAATTATGACTTATAATTTTGGTGTTGACTAGTGTAACCTTGGAGTCTGTTAACCTAGAGCCTAGCCATGTGATTAGGATATTTGATTAGTACATTTTAGCCTAGAGGATATTTTGGTCATTTTAGGATTTATTTGAATTTTTGGGAATTTTTAGAATTTATTTTGGAATTGTTTGAATGAGGGTTGACTAGGTTGACTAGCTTTGACTTTGTGACCTAACCCTAGTTGAGTTGGACTTGGCTAGTTATGAGACCATAGGTTAAGTTAAGTTAACCATACTCTAGTTAGTGAAATCAATTAGGAATATTGAGTTTTGAATAGAAAGATTTTGACCACAAGTCATGACTTGTGATTTTTAAGTCATTTGTTTTATGACTAAGTCCAAAGCCCATTAGCCAAGTGTCCAACCCTAACCCTAACATTTTGTCCAGCCACTTAACCCATCCTTGGGATTCCCCCCTTATAAATATTCTCTTAGAATTAGGGCTAGCCTCTAAGGAAGAACAAGCTTTAGAATGAGGTATTTTCCCTATTTCAAAAATCCCTAGAAAATCCATTTTTTCTCCTTTTTAATCCAAACAAATTGCAATAGGTTTTAATTTGAGTATTCTTGCTGTTGCTACAATTTATTCTCAAATTCAAATCAATTTGGAGGAGTTTCACCATCAAGAGGAGCATCTCTCTTTAGAGTTTTTTTGAGGGTTTTGATACTTTGAGGTAACTTCCTATTCTCACCATAGAATCCTGAGATTTTTGCATCATTAGGGAGCCCTAGACCTAACCTAACAGTAGGAATAGGAAAACCTAAGAATTTGTGTCCTTTCGTGTCCAAACTGGACACGTATCAGTGCCTATCTCCTTGTGTTTGTGGAAATGCCACTGAGGAACTTTTCGTGTTACTTTCGAGATCTATTTGAATAGGAAATTAGTATTTATTGTCGCTTACACGATTCTTCACGACTGAGGGTATCCCTGTGTCGCATCGTGTCGGATTCGACACGTACACACGCGGGCGCGTGCTCGCAGGGCTGTGCGCGTGCCCTGCTGTTCGGGGGCTATGCAGGACACGACACGCCATGTTTCGACACAAAATTTTGTGGGGTCGAGGGGGCATGCACTGACATCATGCCCCCAAAATTCCATCGAATCTTGTGCACTGGTTTAGGAGAAATCGATCGTGCACTGTCCTTACACTATTTTGTGCACTGTGCACGTGTGTCGTGTACCCGACACGACACGAACTGGGACACGTGGTTGTGCCCACACCTAGGTTAGGTCTAGGTGCACGTGTCCACATGCCTGTATCGAGTCCAAAGTATCGCGTGTCCAAATTATGCGTGTCGTGTACCCGGCACGACACGAACTAGGACACGTGGTTGTGCCCACACCTAGGTTAGGTCTAGGTGCACGTGTCCACACGCCTGTATCGAGTCCAAAGTGTCGTATTTCCAAATTATGAAGCCGTGTCAGTGGCTAAAAGTTACAGTACACAGAACAGTGTAAGGACAGTGCACGATCGATTTATCCTAAACCAGTGCACGAGATACGATGGAATTTTGGGGGCATGATGTCAGTGCATGCCCCCTCGACCCCATAAAATTTCGTGTCGAAACATGGCGTGTCGTGTCCTGCACAGCCCCCGAACAGCAGGGCACGCACACAGCCCCGCGCGCGCGTACGCGCCCGCGTGTACACGTGTCGAATCCGACACGATGCGACACAGGGGCACCCTCAGTCGTGAAGAATCGTGTAAGCGACAATAAATACTAATTTCCTATTCAAATAGATCTCGAAAATAACACGAAAAGTTCCTCAGTGGCATTTCCACAAACACAAGGAGATAGGCACTGATACGTGTCCAGTTTGGACACAAAAGGACACGAATTCTTAGGGTTTCCTATTCCTACTGTTAGGTTAGGTCTAGGGCTCCCTAATGATGCAAAAATCTCAGGATTCTATGGTGAGAATAGGAAGTTACCTCAAAGTATCAAAACCCTCAAAAAAACTCTAAAGAGAGATGCTCCTCTTGATGGTAAAACTCCTCCAAATTGATTTGAATCTGAGAATAAATTGTAGGAACAACAAGAATACTCAAATTAAAACCTATTGCAATTTGTTTGGATTAAAAAGGAGGAAAAATGGATTTTCTAGGGATTTTTGAAATAGGGAAAATACCTCTTTCTAAAGCTTGTTCTTCCTTAGAGGCTAGCCCTAATTCTAAGAGAATATTTATAAGGGGGAATCCCAAGGATGGGTTAAATGGCTGGACAAAATGTTAGGGTTAGGGTTGGGCACTTGGCTAATGGGCTTTGGGCTTAGTCATAAAACAAATGACTTAAAAATCACAAGTCATGACTTGTGGTCAAAATCTTCCTATTCAAAACTCAATATTCCTAATTGATTTCACTAACTAGAGTATGGTTAACTTAACTTAACCTATGGTCTCATAACTAGCCAAGTCCAACTCAACTAGGGTTAGGTCACAAAGTCAAAGATAGTCAAAGTCAACCTAGTCAACCCTCATTCAAACAATTCCAAAATAAATTCTAAAAATTCCCAAAAATTCAAATAAATCCTAAAATGACCAAAATATCCTCTAGGCTAAAATGTACTAATCAAACATCCTAATCACATGGCTAGGCTCTAGGTCAACAGTCTCCAAGGTTATACTAGTCAACACCAAAATCATAAGTCATGATTTAAATAGTTTAAAAATGATTAAAAAATTACTAAAAATCATATTATTAATTAAATATCATAATCAAATAACTTAAAATACAAAATTTCAAAATTATCCTCATTTTAGAAAACTGGGTGTTACAAGTCTACCCACCTTAGAAAAATTTCGTCCTCGAAATTAAAATGGTAGTAGTCCTTCTAGGTCAAACACCCCACAATCAGAGTCTCAAACATACCGTCAGATAATCATATGCGTCTGTCCAAAACCATAATTCTCAGAATCTCTGTCATGCCAGTGAGCAAGGCTACGATAATCACAGAGTCCTCAACTATGGTACATACCTCTAGAATTATGGTATTTAAAATTTTTGCATTGCCGCACGCTTGGCAGCGAAAACATTAAATTCCCACACCCAAGAAATACGTCCATAATCCGACTATATGTCCTCACTATGCCTGCTAGCATGACCCTAGAGGATTCTAAAATCTCATAATCGAGGCGACCTTGCCCATACGATTTATCTCAGAAGAAAATTAAATTATAAAGAAACACCAGATCAAACTTATCAACAATGAGGAGACAGATAGGAATAGATGGAACTGAATTTCAAGATAGGTATAATGAGATAAGGTGGAAATAGAATCGAGAAGATCAGAACCTGCAAGCACCTCTCCTACTGCCTGAGCATCCTCAAGTGTCATGGCGTAAGCTCGCCCTTGCTGGCCTCTCCTAGCCTGCTGCTGATGCTGTACGAATCTCTGTTGCTGAGTCTGCAATGCCGGTCCCCTCTGTTGTCCTGTCGAAACCCTAGCTCCTGCTTCCTGTGCTGTCCGTCCCGCAGACTTGGGACACTCTCTCAACTGATGATCTAATGATCCGCAGAGTAGGCACTTACCTAGCCTCAGCCGGCACTCACCCCAATCGTGCCCTGGTTTCTTATAGAAGGGGCAAAAGATAACATGTTGCTGTCTCTGCTGCTGCTGCTGCTGTCTCTGCTGGAACGGCTTGTAGAAGCATGGAAAATATTAGAATAATGATCCATGCGGCTCTGAGTAAGAAGCTTATGTGGCTCACACAGGAGCGGCCCTATGCGGTTCAAAGAAGACTCTCAATCGCATGCGGCTCGGGAGCGTATGCGGTTCAGCAAGGCATATGCGGCTCGATGGACGCCATGTGTGATCCTTCCCTACAGCTGGTCGTTTGAGTAGTGGCCTCATTTATTGCTCCAGCACGATTCACTGTGGCGGCCCTGACATAAAGTTTCATAATGGCCTTGCCATAATGACTGACTCCTCGAGAAAAGAAGAAAATCTCTGACCAAATCCGTCAGAAGTCCCAGATTGCCACGTGGCAATCAGTCATATGCGGCTTCCTGAGAACCCGTTCCATGCGGTTCGATACAACGCTAGCTCATACGGCTCCCTGGGAACACATTCCCTGTGGCCCAATACAATACCAGCTTATGCGGCTCACAAAGATTACACATATACGGCTCGATGAAGCATCGTCCTATGCGGCTTACAAAGAGTATCTCTCTGCGGTTCGAGGATCGTCAATCCTATGCGGCTCTGACAGGACTCACAATTAAGACACGTGGCATGGGATCAATAAGAGATTTAACCGAATCTCAACAAATATATTTGACATCATCGTCATAATTACTGAGATCAGGGCATATCATTTATCATCAAGCTAATGGGACACGTGGCGAGCAATCAGACATTGGCATGATCAATCACGAAGATTTAAAGCAGCTAGCATTAATTGCTCATGAGATACGATGCTATCCGCATTAATGGCCGAGATTCACTATAATCAGGATCAAGGGTTCAGATAGAATGAAGGAGCGCCGACATTCCAAACAGATAATCATTAGCAAACCCTAATGATCACCCCCCACTCTTATAAATAGCCAGCATCATTCCCTTGTAAAAAAAAGAGAGGTCGGCAACAAAAGAATAAAAAAATAAGAAGAGAGAGATCTACACAGAGAGAGCTCCCCCTCTTTTTCTTGATAATCACAAAGAGAGAGAAGCCAGGAGAGCAATCCGAGGAGAGCAAGAAGAGCATTTCTTCATCAACGTCGAGCAGATCTTCCCCGAGCCAAGGCTGCATACTGATCGTCCAAGGAGTAAGGCAGAGCGGCCGTCGCTTTCCCGAGCCTCTATCGTCACCCCTCCAGAATCAAAAATAAACAATCGTACTTAGTCTGCTGTACCTAGGTTTTCGTCCCTAGGCTTTCTTTGTACGAGCGAGTTTGTATTGTGAGTCTAAGTTCAGTCCTCCGATAATTGTTCTGTTCTTTTACAATCAATGGCAAACACGATGGCGACTCTGCTGGGGGCTAACTTCTCTACGGCTGAGGAGTTGGTGACGCAATCAGATGCAACCAAACTTGGCTCCACACAAAAGAAGATGGTCGTCCGCTTCGACCAACAGGCGTTCGAAGAGATGCTCTCTGAAGGCAGTGCTGGCCCGGCCCAGAAGCGCACCCGCACCACGAAGGCTCGCAAAGAATGGAGATCGAAGTCATTTGCTCCTCCTCAAGCCCTCGATGGGATGCCCTCCGTTGCTCAAGACGGCGAGAAGGATTCTCCTGCGGTCCTACTTCAGATCGTAGACAACTCTGCTGTCCCCAAGTCCGGCAGAAGAAAATATTATGATGCTGGACTTGCAGGGACAAAGAGGGACTCTACGCGGACCGAACCGCAGAAGAGTATTAGCCGCAAGGAGAAAGTCCATGCGGCTACATCCGCCAACCGCATGAAGAAAACTCATACGGCTACTTCTGTCAGCCGCATAACTTATGCGACTACAGTTCCCGACAGCATGGATGAGACTCATGCAGCCCGTAAAGTCAATCGTTTGCGGAAAACCCATGCGGCCACAGATGTCAACCGCATGCGGCCAGCCTGCACGGTCGTGACCCCTAGACGCATAAGAACTCGTCCGACGACAGGAGACAACCGCATGCAGACAGCCTGCACGGTTTTCGCTCCCAGCCGCATAACATCTGCTCTATGCTTCTCTCGATCAGTTTTCGACCGTCTCTCGTACGGTCCGAACCCTGATGACTCTCTGGATGATAAGCCAGACTCTGTGATGTTCAACTTGGACTCTTCCTATTATGCACCCACAAGTGCTAGAAAGAAGAAGTCTAGGGCAGCGCGGGCTCATCAAGCCCAGACAGCTGCCCCAACCTCTGACTATCAGGGCGTCCCGCTGATTATCATACGGGCCTCTGATGGGAAGTTGTACAGAACCGCTCAAGTCCAATCCCCGGCGGCGAACGGACAGAGTGGTTCCTCTGACCTGCGTGAGGCGATCCTCCACAAACGCAAGGAAAGAGAAGGGGCCTCGGCATGCAAAGAATCCTTACATGGACGTCACTGCACCCAGATCATCGTCAACTGCTGCTACAACAATGCGGCAGTGACGGAAGATCGTCCGTCCGTCTTCCACAGACTACAGTACCCAAACTCAGAAGATGAGGCACCTCCTGTTGTCTCCTGCAATTCCGCTCAGAAGGTCCCCGCCGAGGGGAGAGGGAAGAAGACAAGCATCTCCAGTACAAAGATATCAGCCACTACAGCTAAGAAATTGTCGGCTAAACGGTTGCCCTCCACCGGAGTATACCAACACACCCGTTCGAAGACAAAATCTGCTGCAACAGGAGACTCATCGTCCCCGACCATGGGGGTCCTAGGAGCTGGGGGTAGTACTCCTCCGAACGTCCACAATAATCTAACGTTTCAAGAAGACGAACCCCGAGAAACAACCCTTCTATCGGGTACAACAGATGCTGATGTCCCCGAGGACATCCATGATTTTCGAGATGAAGCAAGCTCCGAAGCTGGGGGTACTGTCCCTTCCGAGTCCGAACCTGAAGAGAACAGCCCCACATATCCAGATGATTTCTCGACGCATGGGTACGACTCGGAGGATACATCCTCCACCACTCCCTCCGTCATTCCTCATGTGAAGACGGTATTCATGACAGACAGCAATCAAGGCGGTTCCAGCGATCGCCAACGTATCGATACTTTGGAGGCCATATTGCATGCCTTGGTCAAGTCTGTAGACGAGATCAAAGCGGCACTTCCTACTCTGCAGGGAGTGACACCTGGCCAGACAAGCACGGGTCCCGCAATCAACGTAGATTCAAATTCAGCGGCACCAAACCAGGGTAATAATCCTCCCGAGATAACGGCCCCTACCGCGACAGATGAGGCCCGAGAAGTAAGAAGAGAGGTTTAGGAGCTCCGAGCAATGTTCCACGCCCGACAAAACTCTCAAGACCTCAGAATACGGCAACCATATCCTGCTGAATGGAGGGATGTTCCCTTTCCGCCAAGATATAAGCCGTTCAATATCAACCCATATGATGGCAAGACTTCAGCAAGTCGATACATCACTTACTTTGAGGTCACTACCGACCATCTGCCCCATGATGACGCTATCCTCACGCAGTTATTCATTGGGGCATTGGAAGGAGGAAGAGAACAAGAGCAAGCGTCCCAACACCAGCAACGACAATGGGGGTAGCCCCTCTAACAACCGGGACAGCAAAGGCAAGCAGGCTATGGTGACCGATACAGCCCAGAAGCCCGAGCCACAGCTGGCAGACAAACAATGGCCTCAAATCACTTATTCCTTTGAAGACGGTCACGTCAAGCCTATCTTAGACATGCTTATACAAGGAGATAGGATTCAGCTTCCTCCACCAAGACGGGAGCCTCGGCCGGTTGATCTGGAGAACCCAAAGTTCTGCCATTACCATCGCTACGTCCACCATGCTACACACGACTGCTACCAACTGAAACGGTATATCCAAAACCTCATCGATTCGAATGCCCTGGCCATCGATTTCGAAGAGGTAACCGTGGCAGCTAATACGGTATCCGTATAATTCGGCAGCTTCCCTCGAACAGAGACTCAGGACGGGGTTATACCCATCCCTCTGGCAATAATAGAGATTGCTAATCTGTCGCCTGCTCGCGATCAAGCTGCTGGTCTAGTACCCCTCACCACATCACGAGAGGAAATTATGTGGGTCCATCCGGACCTAGTCCACGAGGTAACTCAGCCCTCTCCACCTTCTAAAAGGAAAAGTGAAAAAGTCAGATCCTGCCGCACTGCCTCGGCGGAAGAAGAGAAAGTCTCGGCCGTCACTACTCGATCTGGAACACAAGCCCAACCGGTGACCGAAAACGCGACTGATGATCATCCGCCCACTACCAATGATGCTCCGGGACCGGCTCAGCCTTCGACGACCGACAAGCCTAGGCCGAAGGAGACTCGCTTCGACAAGTCCCTCCGGAAGGAGACACCTCAGGGGCTGGAGAGGCCCTACAACTTCGACATCTTAGCGCAATTAGCTAATACCCCGGCCAAATTGTCTTTATATGAACTCTTCAGGCTCTCAAAGGATGTCCGCACGGCTTTAAGTGAGGCGCTCCAAAATGTCGACGCATACTTGGCTCAGGTCAACCTCACGGGAGATAACCAACCTACAGAGCTCCAAGATAGTGCGTGTACGGGAGCAATACCCAATATCGTCTTCTCTCCGCAAGATATGCTCATCAAAACTAACCTGCATGATCGCCCGCTATACTACACTGGATACATCGGCGACGTAAAGGTGGACCGAATGCACATTGATCCTGGGTCCTCTATAAGCATCATTCCGAAGGGTCTGCTAAATACATCATCTTCGTATTCCGATGCATCGCCTGACACCTACAAACACCGCCATTAGCGGTTTCAATTCGGACAGGAGCTACCCAATAGGGAAGATCCGTTTGAAGTGTCAGATCGGCGATCTCCAATCAGAAGTCACCTGTTATGTCATAGATGCCGACACTTCTTACAATATCCTTCTGGGGCGGCCTTGGATACACGATTACATGATCGTGCCTTCCATGCTATACCAGTGCTTCAAATATGTCGATAAGTACGGCTTCGTGAGGACAGAGTTTGCCGATATCGATCCCTTCAAGGGGGTCGAATCTTATTACTCAGACTCCTGTCTGTACAAAAAATCAAAGAAGCATCTGGTCGAAGAAGATGTGCAAGCTCACAACAAGACGGTTACAGGATCAGAAGAACCTCTAACGATCTACCTTCAGGCTCGTAAACCGGGCAATTCTGTACCCCTTACGGCCACTTTGCGTAAGGACGCAATCAGTCTCTCCGCACAAGAAGAACAAATGAGAATCAGGCTGCCAAGGTCCGGCCAAGCGCCGAGACCCATAACAGGGCCACATACCATCAGACTACCGAGAGTCGGTCAGCTCCAAACGGAGAAGCCCAATCCCTCCGACAGACCGCTCACAAGACGCCTTTCCAAGAAGGTTCTTCACCCCGATGCGAGGTCTGACACTTCTAGCGAACCAGCCACCCCTCGCCTCACATCAAGTACCAAACTGGGGGTTACTAGTTTACCAACAACTCCACGATCTGCTCCGCCAGTTGAGCCTCTGAAGATCAAGCTGACTAGGTCATCCTCTCAGTCTTCATTTATACAGGAGGTGGCCGAAGAAGAACCAGAATTTGCTAAGTATGTGGTTGCCCACTCCGATACCCCTTCCGCAGATGATGTAATCCCTCTAGAAAAGATACCTTACTTCATCAATAAAGGGTTATCTTTGAACTACACTGAGCTCAATAAGCTAAGTACAATGTATGCTATGGAACACGGTATAGGCACTCACCTACATACACAGGTAACAAATGTGTACACCGCCATCCGACTTACTCCAGTAGAAGACACTTACCGAATAGTCGAGGGAGGGGACCACCCGATCATCTTCGGCCGGACGAACAACCCACATCCCCTCGCTATGGAAGAAGTCGACTTCGGGTCAGATGCTGGAAGACTGCCTCTGTATCTCTATAGCCCTCAATCCAAATATCTCATGCAGAAACAGGGGTATGATCTAGAGACAACGCCAGGACTGAACTACGGTACTGGACGACGATTACCTTTGAAGACGCCAGCCCCGGCGGGCAAACCACGGAACTACTATAACAAAACCCGATGCGGTTTAGGGTATGTAACGCCTACTACGACCCCTGAAAGCTCAGATGAAGAATGCGACTGGCAGTCACATTCAACTGGATCACCGACTTCCGACTCAGATACCAGCATCGGATGTGTTCAGACAAGTCATGTCAGTCAACATGGCATTCACCGACGCTTACGAGGAAGACGAAGACATCCCCGAAATCCTTGAGCTAGAGCCATGGGCCCAGCAATTAGACGTACAATGGGAAAAGCGGTTCGAACTGAGAGAACCTCCTACCGAAGATGAGGTCATACAAGTGGATCTCGGCAGCAAATCTTCTCCAAAACCGATCTTTATCAGTAAAAGCCTAACTGACGAAGAACGAGAATCACTGTTAGTACTTGTCAGAGAATACATTGATGTGTTCGCCTGGAGCTATGAAGACATGCCGGGGTTAAATCCTGACATCGCTCTCCACAAACTCAATATACGGCCAGATGCAAAGCCAGTCAAGCAGCAACAACGACGCTTCCGTCCAGGCGTTATGGACACGATCAAAACTGAAGTCAACAAGTTAATAGCCAGCGGCTTCATTCGTGAAGAGCAACATCCTGATTGGGTTGCCAATATAGTACCCGTCCTCAAGAAGAATGGGAAGATTCGAATCTGCATCGACTTTCGCAACCTGAACGAGGCATGCCCCAAAGACGAATTTCCCCTTCCTATCACAGACATCATGATCGACAATACATATGGCTTTGAACGTATGTCATTCATGGATGGATTCTCGGGGTACAATCAAATCAAGATGTCTCCCGACGACGAAAAGCACACTTCATTCCGAACCCCGATTGGCACATACTGCTACACAGTCATGCCATTCGGTCTAAAGAATGCTGGCGCTACATATCAGCGAGCCATGAGTATCATTTTCAGAGAACATTTGTGCAAGACAGTGGAATGCTATGTCGACGACATCGCCGTCAAGAGTCACCGTAAGGAGGATCATCTGCAAGACCTGAGAACTGTGTTCAACTTAATACGAGCCCACAATTTGAAGATGAACCCTACAAAATCGTTCTTGGGCGTATCCAGCGGGAAGTTCTTGGGCTTCATCATCACTGCACGGGACATCCATGTAGACCCCGAGAAAACGAGGGCAATCATGGAGATGGGTCCCCCGAGAAATCTCCGTGAACTTAGAGGCCTCCAAGGGAGGCTAGCTTATATCAGGAGGTTCATTTCCAACCTCTCTGGGCGATGCCGACCGTTCACCCACCTCATGAAGAAGGGAGTCTCATTCGTATGGGACAAGGAATGCCAGCACGCTTTCGATGACATCAAAGAATATTTATCAAATCCTCTAGTCCTGGTGGCCCCGGTCCCTGGAAAACCATTCCTGCTCTATGTACGAGCAATGGAACACTCCCTCGGTGCCCTGCTGGCACAAAACAACGATGCAGGCCACGAGCAGGCCATTTACTATCTCAGCCGAATGATGGTCGGGCCCGAACATCGATACACCGCTGTGGAGAAAGAATGCCTCGCCCTGGTATTCGCTATTCAAAAGACGCGGCACTATGTCATAGGACAAACCATACATGTGATCTCGCGAGTCAACCCCCTCAGAGTCCTCATGACTAAACCAGGGGCCCTCAGCTCTCGCCTCGCCACATGGGCAATATTGCTGTTCCCCTATCATATGATCTTCGTCCCGCAAAAGGCTGTTAAGGGTCAAGCCCTAGCAGACTTTTTGGCAGCCCACCCAGGATCGGAGTCATCCAGAATCTATGAAGAGATCCCAGACGAGGTCGCCGATTCGAATACAGTCACCCACGATAACATATGGTGAATGTTCTTCGATGGTGCCTCAAGGATCGGACCCAAGGGAAACATCGTCGTCGGGGTCGGAGTGGTATTAATTTCTCCTACTGGGCTGGTGATCAATCGTGCCTACTCCCTCACGGAACCCTGTTCCAACAATGTGGCCGAATATAACGCTCTGGTCATTAGCCTCCAACTTGCAAAAGAGCTGGGGGTAGAATACCTTGAAGCATACGGCGACTCCCAACTAATCGTCAATCAGATCAGGGGCTCATACGAGGTTCGCCATGAAGACATGATCCCCTACCATCAAATTGCGATCGACATTATCTCATCATACGAGGGATTCTTCATCGAGCACGTCCCCAGACTCCAAAATATCGAAGCCGATGCCCTAGCAGGCCTTGCCGCTTCCTTAGCAGTGCCGAACCAAGCTCATCATTCGGTTGACGTAATAGGCCACGAACTGGTCTGTCCCAAGAACAACGTTCAAGCCATGGCAAGTTATTCCGCCCAGACGGTCGACGACACACCGGACTGGAGACAGCCGTTCATCGACTTCGTCGTATACGACATCCTTCCAGAGAATCCAAAGGAAGCTACCTCTATCAGACGGCGTTCTCTCAGATTCTTCTACGATACAGAGACGAAAATGTTGTATCGTCGCTCCTACGACGAATTATTGCTCCGGTGCTTGTCGAACGCGGAAGCTACAGAAGCTGTACGAGAAGCTCACGACGATGTCTGTGGGGCCCATCAACCCGACCCTACGCTACAGGACCGCCTTCGCCGGATGGGCTACTACTGGCCCACGATGGTGGCAGATGCGATAGATTATGCCAGAAAATGCAAGGCCTGCCAAGTCCATGCAGACTTTATTTACCGACTATCCGAATTTCTACATCCGACAGTGGCGTCCTGGCCATTCGAAGCATAGGGAATGAATATCATTGGTCCAATCACCCCACCTTCCTCCCGAGGACATCGCTTCATACTTGCGATCACTGATTATTTCTCTAAATGGGCGGAAGCTGTCCCACTCGCAGAAGTTAAAACTTCAAACGTGATCAGCTTCCTTAAGCATCACGTTATCTACCGCTTCGGACTACCACGAAGAATCATCCATGATAATGGTCCACAGTTTATAAGCCATGCATTCTACCGATTCTGCGATAAGTACCGCATTCAGAATGTCGCTTCGACACCATACAACCCGGCAGCAAACGGGTTGGCAGAGGCATTCAACAAAACAATCATCAAGCTCCTCAAGAAGTTCGTCTCCTCCAACAAACGCGACTGGAACGAGAAGCTCGGCGAGTGCTTATGGGCTTATCGCACCACGGTTCGAACAGCCACCGGAAATACACCATTCTCTCTGGTGTACTAGAGCGAGGCAGTCCTCCCTTTGGAGACTCAGATCCCCTCACTCCGCGTCGCCCTCACTTATCAATTGACGACGGATGATAACTACTGACGACGACTACAAGAGTTGGAGGCTTTAGATGAAAAGCGCCTCCTAGCTCAGCAAAGGATCGAGCTATACCAAGCACGCATCTCAGGAGCCTTCAACAAGAAAGTTAAAATCAGAACATTCTAAGTGGGCGATCTTGTTCTGGCAGTCTGGAGGCCGATGGTCATGACTCACAAGACCACCGGTAAGTTCCAGCCAAAATGGGAAGGTCCATTTGTCATCGAGACCGTGTTCTCCAACGGCGCCTATTGCCTCGCTAAGCAGAATGGAGATTTGCTCATGTTGCCCGTCAACGGCAAGTTCCTGAAGAAATACTATGTTTAAACATCATTCTCCAGATTATCGAGTCATGTACTCCTTTAGTACCACTGAACTCTCATCCATCGTTCTCCAGATTATCGAGTCATGTACTCCTTTAGTACCACTGAACTCTCATCCATCATTCTCCAGATTATCGAGTCATGTACCCCTTTAGTACTACTGAACTCTCATCCACCCTATTTCAGATTATCGAGCCATGCACCCGCTGGTGCCGCTGAACTCTCACTCCCTCAATAGTCCAAATTACCAAGTTATGTACCAGCTGGTACCTCTGAACTTACATTCCGGTCACTCTTTCAGATAGTAAGTTAAGTATGATTATACCTCTGAACTTTCTTCCTGGCAGAGATCCTCCCTCAGGATTCACTACCCGCACTCCCAGTGCACAAAAAGGGTAGTCGATCCACCAAATTCCGAAACGACCATGTCCTTATTACCTCTGAGTCGTCTTTACTTCCACCAAAAACAAACCGCCCCCTCGTATAGAACTTCCACGTTCTCCTACCTCTGAGTCATTCTATGTACCCAATCTTCATTGAGCCCACTCCTGCCATGTCCTCATTACCTCTGAGTGGGAAGGCTCCGTCGAAGAAATCGTCATATTTGCCATGTCCACATTACCTTTGAGCAAGTATGTCGGTCCTCTTTTAACCTATTATCTGTACCCACAACCGGAGTACGACAAGGATAATAGGTCCACAAATGTCCCCTGTTGACCACAAATGTCCCCTGTTGACCACAAATATCCTCTGTTGATCACAAATGTCCTCTGTTGACCACAAATATCCTCTGTTGACCACAAATGTCCTCTGTTGACCACAAATAGCTTCCGTAAAGTCTCTCCTGCCATGTTCTCATTACCGCTGAGCAGGAAGATTTCACGATAAAACCTTCATGTTTGCCATGTCATCATAACCTCTGAGCAAATGTGATCGGTTCCCTTTCACCCCATTATCCGCATCCTGAACTAGGGTACGCCAAGGGTAATAGGTCCACAAATATTCATTCGCTAAGCTTCTTAGCATAAATCCACCATCTTACCATACCCCGGGAGCCCAGCTGCTCTACGGCATTCCTTCCCCCAGTACCGAGAACATCCATGACCACTTTACCGAGGCTGTCCCGGACATCCTATCTAAACTGTTATCCGTACCTAAAACCAAGGTAGGCCTAGGATAACAGGTCCACAAATAAATCCCCCAGCAAGTCCAAATTCCATAAACACCGCAAGTGCAAGAAAGAAAAGATGAGTTGAAACATGCTCATTTATTCAAAAATCAAAGGGCTACATCAGCAGGGATCACACCCCCTTGCAAAAATTAAAAAGAAAGAAAAAAAAAAAGAGAAAGAGAGAAGGTAAAGAAAAACCCCAAGAGACTAGAAGACTCCTATTTATAGGCAAAAGAGACCCACGAAACGAACAGACGTCTCGGAGTATGCCTCGGATTATGCGCCGCCCCGAAAGAATAAAGGAAAATGCTTCGGTCAAGGCAAAACCGACTCTTGGGATCGTCCCCCAAAAGGCGGCGTTAAATCAAATCAAAGGCACTTAATGAAGATTTGAACACGTGATCAGGACACGTGGCAACAAGTTTATGCGGCCAGATGAATTTATGCGGCTAAGGCACTTATGCGGCTAGGAAGCTCAGGCAGACAGAAAAATCCTGTGCGGCATGAACGGGGCCATGCTTCTTGTTCAAAGTATTCCAATTTTTACAAATTGAAAACTTTGAAGGGGGTCATGTAGAAGCATGGAAAATATTAGAATAATGATCGATGCGGCTCTAAGTAAGAAGCTTATGCGGCTCACACAGGAGCGGCCCTATGCGGTTCAAAGAAGACTCTCAATCGCATGCGGCTCGGGAGCGTATGCGGTTCAGCAAGGCATATGCGGCTCGATGGACGCCATGTATGATCCTTCCCTACAGCTGGTCGTTTGAGTAGTGGCCTCATTTATTGCTCCAGTACGATTCACTGTGGCGGCCCTGACATAAAGTTTCATAATGGCCTTGCCATAATGACTGACTCCTCGAGAAAAGAAGAAAATCTCTGACAAAATCCGTCAGAAGTCCCAGATTGCCACGTAGCAATCAGTCATATGCGGCTCCCTGAGAACCCGTTCCATACAGTTTGATACAACGCTAGCTCATGCGGCTCCCTGGGAACACATTCCCTGCGGCCCAATACAACGCCAGCTCATACGGCTCACAAAGATTACGCATATGCGGCTCGATGAAGCATCGTCCTATGCGGCTTACAAAGAGTATCTCTCTGCGGTTCGAGGATCGTCAATCCTATGCGGCTCTGACAGGACTCACAATTAAGACACGTGGCATGGGATCAATAAGAGATTTAACCGAATCTCAACAAATATATTTGACATCATCGTCATAATTACTGAGATCAGGGCATATCATTTATCATCAAGCTAATGGGACACGTGGCGAGCAATCAGACATTGGCATAATCAATCACGAGGATTTAAAGCAGCTAGCATTAATTGCTCATGAGATACGATGCTATCCGCATTAATGGCCGAGATTCACTATAATCAGGATCAAGGGTTCAGATAGAATGAAGGAGCACCGACATTCCAAACAGATAATCATTAGCAAACCCTAATGATCACCCCCAACTCTTATAAATAGCCAGCATCATTCCTTTACAAAAAAAAGAGAGGTCGGCAACAAAAGAATAAAAAAAATAAGAAGAGAGAGATCTACACAGAGAGAGCTCCCCCTCTTTTTCTTGATAATCACAGAGAGAGAGAAGCCAGGAGAGCAATCCGAGGAGAGCAAGAAGAGCATTTCTTCATCAACGTCGAGCAGATCTTCCCCGAGCCAAGGCTGCATACTGATCGTCCAAGAAGTAAGGCAGAGCGGCCGTCGCTTTCCCGAGCCTCTATCGTCACCCCCCAGAATCAAAAATAAACAATCGTACTTAGTCTGTTGTACCTAGGTTTTCGTCCCTAGGCTTTCTTTGTACGAGCGAGTTTGTATTGTGAGTCTAAGTTCAGTCCTCCGATAATTGTTCTGTTCTTTTACAATCAATAGCAAACACGGCTGCGACTGGAACTGCCTCGGCTGCTGGTGCTGAAGGTGAGGCCTCTTGGCCTGGCCTCCGCTGCTGCTGCCCCCATCAGGGTCTCGCCCCCTCTTGAGCCTCAGCTCAAGATCGTCCTCTGCCAACAAGGCTCCCGTCAAGATCTCCTCAAATATGGCATCCCGGTTGCCCTTGGTCAAGGACTTGACCTCCTTGACTAGACCCTTCCGAAACCTCTGGGCCTTCACCGTCTCGCTCAGACCCTCTACAAACCTCCCGATACGGCTCCACTATCTGGGGATTTTGGCTCCACTATCTGTTATGGCTTCGGCTCTATTGTATGGGGGCTTCGGCTCTGTTATCTGGGGGCTTCGGCTCTGTTATCTGATGGACTAAATGAATAATTGCTAAAAGATCAAATGTGCCTCAAGAATTTAGATCACATAGATAAAAGTTGGTATTATCATGTTTATGCTAATCCTTGTCTTGTGCAGGGATGGACGGTCGGCTATGGTAAGAATCACTTAAAAGTGATACATATGTACTGCTTAAGTTTTTGACATGAATTGCTTGCAGAGATTTATCTATGCCATGAAATGTTATGTTCTATAAAAGAAAAGATATTGTATCATGCTTGTCCTGACCCTAACAGTTGCTCGAACAAAAGAAATGATATGCTCATGAAACATGCTGCGCACTGCACAAATGAATACTCATCGTGCTCGAATTGAATAGTCCCTTGTATGCTTGAGATGAAATAAAATGAAACAAATGTTGGCTTTTCAAAGATGTGTTTTTAAAAAGGTATATAAACTGACTCTGTATGCATGGAATGAATCTAGGTAAAACTAGCAAGATCACATCACAAGAAACGTTTTCTCACTAAATGAACAGTGATCGTTTCAGACAAATGTAGCTCTTTGTCCATAATTCACCAGTATGCTGATATACTGACCCACCATCAGTCTGCATGTAGGTGCACTATGTATCGAAAAGGATAGTCCGAAGTGATAGCCCAAGTCTCATCCTCAGGAGCCAGAAATCAGAAAAGGTGCCCAAGACATGACATCTATGCAAGAGTTTGGTTTTGTATATAAAGGGATGTAATGTATGGGAACGGGATCATTGTAATCTGTATTGTTTCTGAGAGAATGTAACATTGTATCAGAGAGAATTGAGACCTTGTAATCTGTTCAAATGAAATCAATAAAGAGAAATGTTCTTATTACCATTGTGTTCAATACTTGTATTCTGAAATATGTCCGCTGCTGCTTCAATTATCTGCGATACGTTCCGCTGCGTATTGTCAAACTTGTCTATCTTGTCTTGTTCCAGGTCTTGACCTTGTGCAAGCGCAACATAGGCTTGTACGGCATCACGCCTTAGCGAGGACGAACGGTCCCAAAGAGCCCGAAGCGAGGACGAAAGGGACTCTGCGGGATCGGGGCGTGACAGAATGGTATCCGAGCAACACGATCCTCTGGCCAATTTTGATTCAATTGAATTTGTACATGTCTTCTGATCGAAATTCTGTTGCCTACTCGATATCAATAATGAGATGAACGTTCCATACAATAAGTCCGTAAATATTTTTATGATGCCGGCAAATATTTTATCGATTTGATTGATTGAGATTGAAATGCTTGATTGAACAAGAGTTTTGATATGACCTGAATTATGATTTCATGGATTAATGATGGCGAAGGATGAGGACTATCGCTACTAAGGATATCGTAAGTTTCTCCTTAAGTTTCGAGGATGAAACTTCTTTTCGGTGGGTAATTATGTAGTGCCCCGCTCCGCGAAGGCACTAGATAGACAGAAAGATCGGATTGCTAGCTCTGCAACAGAAGACGATTAATCTGGGTGAGTGGATGAAGTCTCATTTGCTGATTCGCTTACGCCTTAAGAATCTGAATTTTTGATTGAATGCTTTTGTTAATAACAAGATGGTAAATCTTTGAGTATGCTTTAAGAGAATTCACATGTTGCCTTGCTAAGAAATAAATGTTGCCTTGATAAAAAGAACATTGTCATACTAATAACAAGATGGTAACCAGTATGTATGCTTGTAAGAGATTTCACATATTGCCATGCTAAAGAAAGAATTAATCTGTATGCTAATAAGAAGACTTGTTGCCTTGCTAGTACAAGAAACTAGATAATCTGCATGTATAAGAAGTAGAACTGCTCAACTGCTTGCTTGCAAATGTATGTCATCTGGGGGCTTCGGCTCTGTTATCTGTTATCTGGGGGCTACGGCTCTGTTATCTGTTATCTGTTATCAGGGGCGACGGCTCCACTATCTGGGGGCGACGGCTCCACTATCTGGGGGCTTCGGCTCCACTATCTGGGGGTTTCGGCTCTATTATCTGTTATGGCTTCGGCTCTATTGTATGGGGGCTTCGGCTCTGTTATCTGGGGGCTTCGGCTCTGTTATCTGATGGACTAAATGAATAATTGCTAAAAGATCAAATGTGCCTCAAGAATTTAGATCACATAGATAAAAGTTGGTATTATCATGTTTATGCTAATCCTTGTCTTGTGCAGGGATGGACGGTCGGCTATGGTAAGAATCACTTAAAAGTGATACATATGTACTGCTTAAGTTTTTGACATGAATTGCTTGCAGAGATTTATCTATGCCATGAAATGTTATGTTCCACAAAAGAAAAGATATTGTATCATGCTTGTCCTGACCCTAACAGTTGCTCGAACAAAAGAAATGATATGCTCATGAAACATGCTGTGCACTGCACAAATGAATACTCATCGTGCTCGAATTGAATAGTCCCTTGTATGCTTGAGATGAAATAAAATAAAACAAATGTTGGCTTTTCAAAGATGTATTTTCAAAAAGGTATATAAACTGACTCTGTATGCATGGAATAAATCTAGGTAAAACTAGCAAGATCACATCACAAGAAACGTTTTCTCACTAAATGAACAGTGATCGTTTCAGACAAATGTAGCTCTTTGTCCACAATTCACCAGTATGCTGATATACTGACCCACCATCAGTCTACATGCAGGTGTACTATGTATCGAAAAGGATAGTCCAAAGCGATAGCCCAAGCCTCATCCTCAGGAGCCAAAAATCAGAAAAGGTGCCCAAGAGATGACATCTATGCAAGAGTTTGGTTTTGTATATAAAGGGATGTAATGTATGGGAACGGGATCATTGTAATCTGTATTATTTCTGAGAGAATTAACATTGTATCAGTGAGAATTGAGAGCTTGTATTCTGTTCAAATGAAATCAATAAAGAGAAATGTTCTTATTACCATTGTGTTCAATACTTGTATTCTGAAATATGTCCGCTGCTGCTTCAATTATCTGCGATACGTTCCGCTGCGTATTGTCAAACTTGTCTATCTTGTCTTGTTCCAGGTCTTGGCCTTGTGCAAGCGCAACATAGGCTTGTACGGCATCACGCCTTAGCGAGGACGAACGGTCCCAAAGAGCCCAAAGCGAGGACGAAAGGGACTCTGCGGGATCGGGGCGTGACACCCGAGGCGGCCAAACTCCCCCGCATACTCCTCCACTGAAAGACTCCCCTGGACTAGGCTCTCGAACTGTGTCTCCAAAGCTCTGAGTGCTGAATCTGGGAAGAACTTCATCTTGAAGAAGCCCTTGAACTCCTCCTAAGTCTGCCCAGCTACCCCCACCCTGGGGTCTGACTGATACCAGGTGCGAGCAAGATCTCGCATCCGACTAGCTGCGGCCTCGATCTGAAGATCTGCTGGTATCCTGGCCAAGCGGAAGATCTCCTCTATATGCTCGATCCACTCGTCAGCTTATATAATCCCCTCCGTCCCCAGGAAGTCTCTAGGGCTCATCTTCTGGAACTGCTCTATCCCAGATGTCTTCGGCTGCTGGTCTACTGGTCGAGCTGCGACTGTCGTAATGGCCAGCTCCATGCCCCTTTCCTGCCGGGTCTGCTGTATCTCCATAAACTGCTGAAAGTACATAAACATCTGTGCCGCATCCACGTGTCCTGTAGGCGGCGGCTGCTAGAACGGTACCTCTAGGATGACTGGGTCCTGCCTCCGATCTGGTGGAGGCATACCCCCTGCTGCTGGTGGAGGGGCTCCTCCGATCGTAGCTGAAACGTCTACCCTAGCTGGCATGAGTGGGGCTGCGGTACCAGGGGCTAGCTGCTGGGTATGAGAGATGGCAGTCCTCCCATCGATGTCCCTCTGGCCCTGGCGAGGTGATCCTATCTCAACCATCGTGGAGACAGATCAAAAGAAACAATTGCTGAGAACGAGTCGAAATAGCAAAGGAGGACAGTTATATTCAAAGGAAAACAATATCAGCAAGAACTGAGATGGTATGAATTAGATAAGAGTTTTTCCTAATGTGATTGAGTACCTCCAAAAATATCCTAATCCTACTGCAGGCTGTAGTGATACTCTAGTTCGAATACCACTACATAAACTCGACCTGCATGAGCCACCACTAAAAACGTATCACGACCCGCACCCTAGAGTAAGGGTACGAGACGTGGGTACGTCCAGCCTACGCCGCAGTGTCGGCGTTAGAACGTTGTCCTAGGTCAACATACATCTAACAAAATATCTCTAAACAGTTTATACTCCCCGAATCGGGGTGACATAGCAGTAAAACTCAATCACAACAAAGGAAGAGATAGCACGATAAGAAATAGAACTCAAGGAAATAAATAGATGAAAAGTAGTCTAAGATAATCCCAGCAATATCCAAAGAAATACAAACTCAGCTACAGCAAGAAAGAATATATACAACTCTGAACTCCAAATATAGTCTAGCTAAAACATGTCTCATGACTACATAAAAGAAGATAAGCCTAACTAATCTAGACTAGGCAATCGGGGTGATATCCTCAGCTAGAGCTGGGTCCTCCTGAGGGTCCAGCTCGCAGGTATCGTCTAGATGGGCTCCATAGTAGGTGTCTACGCAGGCCTCATCCTCATCCTCTATAATATTTTTAACAGGTCCAGTCAGGACAGGAGCGAGCACAATACATCTCATGCAGTTCATATCATGTCAGGAAATATAAAGCAGGCAATAGAGTAAGATACATGAAACGCTGTAAAAAGATGTACATGAAAATAGGAAAGATATTTGATAACTGAAAATATATACATGATAAGTAAGAACTGTAAGTGACTAGTAATTTAGAGTACGAGATGGCATGTAATTGGCTTAGGTTGTACATGATAAAACATGGAAGTAACAGAGTGTACATGATGGGTAAATCATATGACCATTTATACTCACCCCTACCCACAATCAATACACAAGGATCTATTCAAGTTACGTTACGGACATGATGTTTTGGTTATACAGGAAAACATATGAGGAAACATGAACGTACATGAGAGCACATGAAAGTACATGAGCGTACATGAAAGAACATGAGAGAACATGAGTGTACATGAGTAACGCAAGAGCAAAGAATACATGATGTACATGAAACACATGTCATAAAGTATTCTATGCGCCCGCTAAGGGGGATAACATCCCAAGAAGAGATCCATATAGTACCAATCCGTGATGATAACGTGACAGCATCAAGTAAAAGTAATCTAGAGCGAGAATATAAATCGTGACAAGTATGAAATGATCAGAGAATGTACTCACCTGTTAGCCTGAGTGTCTGAAGAGAATATACTGTTCGAGGAGTAGTATCTGTCTCCTATAGAACAGTACAAGTCACTATGAGTCCAAAGATGATAATAAGATGCATTACAATACATTCTAAAAGAATCTAGGTCAAATCTAAGTCACACCAAGCTAAACTAGGTCATACTAGGTCATACTGAGTCACACTAGGACAAACAAGGTCAAACAAGGTCAATTTGGGTCAAGGGTTGACTTACAGTTGACTTTTGGTCAAAAAGTCAACTCTGGTCAACTCTGGTCAACACGGAGTCAACCTTAGGTCAAACAAGTCACATGTTGACCAATTGTTAACTTTCAGTCAACTGGTCAACTCTGGTTCGGTTCCGGTCAAATCTAGTCGCTTTAAGGCTAAGTTTGACTCTCGGTTGACTTTTATTGACTTTTGGTCAAAATGGTCAACCGACGTCAAAACTAGTCTATCAGTGCTATATTTGATCATTACCAACCAAGGAAATTAAGTTCTAACTCTATCTTAGACTCCAAACTCAAATATCCTATTTCTATGCATTACCTATATTACCTCACCAAGGTAAATGCCAATACCTTGTTCAATACCACTCTAACCTAGGAATACTAGCCTAGGTTTCCTAAGATAGCTAGATACTATCCTATACTAATATTACCTACCAAGAAATCCTAGTATCTAGGTTAACTAAGTCATCTTAGACCACATGTCAACCATTTACCCATTATCTTACTACCATGGTATATAGCTACATATATATATATATATATACACTCACCTATATTCCCATATCTAGACACACACACATAAATACATATATGATCCTACACCCTCAAATACATATATAACACATATATATAAATACATATCTAAACTTATATATAAACACATATAGGTTCTCCTATATAAACTCACACACATACTCAAATACAAGGCTCACCACACACACACTAATTCTTACAAACACACACACACACACATGGACATATATGGCTGTCCATTGGACTGGAATGTAGGGGCCAAATGGGATGCACTAGAGGGTGCTTAAGGACAGTCAAGGACATGATTTGGGACAGGTTAATAAGGCTAATACATAGACCTAGATAAGAGCTGCCTAGGGCTAATTGTTGGCTAAAATTATGGGGGTTGAACATTGGTGTCACGACCCGTACCCTGATTAGGGCACGAGAACGTGGGTACGTCCAGCCTACGCCGCAGTGTCGGCGGTAGAACGCTGTATAGGTCATCTATAACATCTAACATCTAACAACAAGATATACAAACCTGTCATCTCCGCACGGAGGTATAACATAACAACTCAACTCTATATCTCAAACATAAGTCTAGGAAAGATAGAGCATGATATGGAATCAGACGAAAGGAAGAAACTGAATATATATATAGAGTTACCACACCACACAAAGTAGATGTCCAACACAAATAAGTACAAGACCTGAAATATAACTAAGTCACAACTAACAATCGGAACAGTCCGATACAAAATAAAAACTGTAAATACTAGACTAGACTAGGCACCCTCTACTGAGCTAGATGCTCCTCAGGCTCCTGAAGGTCACCCTCATGTGTCCCATAGAAGGTAGGACAGTCACCATCATCATCTGTAATATTTTTAACAGGTCCAGTCAGGACAGGAATGAGCACAATACATCTCACGCAGTTCATATCATGTTGGGAAATGTAAAGCATGAATAGAGTAAGATACATGGACTGTAAAGAAATATATATAAAAATGAGAGAGATTTGATAACTGGAAATATCTATATATATACGATAAGTAAGAACTGTAGGTAACCTGTGATTTAGAGCATGAGATGGTTATATAAACGGGCTTAGGACATATACAAGATTTCACAAGAATTTGTACAGGATGGGATTTTGATCACATAACCATTTCCTACTCACCCTCCCCAATCAATACACAACGATCCAGTCAAGTTACGTTACCTTGTACAAGAGATTTTTATCATATTTGCTCACGTGATCATGAGAGTACAAGATTGCACAAGAGTATACATGAAAGCGGTGTACATAAAATACAAGATGTTCGTGAAAAGCACATGACAACTGTATCCGATGCACCCCGAGGGAGATAACATCGCATGACAAGATCCATATAGTACCAATCCGTGATAATGACGTGACAGCATCATGTAAGGTATTCTAGAGCAAGAATATAAATCCTAACAAGTATGAAAAGATCAGAGAATGTACTCGCCTGTCACCCTGTATGACTGATATAAATAGATGTCCGAACTGGTGTCACAGAGTCCTATTTAGAGTAAAAAAGGTCACAACATATCCACAATGGTAAAAATAGAGTATACAATGCATACTACATGATTCTAGGTCAATCTGGTCAAAAGTCAACTCTTGGTCAACATTCTAATCAAACTAGTCAAATACTAGTCAACATGATCAATCTGGGTCAAGTCTAGGTCAAACTTAGACCGACTAAGGTTTTGGTCAAACAAAGACTAGTCAACAAGGTAATTAGGTCAATCTTGACTAATGGTCAACTTCTAGTCAACCTCTAAGGCTAACACCAATCATGACACAACTCCTAAGTATCCCACTTAACCCCATACATATCTTAATTTATATAGGACTATCTACATAATCCTAGTCACAATATACTCATATAGGTTAAACCCTAATTAGCTAGCTAATAGTCTAGGGTTTAGTCAAATCTTAGTCAACTAGTCCCTTCTATGTCCATCCAAGTCATTTCTAGGTCAAGTCGGTCAAGGTTTGACCTATAGTTGACTTTAGTCAACAATGGTCAATTATCTAGTCAAACTACGTCTACTAGTCAACTAGTTAAACTAGTTGTTTTAGGTCATTCCTAGTCAATTCTAGGTTAACTAGGTCAACTTTGACCTAAGGTTGACTTTGGTCAACCCTTAGTCAACAAGGGTCAACTAGTAGTGTTTTGGGCCATTAGGTTAGCCCCAAGGCCATAGGCTAGTACTTAGGTTTCTATATAGACCTATACTTAACAAGTTATACATATATATATATATATATATATATATATATATATATATATATAAAATATATATATATATATATATATATATATATATATATATTTTTATATATATATATATATATATATATATATATATATATATATATATATATATTTTTTTTTTTTTTTTTTTGTATATCTATATATATATATATATATATATATATATATATATATATATATATATATATATATATATATATATATATATATATATATATATATATATATATATATATATAGATATACTCTATCTATCTACTACCCAAATACCAATATATAATACTATATATAATACAACCCACACTCACATATATAATACAACCCACACTCACATATATATATATATATATATATATATATATATATATATATATATATATATATATATATATATATATATATATATATATATAATGACATAATGAGATCTAATACAAAATGTATATATATATATCATTTATATATATACATATATATATATATATATATATATATATATATATATATATATATATATATATATATATCTATATATATATATCAACTTATATATATTACATATATATATATATAGAGATAAGAGAGAGGGACATAGAGTGAGAGAGAGAGAATGAGAGAAAGGGACAGTGAGAGAGAGAGACATAGAACTAACTGGAAGGGGAGGGGGGTTCCAGTTCCTGGAACCAGGAAAGGCCCCAACACACACACAGAGTAACATATATACATATATATGTATATACACACAACTCCTTGTACACACAACCAATTATCCCCAAAACTCACCCACACTCACATATATATATATATATACTACGTATATACATACTAAAATACACTAATACAATGTATAAAACATATCAAATTTAGGTTTGAAATTCGTTTTCAAAAATCTGGAAAATACCCAAAATCTGAAATAAGTGCACTGTACACTCGAAAATAGGTAAACCTAAAAACTCACACGAAACCGAGCTATGGCTCGAATCTCTAGGTTGGTAACTGGTGCCCCATACATACCCTAGTGTCCTAGGTACCTGACACGACACCACGACACGGTTTAACGTGTCCAAACTCACAAAAACTCCACTCGGGTAAACTAGAATACACAAACACGTACACAGCATCGTGCACGTTTCACGTGTCTCGTGGACACACCACGAGACACGACACGTCTCGTGGTCACACACACGTGTAGCCCACATATAGGGCTACACGATGGACACACTGTCACGTGTCCACGACACTCGTGGACACGATACGAACCCCGTATCAGTCGTGAAAAACACGACTGATACACGAGTCCAGACCGCGTCGTGCACGCGATCGCACGCCTCGTGCTCGCGACACAGGACACGACGCATCTCATGCTCGTGTCCTCGTGTACGCCACCTATAGGGCTACACGCTTGTGTCATCAGGAGACACCCAAGTGTCGTGTCCGCGCGACACGACACGCTCGAAGTTGCCCCCGCGCGCGTCTGTGCTGACAGCGCGTGTCCAGTGCGAGTGAGATTTCTCACTCGACACGACACGACGCGACACCAAACTTTGGGGGCATGTTCGTAGACATTGCCCCCATGTCCAAGTCAAATATGTCATGTCCTAGTGCTCTGTGCAGTGTGCATGAAGGGTGGGGTAGCAGGGCACGCACGCGCGTGCTCGTGTAACCGACTCTAATTTTCACCAAATTTTACCCACAGTTATAGTAGTCCTATATGAATGCATTTATGAAGAAAAAATAGAGTTTTAACTATGTTTGAGGGAATTTACCTATTTGTGCAAATCCAAGGAAAATCAATAAAAAGGGGGTGTGTGTCCTTCAACTTGATGATGCCCAAAGCTTCCAAATTCTTGATTGCTAGCCTCCCTTAGCACCCTTAATGTTGTAGGGTCCCAATGCAAAAGACTAGAGTGAATTTGGATCAAGAATGATCAAGTTGTGGGTGTTTGAAGAAGAAGGGATTTTCTAGGATTTAAATTCATGTAAATTATTCATGAATGAATGGAATGGGATTAAATAGAAATGTGGGCTGCTAGGGGGTGCCCTTGGCCGGCCATAGCATGGAGGGGGGGGGTCCTTGCCCTTTCTTCTAGGTTAAGGCATGGACTTTTGTGTAAAGGGGTGAGATATTTGGAGTGGTTTAAGGAAAATATCAATAAAGGTAAATCTAGATATTTCTCACTTTAACCCTTAACCAAAAATCCATCCTAAAGCTTCTAGGTTAGTGGCTAACCCCTAGATTAGGGTAGGATAGGTTAGGGACTAATCATGGTACTTAACCATGATTAAGTAATATTAAAAAATTACATAAACTCAAATAAAGTCTAGTAAATTACCAAAATACCCTTTTGGCCAAACATCACTAATTTGATGTTCTCAGCCTATGGCTAAGCTTACATGGTCATGGCAACTTCTAGGTTAAGGAAAACTAGGGTTTACACTAAGTTATACTAACAAAATCACAAAGTCATAAGTCATGACTTAGCATGACTTAGAAGATGGTTCTAATTATACTAGAAATCACCATAAATCATATCATGACTGAAATAATATTAATTAATAATAAAAATAATAAATTTTTAAAAATACCCTAATTTCAGAAAACTGGGTGCTACAATTGGCAAATGTGGATTGTTTTGGGACAGCTACATAGGTGTTATGGGGCCTCTAATATGGCAGATTCAATGGCTGAAATGGAGGGGAAATGGACAGGTAATGGGCTGCCATTAATGACTGAAGTATTGGGCTGGACAAGGGCTATCAATGACAGATTTTTGGGGGCTAGGGGGACTTGTTCAATGGCTGGAAATCCCCACACTAATCTGCTGCTATTGCAGCTATCCCAGCTGATGGATTTCCCCTTCTCCTAACTGCTCAATCCCACCCTCTCTATTTCACTCTTCCAACTCAAATTCCCCACACAACTCCATACACATATATATACATACAAATGAATTTACACACACACACCCAATCAATCACCACTCTAAAGTTCTCACAGGTAACCCTCTATCCCCTGCACTCTAATTCACACTCTCTCTAATTCTCTCACACTCTCAAGTCCCATTTTCTATATCCCTCTAATCTCACACATATACTAACTCTATGCAAATATAGACACACACATAACACCCACTCTATATTCCCCAATTCTCAACCATAGTTAGATCAGTATAGGAGAACACATTTAGGGACTCAAACTAATCAGTTAATAGCATTAAATAGGTTTAATCAACTGTCCAAACTTGATTTTAAAACCTGGGAAATAACAGATAACTGGTTTCAAAAAAATGGGGGGAGGGGGTAAATGAGATTCACCATCGAAATCAAGTTAAGACCCCAAACAAAAGGTTGGTAACAAACATATGAATTGTGTACGTGTCCTAGAGTGTGTCTCGTGTCTACTGAAACGTGACATGACGTGTCCACACAAATTAAACTCGAAACAGTGCACTGTACAGTGTCTGTGAGTGCACTGTTTCGAGTTTAATTTGTGTGCACACGTCGTGTCACGTTTCAGTGGACACGAGACACACTCTAGGACACGTACACAATTCATATGTTTGTTACCAACCTTTTGTTTGGGGTCTTAACTTGATTTCGATGGTGAATCTCATTTAACCCCCCCCCCATTTTTCTGAAACCAGTTATCTGTTATTTCCCAGGTTTTAAAATCAAGTTTGGACAGTTGATTAAACCTATTTAATGCTATTAACTGATTAGTTTGAGTCCCTAAATGTGTTCTCCTATACTGATCTAACTATGGTTGAGAATTAGGGAATGTAGAGTGGGTGTTATGTGTGTGTCTATATTTGTATAGAGTTAGTATATGTGTGAGATTAGAGGGATATAGAAAATGGGACTTGCAAGTGTGAGAGAATTAGAGAGAGTGTGAATTAGAGTGTAGGGGATAGAGGGTTACCTGTGAGAACTTTAGAGTGGTGATTGATTGGGTGTGTGTGTAAATTCATTTGTATATATATATGTGTGTATGGAGTTATGTGGGGAATTTGAGTTGGAAGAGTGAAATAGAGAGGGTGGGATTGAGCAGTTAGGAGAAGGGGAAATCAATCAGCAGGGATAGCTGCAATAGCAGCAGACTGGTGTGGGGATTTCCTTCCATTGAACAAGTCCCCATAGCCCCCAAAAATCTGTCATTGATAGCCCTTGTCCAG
The DNA here is from genome assembly GCA_029216955.1 of Iris pallida. Taxonomy (NCBI): domain Eukaryota; kingdom Viridiplantae; phylum Streptophyta; class Magnoliopsida; order Asparagales; family Iridaceae; genus Iris; species Iris pallida. Next base: position 36,719,070 of record JANAVB010030220.1, read on the forward strand.
CCCAATACTTCAGTCATTAATGGCAGCCCATTACCTGTCCATTTCCTCTCCATTTTAGCCATTGAATCAGCCATATTAGAGGCCCAAACAGTCCACATTTGCCAATGTTCAACCCCCATAATTTCAGCCAACAATTAGCCCTAGGCAGCCCTCATCTAGGTCTATGTATTAGCCTCATTAACCTGTCCCAAATCATGTCCTTGACTGTCCTTAAGCACCCTCTAGTGCATCCCATTTGGCCCCTATATTCCAGTCCAATGGACAGCCATATATGCCCATGTGTGTGTGTTTGTAAGAATTAGTGTGTGTGTGGTGAGCCTTGTATTTGAGTATGTGTGTGAGTTTATATAGGAGAACCTATATGTGTTTATATATAGGTTTAGATATGTATTTATATATATGTGTTATATATGTATTTGAGGGTGTGGGATCATATATGTATTTATGTGTGTGTGTCTAGATATGGGAATATAGGTGAGTGTATATATATATGTAGCTATATACCATGGTAGTAAGGTAATAGATAAATGGTTGACATGTGGTCTAAGATGACTTAGATAACCTAGATACTAGGATTTCTTGGTAGGTAATATTAGTATAGGATAGTATCTAGCTATCCTAGAAAACCTAGGCTAGTATTCCTAGGTTAGAGTGGTATTGAACAAGGTATTGGCATTTACCTTGGTAAGGTAATATAGGTAATGCCTAGAAATAAGATATTTGAGTTTAGAGTCTAAGATAGAGTTAGAACTTAATTTCCTTGGTTGGTAATGATCAAATATAGCACTCATAGACTAGTTTTGACGTCGGTTGACCATTTTGACCAAAAGTCAATAAAAGTCAACCGAGAGTCAAACTTAGCCTTTAAGCGACTAGATTTGACCGAAACCGAACCAGAGTTGACCAGTTGACTGAAAGTCAACAGTTGGTCAACATGTGACTTGTTTGACCTAGGGTTGACTCCGTGTTGACCAGAGTTGACCAGAGTTGATTTTTGACCAAAAGTCAACTATAAGTCAACCCTTGACCTAAATTGACCTTGTTTGACCTTGATTGTCCTAGTGTGACTCAGTATGATCTAGTATGACCTAGTTTAGCTTGGTGTGACTTAGATTTGACTTAGATTTGACCTAGATTCTTTTAGAATGCATTGTAATGCATTTTATTATCATTTTTGGACTCATAGTGACTTGTACTGTTCTATAGGAGACAGACACCACTCCTCGGACAGTATATTCTCTTCAGACACTCAGGCTATCAGGCGAGTACATTATCTGATCGTTTCATACTTGTCACGATTTATATTCTCGCTCTAGATTACTTTTACTTGATGCTGTCACGTTATCATCAAGGATTGGTACTATATGGATCTCTTCTTGGGATGTTATCCCCCTTAGCCGGCGCATCGGATACTTTATGACATGTGTTTCATGTACATCATGTATTCCTTGCTCTTGCGTTACTTATGTACACTCATGTTCTCTCATGTTCTTTCATGTACGCTCATGTACTTTCATGTGCTCTCATGTACGTTCATATTTCCTTATGTGTTTTCCTGTGTAACCAAAACATCATATCCGTAACGTAACATGAATAGATCCTTGTGTATTGATTGTGGGTAGGGGTGAGTATAAATGGTCATATGATTTACCTATCATGTACACTCTGTTACTTCCATGTTTTATCATGTACAACCTAAGCCAATTACATGCCATCTCGTACTCTAAATCACTAGTCACTTACAGTTCTTACTTATCCTGTATATATTTTCAGTTATCAAATATCTCTCCTGTTTTCATGTACATCTTTTTACAGTATTTTATGTATCTTACTCTATTGCCTGCTTTATATTTCCTGACATGATATGAACTGTATGAGATGTATTGTGCTCGCTCCTGTCCTGACTGGACCTGTTGAAAATATTACAGAGGATGAGGATGAGGCCTGCATAGACACCTACTATGGAGCCTATCTAGACGATACCTGCGAGCTGGACCCTCAGGAGGACCCAGCTCTAGCTGAGGATGTCACCCCGATTGCCTAGTCTAGATTAGTTAGGCTTATCTTCTTTTATGTAGTCATGAGACATGTTTTAGCTAGACTATAATTGGAGTTCAGAGTTGTATATATTCTTTCTTGCTGTAGCTAAGTTTGTATTTTTCTGGATATTGCTGGGATTATCTTAGACTACTTTTCATCTATTTATTTCCTTGAGTTCTATTTCATATCGTGCTATCTCTTTCTTAGTTGTGATTGAGTTTTACTGCTATGTCACCCCCATTCGGGGAGTATAAACTGTTTAGAGATATTTTGTTAGATGTATGTTGACCTAGGACAGCGTTCTACCGTCGACACTGCGGCGTAGGCTGGACGTACCCACGTCTCGTGCCCTTACTCTAGGGTGTAGGTAGTGACATGACGAGGCAGATCCTTTTGACTCCTAGTCTATTTCTTATCTGAGATAATTGTAGACATTATTTTTACATCTCTTTTTCTTTCTTTTTGCAGAGGTTGGACTCTGATTTAGTGAGACTATTTTCATAGCCGTTTGGAGTGAGCATGTTCACCAGCTATCTTTTGATACTCTTATTTATTTATTTGGACTCTATTATCTTCTGTGTTGAGCTGTGATGAGATTAGATTATATTATTTTAGCCTATAATTATTTTATTTACAGCTTATGTGCATATATGAGGATTCCATATATTGGAGTATTTTTGTGTATGTGCAGCTGGCATGTTCACGTACTTGGTCCTACATATTTTGGGACTAGGGCGTTACATATTTTTGTGGTGGCCCATGCAGGTCAACGTTAATACTGTTGGGTTATATGACTGTGCCCAACAAGCCTGCATATAGGAATAAGAATATCTCATCCAGAACTACTTCTACCTCTTGACTTCCAATGTTTTTGAAACTTCCTTGATTACTTTATTTACCTCATATCTAATCTTCCTAATATCAACTTATCTTCCTCGTGCCAACAGTATATATTTAAGAAGTGGACGCACTTCTGCCTTGGCCCTCACATCTGGCGAAGAGACTACTCCGGAGGGACATAATCCTTCTATGACTCCAGCGACACCATACCAGCCCGGACAGTCGCAGCCTACTACGACACCGACGAGGAATACCCGAAGATCGCAGCACCTCCAGGCAGCCAGGCTGGACAGACCGCTACCATGCCACCGGAAGGAAATGTACCACTGCCTCCACCACCACCATTCCCTCAGCAGTTTCCCCCACAGTCGAGACCTCAGATTCCTCCACCACCGACTGATAGGAGCCCTACTTCTCAGTTTATGTACGCCATGATGCAGGCTCAGTGGCAGCAGACTGAGCTGATAAGATAGACGATGATGGCAGCATTGGCTAGACCTCCACCACCACCTCCAACACCAGCACCGGCTCTGCATCCTTATGAAGGCTCTATCAAGAATTTTACAGATATGAACCCCAAGGCCTTTAGAGGAACAGAGAAGCCATTAGAGGTGTCACAATGGCTTATTAGTACAGAGAAGCTACTGAAGGTATCCCAGTTGCCAGCTCGAGATTGGATGACAGCAGTGGACCTACTATTAGAAGATAATGCTCACTACTGGTGGAAGGCGAAAGAGAGACGATTAGGCACTAGGATCACCTAAAAGCAGTTCTATAATACATTTTATGAGAGATTCTTCCCTATTTATGTTCGAGATGGTCTCTATGACCAGTTCTTTCATCTGAAGCAAGAAAATATGACAGTTGATGAGTATGACTCCGAGTTTAATCGCCTGAGTTGATTTGGTACAGGATTGATTCTGACAGAGTTAGAAAAGGCGAGGAGATTTCACAAGAGGCTTGCACCAGAGCTCAAGTCTTATACGACTACCCAGTCTTGAGTCACTCATTCAGCTGTCTTCGAAGAAGCTCGTGCTCAGGAGATCCTTCACAAGGAACAGCAGCAGACATCGAGACGTCATACACCAGCAGTTACAACAGCCCGAGCTACTCAAGGTGGACCAATCAGGAGGACCACATGACAGTACCAGCAGAGGAATACTCCCTACCAAAAGCCCACTTGCCACTATTGTGGGAAGCAGGGTCATATCAGAGAGGACTGTCGACTTCATTTGTGATTATATATGAGATGTGGATCAGGGCAGCACTTGGCCAGAGATTGTCCTGAGCAGCAGGCTCTAGTTCATGCACATCAAGCCCAAAAGCCCACAGCACCAGTACCTCATCCACCATTACCACCACAGACAGCACAGTACCACAAGGCTAGAGCTCAAGGCCCAGGACAGAACCATGGAAAGGCATTCTTTTAGGGTTATATACTAAAAGCATCACTTTTTTAGTAACCTTATTTCCTTAAATTTTGAATAAGAATCATATGGGCAAATGTTTGCATATTGTATTTGTTGCAAGTGTTAATACAAATGTCTGATATTCTATATTGTAGATAATATGGTGTGTGGGGTCACACAGAAGATCATATTATCAGTTCCCTATAGAGTATATAAATAGTTCACAACCTAGATGGACTTGGACAATCTATTGGAAAGGTTGTAGTGTAATCTGGTATTAGTATATCTTGACTATAGGTTTACACTAGTACACTTTGTGTGTATTGAACAGGACAACTTGAGATTGTTCTCTTTGTACTGACTACATAAGAGAACAAACACCTCTGTTATTATGGATGCTTGTTCTCTTAACCCGGATATAATAATGGACATGTATATGCAGTTGCATTATTTTGACTCATAAAAGAGTGAGATTCATTATGGATCGACAACCTCTATGAATTGGGTAATAACATTGTATGTATGATGGGCTGTTGATTATAAATGGAATCTATGTCCCGATACATCCGATTGATGATGTCCCCTTAGGGAGCTCATAAGGATTGTCATGTAAACCCTGCAGGTAGATTATATCCGACATGACAAATAAAGTTGAGCGGTACTACTTAAAGATAAAAGATGTCGAATCAATATAGTTGTCAGTAACTTAATTTGATCGACGGACATACGATATCTTAACATGGGGAGCCAAACGAGCATATAATAAAAGGAGCCCACAAACATAATTTGGGATTAGGGAGGTAGTGCAACAATAGCTCATTAGTGGACCGAGCTATTGTTAATGGGCCTGGATTGTGTGTTCAAGCTGAACACGGGATATCCAGATCTGTTAGGAGGCCTAACCCTAATTTCTCATCATGGTCCCTGCCGTAGCCTATATATATATCCTCTATTCTCTGGCCGCTAGATTACCGATCAAAAATATGAAACTTTCTCTAAATTCGTGATTCACGTAAGGAGAGAAAGAGAGGGCTTCCAAGGAGAAGAAAATGTTGGGAGATCATCGCCCACATGACGTCCAACTCGAGAAAGGAATACATGCAGAAGATCTTGGGGTCGTCCGCTCGAGATTGCCAGGAATTACTTGTCTCCTTTTCCATCGCAGGTATAATTCGTGAACTTTAGTTTCTACCTATGAAGGGTTAGAACACGTATTAGATCTATTTAACTTTCTATCGATCAATACGCACACCAAAGGAAGGGTCCTGTGAATCCCCAGTTCCATCAATTGGTATCAGAGCCACTTTGTATCTACATATTGATTGATACGTCCATGTTGTCCAATAAAACCTGCGCTGTGTAATAGTCTGTAGATGTAGATCTATTCTAACTCGGTTTTGCAGATATCTTAGATCCAACTATTATGGTCCAATGCATGTTTTTGATTGTGTTGTTTAAACTACGGACATGTCGTGGATGTTGTTGTTGCTGTGGATGTAATTAAAATCACGAGAGTTGATCGTGCTTATTATTTTAATTTTGTAATCTAGATTATGTTTGAACTCCTTCGGAAGGCATAGGATTGATGTAATTTTAATTATTTTTGATCAATCGTGATGGCGGTGGTGGCTGTTTCTGACGTCGGACGAGATGCTGGTTTTAAGCAGTCCAGAGGCAGACAGATAATTTTCGATGAAAGAATCGACAACCAAAACCAAAAAAAATTGGGGTGCTGCCCTGAACCCCGCGACCTGACCGGACAGGTCGAACCCCGAATAGATCTGCGCAGCGCCAGATTTTGGATTCGGATAGTTGAGGACGGAGCAGCAAAGATGACCATAATAGTTGGATATTTTCTCTTATTTTTGTCATTTTGCTTTTTCTGATTATGCATGTTTATTATTGTGTGGTTGTTTTTTTTTTTTAAAACCAAGCCTACATTAATAATGGACAACATGGACATAATATCAACTAGTAAAAAAATCCTCATTGTTAAATAACTAAGTATGAGAGGATATTTATTTAGTTTTAATCCTATGGTCTCCATTACTGTTTTGTAGGTGATGTAATTATACTTGCGTGTTGGCTATAGTGCTTTCCTCCATATCGGATGAGTATAATTATGGATCACCAGTACAAACTTCCTTAGGGATAATTGTAGAAAGTTACATAGTATGTATTCATTTCTCCATCTGAAGGAACTCATTACAAGGTAATGGACTTAGTATTAAGTAATGGTATACACTTAGACACAAATAATGGTATTCTCCCCATCGGAGTCACTGCTATTATTTGTATGACCAGAGCAAGACCAGTATATTAATTTTATTTATCATAAAGTTATGTTGACATGATAGTAAAATTAATAAGAAAAACCTACTTGAACAAAGTTGAATTTGTATACGTCCACACTATCGTGGCATGCTAAATTCATGGTGTTCAAGGTGTTGGTGAATTTCCTATTATTGTTTTGAGGGAATCAATATTTAATTAATTCAAAAAGTTTTTTTGCCCTACATAATTTTATTTATGTGATTCTCAGGATTTTAAAAATAGGTTCTTTCAGTCCACTTATGGTGATTCTTAAAGAAAACAAACTTACTGGACCTAATTATATTGACTGGAAACGTAATTTGGATATTGTTCTGACTGCTGAGGAGTACAAATATGTACTTGTTGAGGAATGCCCACCTAAGCCTGATGCTAACTCTGATGAAGAGGTCAAAGATGCTTATAAGAAGTGGAAAAAGGCAGATGAGATGGCGCGGTGTTACATTCTGGCATCTATATCAAATGTACTGTAACATCAGCATCAGGCCATGGCCACTGCTTATGACATGATGTATAACCTCAAGAAACTATTCGGACATCAGAGTAGAGCAGCTAGGCAGTTTGCTATAAAATGTTTGATGAATACAAAAATGGCTGAGGGTACACTAGTAAGGGATCATGTTCTCAAGATGATGGGTCATCTGAATGAGATGGAGATCCTTGGAGCTGAAATCGATGGAGAATCCCAGGTCGATATCATTCTCGGGACTCTGCCTAAAAGTTTTGACAATTTCTGCCTTAATTACAACATGAAAAAAAGGTTGTATAGTTTGGCAGAACTTACAAAAGAGCTACAGGATGCTGAATCTCTCTTTAGACAGAGTGGTCATGTTTTTGTTTCTGAAAAGGCTTCTACTTCTAACCCAAAATGCGATAAGAAGAAGAATAACATTCAGAAATAGGCAAACTCAGCAAAGAAGGGCATGGGACCTTAAGGCGCGATGAAAAAGCCGAAAAGTAAATGTTTCAAGTGCAAAGGGTCAGGACATTGGAAGACTGATTGTCTACTTCTCAAACAAGGGAACAAAGAAGGTATATCTCATTTACTAGTAGTTGAAACATGTTTAGCGGTGTTATCTACCGGCACCTGGTGTGTAGATACAGGAGCCACTAATTATGTCTGTAATACATTACAGGGGTTCCAGGAAACCAGACGACTCAGTGATGGAGAGATATGCTTGTTCATGGGTGATGCTACAAAAGTATCGGTCGTTACATTAGGAGATGTTACTTTATCTTTTGGTAGAAATAAATTTTTGACTTTGAGAGATTGTCTTTATGCACCTTCACTTAGAAGGAATTTAGTTTCTGTTTCTATGTTAGTTAAGGATGGATATTCAGTTTATTTTAATGACAATATTGTTATTAGAAAGAATAAAAAATTTATCTGTTCTGGTGCATTGGTTGATAATTTGTATGTCATTAATCCTATTTCGCCCACAATGCAACTTATGAAAATGAATAATATGTCATCTAACTTAAATAAGAGAAAAGAACCTTCTTTTATGAACCAAACATATCTTTGGCACTTATGATTGGGGCATATTAACCTAAGAAAGATTCAAAGACTGGTTGAAGATGGACCTTTGAGTTCATTGGAAGTGGAGGCACTACCAGTCTGTGAATCCTGTTTGGAAGGTAAAATGACCAAAAGGCCTTTTACGGCAAAGGGGTATAGGGCGAAAGATGTGTTGAAATTGGTTCATTCTGATTTGTGTGGACCCATGACTATCCAAGCCACAGGTGGCTTTGAATATTTTGTCACATTTATTGACGATTATTCAAGGTATGGATACATTTATTTGATACGCCGTAAGTCTGAGTGCTTTGAGAAATTCAAAGAGTACAAGACTAAAATAGAGAAACGTCATGGAAAATGTATCAAGTCATTACGATCAGATCGTGGTGGCGAGTACCTCTTTGGAGAGTTTAGGGATTATTTATCAGAGGTTGGGATTGTATCCCAATTGACTGCACCTGGAGCGCCCCAGCAGAATGGTGTAGCCGAAAGAAGGAATAGAACTCTTATGGAGATGGTTAGATCAATGATGAGTTATTCGGATTTGCTAGATTCGTTTTAGGGATATACCTTAGAGACTACAGCTTATATTTTGAACTTGGTTCCTTCTAAGTCAGTACCTCTTACTCCCACAGAGCTGTGGATTGGGCGTAAGCCTAGTCTGAAACATATTCTCATTTGGGATAGTCCAGCACATGTGCTGAATGGGAAAGCAGATAAGTTAGAATCTCGTACAGAAGTGCGCTTGTTTATAGGCTATCCAAGAGGAACGAAAGGAGATTTATTTTATAGTCCTAAGGATCAGAAGGTCATTGTTAGCACCAATGCCCGATTCTTAGAGGAAGACTATGTGATGAACCATAAACCCACAAGTAGAGTTATTCTAGATGAACTGAGACGTGAGACACCAAGTACTTCAGTACCAACAGTACAAGAGGATGAACCACAAATAACTGCACAACGTGTCACAAATGTTACACCACAACCGATAGTGCCTCGTCGTAGTGGAAGGGTTGTGATACAACCTGATAGATATATGTTCTTGGGAGAGTCGTCAGATTTTGTCTCTGAGGAACAAGATTATGATCCCTGTACCTACAATGAAGCACTCCAAGATAAAGATACAATGTCTTGGCAAAAAGCAATGATATCTGAAATAGAATCTATGGATTCTAATCAGGTCTGGGAGCTTGTAGAACCACCTGTTGGTGTAAAAGCCATTAGATGCAAGTGGGTCTATAAGAGAAAAAGAGGATCAGACGGTAAGGTTGAAACCTTTAAAGCTCGGCTTGTAGCAAAAGGTTTTACTCAAAGAGAGGGTATCGATTATGAGAAAACCTTTTCTCCTGTAGCCATGCTTAAGACTATCCGGATTCTTTTATCTATTACAGCCCATCTCGATTATGAGATTTGGCAAATGGATGTCAAGACAGCTTTTCTTAATGGAAGTCTTGAGGAAGACATCTATATGAAGCAACCAGACGGGTTCATTGAAAAGGACCAGGAGCATCTTATTTGTAAGCTCAAGAAGTCCATTTATGGACTTAAGCAAGCTTCCAAATCTTGGAACATATATTTTGATCAGGTGATAAAATCCTATGGATTTGATCAATGTCAGGATAAATCATGTGTATACAGAAAGTGTGACAGAAACGTGGTGGTGTTCCTAGTACTTTATGTGGATGATATCTTGCTCATTGGAAACAATGTAAAGGTGTTATCTGATGTAAGGGTATGGTTATCCAAACAGTTTGATATGAAGGACTTGGAAGAAGTAGGTCACATCCTTGGGATCAAAGTTCTACGAGATCGCAAGAAAAGAATGTTGGGCTTATCCCAAGCTTTCTATATCGATACTGTACTAACTCGTTTTAGTATGCAAAATTCTAAGAAAGGTTTCTTTCCTTTTAGATATGGAATTGCTCTATCAAAGGAACAGTGTCCGAGGTCACCTAAAGAGATAGAGAACATGAAGGCAGTTTCTTATGCTTCAGCAGTAGGAAGCTTAATGTATGCAATGCTATGTACGAGACCAGACATCTGCTTTGCCGTAGGTATGGTCAGCAGATATCAGTCTAACCCAGGACAAGAGCACTGGACTGCCGTAAAGCATATTTTGAAGTACCTGAAAAGGACTAAAGAGTATATGCTAGTTTACCAGGTAAATAGTTTAGTTCCCTTGGGGTATACAGACACAGATTTTCAGTCAGATAGAGATTCCAGGAAATCTACCTCAGGTTATGTATTTATTTTGGGAGATGGAGCCATTGTGTGGAGGAGTATCAAGCAAAAACGTATTGCTGATTCCACCATGGAAGCCTAGTATATGGCAGCCTCTGAGGCAGCCAAAGAAGCGGTTTGGCTCAGAAACTTTCTGTTGGACTTGGATGTGGTACCTAGTTTGCCTAAGTCTATTACACTTTATTGTGATAATAGTGGTGCAGTTGCAAACTCGAAGGAACCACGAGCCCATAAGACTGGAAAACACATTGAGCGCAAGTACCACCTGATACGAGATTTCGTAAAGAAAGAAAAAGTTGCTGTGATCAAGATAGCATCAGCCAACAACCTAGCTGATCCCTTTACAAAGAGCTTACCAGCTAAGGCTTTTGATAGTCATGTTGAGGGAATGGGAGTCAGATGTGTAGCAGCATGGCTTTAAGTATAAGTGGGAGATTTGTAACAGTATACTGAAAAGCAATGTTTTGAGTATAAGTGGGAGATTATTAGGGTTATATACTAAAAGCATACACTTTTTTAGTAACCTTATTTCCTTAAATTTTAAATGAGAATCATATGGGCAAATGTTTGTATATTGTATTTGTTGCAAGTGTTAATGCAAATGTCTGATATTCTATATTATAGATAATATGGTGTGTGGTGTCACACAGAAGATCATATTATCAGTTTCCTATGGAGTATATAAATAGTTCACAACCTAGATGGACTTAGACAATCTATTGGAAAGGTTGTAGTATAATCTGGTATTAGTCTATCTTGACTATAGGTTTATACTAGTACACTTTGTGTGTATTGAACAGGACCACTTGAGGTTGTTCTCTTTGTACTGACTACATAAGAGAACAAACACCTCTGTTATTATGGATGCTTGTGCTCTTAACCCGGATATAATAACGGACATGTATATGCAGTTGCATTATTTTGACTCATAAAAGAGTGAGATTCATTATGGATCGACAATCTCTATGAATTGGGTAATAACATTATATGTATGATGGGTTGTTGATTATAAATAGAATCCATGTCCTGATACATCGGGTTGATGATGTCCCCTTAGGGAGCTCATAAGGATTGTTATGTAAACCCTACAGGTTTATTATATCCGACATGACAAATAAAGTTGAGAGGTACTACTTAAGGATAAAAGATGTCGAATCAATATAGTTGTCAGTAACTTAATTTGATCGACGGACATACGATATCTTAACATGGGAGCCAAACGAGCATATAATAAAAGGAGCCCACAAACATAATTTGGGATTAGGGAGGTAGTGCAACAATAGCTCATTAGTGGACCGAGCTATTGTTAATGGGCCTGGATTGTGTGTTCGGACTGAACACGGGATATCTAGATCCGTTAGGAGGCCTAACCCTAATTTTTCCTCATGGTCCCTGCCGTAGCCTATATATATATCCTCTATTATCTGGCCGCTAGATTACCGATCAAAAATCTGAAACTTTCTCTAAATTCGTAATTCACGTAAGGAGAGAAAGAGAGGGCTGCCTAGGAGAAGAAAAGGTTGGGAGATCGTCGCCCACACGACATCCAACTCGAGGAAGGAATACGTGCAAAAGATCTTGGGGTCGTCCGCTCGAGATTGTCAGGAATTACTTGTCTCCTTTTCCGCCGCAGGTATAATTCGTGAACCCTAGTTTCCGCCTATGAAGGATTAGAACACGTATTAGATCTGTTTAACTTTCTATCGATCAATACGCACACCAAAGGAAGGGTCCTGGGAATCCCCAGTTCCATCAATTATATTATTTGATACTGGAACCACACATTCATTTATTGCTACTAGTTTTGCCACAAGATACAGAATTCCCATCACACCCTTAGCTAAGAATGTTAGAATCCTCACTAGAGGAGGAGTTGTACCTGTTAGTAGTGTTTGTAGACTTTGTCCTGTAGTGATAAGTGGCAGGGAGATGATGGCACGACTTCTTGTATTCCCTATGCCGACATTTGATGTGGTTCTTAGAATGGACTGGTTGGGCCAGCATTTCGCTCTCATAGACTGCCATAGGAGCAGTATTATCTTTAGACAACCGAATGCGGCAGAGTTTGAGTTCACCAAAGAAGACGGAGAGAGTTTCTTGACACAAAATTACAGTCAACCAAATATTGATACAATTGACGACATGATACTTGTAATATTTCAATACGACACTTGAAGACTGAACTCAGTACAAGATGGACGACAGCTCGCACCTGCTATGTTAATTATTTTAAGTCTATATTTTATACTTTTATTGAGTCTAGACATTTGTAAATTAAGTCGTACTGAGCAATTTGAGACTTAACCTATACCCATACCTTAAAACAAAAGCTCCACAAATATCCAAATAAGCCCATTTACCTATTGGACCAGTTCTGTGCTCTGGAGACAGAGTTCGGGCCGAACTCTGCCTCCACACAGAGTTCGGGCCGAACTCTGCCTCCTAAAATCCAGGACCCTAATTTTTAGGGTTGGCTGGATGCAAGTTGTCCAACGGCTAAATTTTTGAATATTTGACCCAGAATACTGGCCGAATTCTGTCTATCTGGTATCCTATAAATAGGCCATGAATTCTTCCATTTTCAATCATCCAATATTCACTTCTCTTCTCTCTAAAGCCTTATACAAGCCATACCCTTCTCATCTACTAGCCACAAGCTCCCTAAGCCTCGAAGTGCTCAGTACTTTTCAGTTAGGAGTTTGTGCAAGAGTTCAAGAAGTCGCTTGGAAAATTTTAAGCATCGCCACTGCGATCTCTGTAAGAAGTTGACGTGCTCTTCTAAAAAAAAGGCACGGGGTGTAACTACTATTTCACAAATAGTGGATTTAATCCTGAGCTAGAGTTCTCAGGCCTGGACTAGTCCTCCACGAGGGAAACCAGGTTAAAATCGGCTGTGTTTGCGTATGCTTTCTCGCACTTTACTATTTCCGTATTTACTCTGATTATTTACTGTTGGTGAAAGAGTTTAATTTTTAATTAGACTTTTTTGTCATAAACTCTATTCATCCCCCTCTAGAGTTGCCTATTTGTTCTTCAATTGGTATCAGAGCTCTGTTCTCTCAACAATGATTAACATCCTAGAGCTGATCCATGGCAACCACACAATCCATGATTTCCAATCACGGTGAAGGGCAGTCCACTCATAGGCCTCCCCTATTTGATGGGACAAACTATACCTATTAGATAACAAGGATGAGCTTTTATCTCAAGTCGCTAGACTTCGACCTGTGGACCATTATAACCGATGGTTACAAAAAGCCCGCCAGAATAGTTGTCAATGGTGATCTCGTTGAGAAACCACATGACAAATATTCTGACGAGGAGAAGAAACAGGCGAGTCTAGATGCGAGAGCTATTAATGCTTTATTCTGTGCTATAGACATGTATGAGTTTAATAGGGTCTCAACATGCACCACCTTTCATGAAGTATGGAGACTTCTAAAAGTGACGCATGAAGGAACCACTCAAGTCAAGGAGTTAAAAATAAGTCGTCTTACTCAAGAATATGAGGCATTCACGATGAAGCCAAATAAGACGATCAAACAAATATTCACAAGATTCCTCGACATCATCAACCCCCTGTCTTCTCTCGGCAAGCAATATACAAATCATGAGAAGATCCGCAAGCTACTTAGGGGGCTACCAAAGATCTGGAACCCTAAGGTGACGGCCATCAGAGAAGAAAATAATCTCACGACTATGTCCATGGAGACTTTGATGGAAAAGCTGATGACTCATGAGCTTGACCTCAAAGACTTCGAAGAACCTGCTCCTAAGACAAAGGAGATTGCCCTTAAAGCGCACCGACGAAGGGCTGATCCTGAAGAGATGGATGACGACAACTCGGAATGTGATGATCAAGCTCTCCTTGTCCGCAACTTCAAGAAATTCCTTCACTTCAATTGAAGAAAGAAGGAACCGCAAGAAGATGACGAAGAAGAGCCAACATACTATGGTTGCAAGAAGACTGGACACGTCCGAAAAGACTGTCCATTCGCAAAGAAGAGCAACCGATATGAGAAACCATACAAGAAGGCTTCCTCAAGAAAATATGCCAACACAAGCATTTGGCATAAAAGCGAAGCTAGTGATTCCGAGGGAGAAAAGGACTCTCCTCAAGATACTGCCAATGTATGCCTAATGGCAACATCCGACAACGTAACTAGCGAAACTCTCGATAATTTCACTTTTGACGAACTTGGCGATACATTCAATGATTTACTAAATGACCACAAGAAAGTCATTAGTAAATATAAACACGCCAAGAAGAAGATCAAAAGTTATGAAGTCGAGATTCAAGGACTCTCTTCATTGCTTGATAATATTAGAGACACTTCACCCACGGATGTCACAAATGAGATGTCTAAGCTTAAATCAAGCCTACATGATACCGAAGTACGTATTGAAAAGCAAACACAAGAGATCACAGCACTCAACACTGAGATTGCTGAAGAAAAGAATAGACACAAGATCTCTATCACTAAGATTTATGGTATGAATACTAAGATTAATGAACTGCAGGCTATCTCTAAGAAATTAGAGACTAGATTGGGAAAACAGGTTGCTCAACCTCAAACCCAATCACATGAGACACACACAAAGCACAATACTGCTCAACATAGTCAAACACGTCATCCACCTGCAGCACGCAAATATGCTTATATGTACATCCACTTCCATACATCACACAAACCACATGCACGTAGAAATTGTTCTCATTCTAATGTGACACATAATCACCATGCTACACGTAGATATAATCATCACCATGCTGCACATAAACACAATCACCCCCATACTGCTTATAGATTTAATCATCATCCTGCAGCCACATATAGCATCATCATACTGCTCCACACCACTCTTACCATGCTATATATAGACACTATCAACATGCTCCTAACATAAATAGGAATACTATTTGTACTTATTGTGGATTACATGGACACATCTTACCACAATGTAGAGTTAGGAGATTAGTAGATAGAAACATATATGCATGGTTGCCGAAAACTAAATTTTCAGGACCCTCAAGAACTTGGGTACCAAAGGTCACATCCACTCTTGATGTAGGTGGACCTTCCCTCCTCAACTAAGAGTAAGTGGATTCTCGATAGTGGATGCTCGCGATATATGACGGGAGACACAAATTTTTTCGCATCACTATCGATGAAGAAAGAAGGATATATCTTCTTTGATAATAACCTAAAAGGGTATATTATAGGTAATAGTACTACTGGTCATCCTCCTTCTCCTGTAATAAAGGACGTCTGCCTAGTGACCGAGTTAAAACATAACCTGCTCAGCATAAGTCATCTTGCTGATCATGGATATGATATTAACTTTGGACAATCTAAATGCTATATTTATGATAGGTCAACAGGAGACATCGTTTTTGAAGGGATAAGAGAGGATAACATTTATTTTTTCTATCTATCTAAAGATACTAACAGTGCAGGAAGATGTCTCTATGCTCACAAGGATGAAAGATTACTATGGCACCAGCGTCTTGGCCATGCCAATATGGATACTATATCCAGGCTATCGACTAAAAAGCTAGTTAGAGGCTTGCCCGACATCACATTCAAAAAGGATACGATATGTGCCGAATGTGAGTTAAATAAGGCAACCAAGTCCATATTTCATTCTATAAACTCTGTAAGTACTACTAGACCCTTGCAATTACTTCATATGGAATTATTTGGCCCTAGTAGAGTAGCCAGTCTTGGTGAAAAACTCTACGCTTTTGTTATAGTAGATGACTTTTCTAGATTTACTTGGGTTTTCTTTCTTACAAACAAAAGTGATGCCATTTCAGTTTTCAAATTTTTTGCTAAAAAGGTTCAAAACGAAAAAGGCTACATGATCACTCGAATCCGAAGTGATCATGGAGACGAATTCAAAAATACTGATTTTGAAAAGTTTTGTGATTTAAATGGTTTTGATCATGAGTTTTCGTGTCCAAGAACTCTTCAACAAAATGATGTTGTGGAGCGAAAGAATAGGACTCTTGGCGATATGGCTAGAGTCTTGCTGAATAAATTTTTACTTTAGAAATATTTTTGGGCTGAAGCTGTCAGTACAGCGTGCCATATTTTAAATAGGGTGCTTATTGGTCCTATTACGAAGAAAACACCCTATGAGCTTTGGGTTGGAAGAACTCCAAACGTTTCATATTTTCGAGTTTTTGGTTGTCGATGTTTTATCCTTAATACCAAAGACAACTTAGGCAAATTTGATGCCAAAGCTAACGATGGTATATTTCTTGGCTATGTGGCCAAGAGCAAGGAATATAGAGTATTCAACAAACGCTCATTAATTGTGGAAGAGTCTACCAATGTGACTTTTGATGAAGATAACAGTGCAGCAACTACTCTTGATGATGATGTTGAGCCATCAACTTCTACTCCGATGAATACCACCACTGAGACCAATTCTCTGGAGGGCTTGCCAAAGAAATTCTCTTTCAAGCCGTCACATCCAGAAAATTTGGTTATAGGTGAGGTTTCATGCGGAGTAAGTACTAGATCATCATTAAGAGACTCTATTGCTAGTACTGTCTTCATTTCACAAATTAAGCCGAAAAACATTGTAGAAGCTTTTAATGATGAGTTTTGGATTTCTGCCATGCAAGAGAAAATTAACCAATTCGAGAGGAGCCAAGTTTGGGAACTTGTTCCTAGGCCGGTAAATTACTCGATTATTGGTACTAAATGGGTTTTTCGAAACAAACTAAATGAAGATGGTTCAGTTACATGCAACAAAGCTCGTCTAGTAGCTTAAGAATACAACCAAGATGAAGGTATCGACTATGATAAGACATATGCTCCTGTTGCGAGATTGGAATCCATTCGGATGCTTTGCGCATTTGCTAACTTTCAAAATTTCAAATTGTTTCAAATGGATGTTAAAAATGCTTTCTTTAATGGATTTATTAAGGAGAAAGTTTTTGTAAAACAACTCCCGGGTTTTAAAAATCACAAATTTTCCACCATGTTTTCAAGCTCAAGAAAGCGATCTATGGCCTCAAACAAGCCCCAAGAGCTTGGTATGAACGACTAAGCAATTTCTTGCTTGAAAAAGGTTTTTCAAAAGGGAAAGTTGACACTACACTTTTTATAAAATCTTTCAAAGACACTATTCTCTTAGTGCAAATTTATGTTGATGATATTATATTTGGTTCTACTGATGAAACTCTCTGTCAAGATTTTGCCAAGTGTATGCAGACCGAGTTTGAGATGATCATGATGGGGGAGCTCAATTACTTTCTTGGACTGCAAGTCAAACAAACATCAAATGGAACTTTCATCTGTCAATCGAAGTATACAAAGGACATGCTGAAGAAATTTGACCTTGACAATGTCAAACCAATCGACACTCCAATGGCTACTACAACTAAACTAGAACCAGATGAAAGCGACAAACCTGTGGATCAACGTAAGTATCGATGTATGATAGGCAGTCTACTATATTTAACTGCTAGTCGCCCTGATATTATATTTAGCGTTTGTCTGTGTGCTAGATATCAAACAAATCCTAAGGAATCACACTTATCTGCCGTTAAGCGTATCTTTCGATACCTTAAGGGTACGGTTACAGTAGGCCTATGGTATCCCAAATCAACATTATTTGACCTCATTGGTTACTCTGATGCTGATTTTGCCGGATGCAAAGTCGATCGTAAAAGTACAAGCGGTACGTATCATTTATTAGGAAAGGCTCTAGTCTTTTGGTTTAGCAAGAAGCAGAATTCTGTCGCACTATCCACAACAGAAGCTAAATATATAGCAGCTGGTCATTGTTGTGCACAAATTCTGTGGATGAAGCAAACCCTTGAAGACTATAACTTATCTTTTATGCACATTCCTATATTTTGTGACAATACTAGTGCTATAAATCTCACTAAGAACCCCATATGTCACTCACGCACGAGGCACATTGAAATACGTCACCACTTTTTGCGTGATCACCAGCAAAATGGCACCATTAACTTAGAATTTATTGACACTGATCATCAGCTAGCAGATTTCTTTTCAAAACCACTATCCGAAGAGCGTTTCAACTTTCTTTGTCGTGAACTAGGAATTTTGGATGAAGCTGTTATTCATTAAAGTAACCTGCGTAAATATCAATTATGTCTTGATTTTTTTATGATGAAATTGCTATAAGTACAAGCCGAAAGGGTCCTTCTGACAACAAGGCGTAAAAGCCTAAGCGACACGGTGCACTAGTCCTCAGGACTACCGCTAGCTGGGATCCGGCCCCTGCAGCTACCCCATGGCAGATTCAAAATATTGAATTGTGGCATAATTTCTTGTTTATTACATGGTATACTTTTATTTATCACATGCTAAAATTCAAAATTTCAAACTTTACTTTGATTCAGCGTTGACTTTTTGTTATTATCTATTTGGTTTTCTCATTTTGTATATACATCTATCAGTTATCGTATTCCTTTTAGTCTCTTTTATTTTCTCTTTCGAGCCTGATTTCTGTTCTGGCTACAGAAACCAGAATTTGGGCCGAACTCTGTCTTATCCAGAGTTCGGGCTGAATTCGGTCTGGCCGTTCCAGAATCGAAAGCAGGCTCAGCCGCTGATCAAAATATGATCCAATGGTCCACAATTGTTCCGACCATTCGAGCCCTTACACTTAAAACTGGGTTCTCCTCCTCTTTTGCCTCCATTGCCACCTTCTAAACTTCTCCAAACAACTTCTCTTCAAACCCTAACCCTAGTTCTTCCATCCTAGTGCATCTTTCTTCTCAAAATTCAAGGAGAAGGATTCTCTCACCATTCTCTTTCATCTTTCATCAACAAATTGAGGTATATTTTCACACTTCTTTCCATCTAAATTTTATCAATTTTCTTCATTATTTCATGGCTTCTAAGTTGTTCAATAGAGGGAAGAGACTTCGAACCGAGGGTACGTCCTCTTCGAATGCTCCTCCTCGTGTTGAACAACCCATTGAACAACCTAATCAACAACCTATTCACCCGTTGTTCAACCCACCTTGTCCACTCGACCCCAAAACGTATGATGATCAGATATTTGTATCACTAGACGCTTCAAATGAGTGGTTTAGTAATTTTTGATCACGTCCTGTGTATGCGGGTCATCCTATAAATTTTACTATCTTTTCACAATATGATTCACTATTTCATGATCTATGTCTTGATGAACTTGTCACTACCAATTCGGTTATATATCTCAATGCCATCCAAATGTTTTACTGCAACCTTTCTCACAATGATACACATCTATTTTTACGTGTTGGGGGTATTGATATTTCTTTTGATGATTTTAACTTGGCCGAATACCTTGAACTTCCGGAGCTTGACTCATGGAAGAAACTTGTTAAAGCTCGCAAGTTTCAATTCCCCGATGGGTCATCCCTAGAAAGCTTTAAGGATGATTTGTGTACTCCTAACACACGTCCTCGCAAGCTTCTCGCTAAGTTTCTCAATCCTTACTTTTATGAACTTCATCGCATTGTTTTTAACACGATTCTGCCCAAAGCAGGATCAACTGATGAGGTTACATACTTTAAAATCTCTGCTTTGTACCACCTCTATTTTCATGTTCTTTTTAATCTTCTACGTACCATAATGGACTGGATGATTAATGCAAGAAAGAAACCAAGATCCTTGGTTTATGCTCTTTATCATTCTATAATCTTTTGTGCCTTTCGTGTCCCTCTTGATGAGTGTCAATTCCTTCCTGCCCCTGCCTTCCTCTCTAATGCACGGCGGCTTCAGCCAGCAGATGGCTCACCTGCTGCCTCTGAGCACTCTGACGATGAGCCCGAAGTACCTCCTCTTGGACAGGATGCGCCTCCTCCTCCTGCTACTCTTGAGTCACTACAGACTATGCTCCGCGATCGCTTCACTTTAGAGGATGATCGCTGGACTCAGCTTGACTATCGGACCACCCTGCAGATGAGTGCCATCAGCAACTCACTGTACGATATTCGGTACGCGATATCCCGGCATCCTTCTATGCCTATTCCTATAGAGCGGGACTCTGCTCGCGATGGATACCGTATCGATGACCCTTGGGTTCTCCGCTACTTGGATCCGGATGCAGAGTTCGTGGACCCTCGTCGTTCCTTCACTGATCCATCTGACGATACTGGGTCTTTACGAGCTCGATAATGGATGTGGATTTCTACTTGTTGCTGCTGCTGAGGATCATAATTTATGCTTTTTTGCATTTTTAGTTGATGTAGTTGTTGTTTGTATCAGGACAACAGGACAAGTACAATATTTATGGGGGAGCTATTGATAGCTCTGCACTGATTACAAGGGAGCTATGCTACTGCTCTTTAATGTGTCCATGTATGAATATTGAATATACAAATATCATTCTGTCAATTATCAATATGGGGAAGATTGTTGACACAAAATCATAGTCAACCAAATATTGATACAATTGACGACATGATACTTATAATATTTCAATACTACACATGAAGACTGAACTCAGTATAAGATGGACGACAGCTCGCACCTGCTATATTAATTATTTTAAGTCTGTATTTTACACTTTTATTGAGTCTAGACATATGTAAACTGAGTCGTACTGAGCAATTTGAGACTTAACCTATACCCATACCTCAAAACAAAAGCTCCACAAATATCCAAATAAGCCCATTTACCTATTAGACCAGTTCTGCACTCTGGAGACAGAGTACAGGCCGAACTCTGCCTCCACACAGAGTTCGGGCCGAACTCTGCCTTCTAAAATCCAAGACCCTAATTTTTAGGGTTGGTTGGATGCAAGTTGTCCAACGGCCAAATTTTTGAATATTTGACCCATAATTCTGGCCGAATTCTGCCTATCTGGTATCCTATAAATAGGCCATAAATTCCCCCATTTTTAATCATCCAATCTTCTCTTCTCTTCTCTCTAAAGCCTTATACAAGCCATACCCTTCTCATCTACTAGCCACAAGCTCCCTAAGCCTCAAGTGCTCAGTACTTTTCAGTTAGGAGTTTGTGCAAGAGTTCAAGAAGTCGCTTGAAAATTTTCAAGCATCGCCACTGCGATCTCTGTAAGAAGTTGACGTGCTCTTCTGAAGAAAAGGTACGGGATGTAACTACTATTTCACAAATAGTAGATTTAATCCTGAGCTAGAGTTCTCAGGCCTGGACTAGTCCTCCACGAGGGAAACCAGGTTAAAATCGGCTGTGTTTGCGTATGCTTTCTCGCTCTTTACTATTTCCACACTTACTCTGATTATTTACTGTTGGTGAAAGAGTTTAATTTTTAATTGAACATTTTTTGTCATAAACTCTATTCACCCCTCTCGAGAGTTGCCTATTTGTTCTTCAGAGTTGTGATGCACCCGCATCGGGGACTCATATGATGATGCATAACACCCCTAAGCACCCTATCATTATCGAGTTTGAGGATGTATTTCCCGAAGAATTGCTAGGACTACCCCCTGATCGAGACATTGAGTTTACTATTGAGTTACACCGGGAGCCGAGCCTATCTCATCTCGAGTTTATCGTCTGGCACCCAAGGAGTTGGTAGAGATGAAGACACAGATTGATGACTTATTAGAGAAGGGATTTATTCGTGCCAGTACGTCATCGTGGAGAGCACCCGTACTTTTTGTGCCTAAGAAAGATGGGATAGTACGTATGTGCATCGACTACAGAGCATTGAATGCAGTGACGGTGAAGAACAAGTATCCTTTGCCGCGTATAGACGATCTATTTGATCAGCTGAGTGGAGCAAAAGTATTCTCCAAGATTGACTTACGATCAGGCTATCACCAATTGAAGGTTCGAAAGGAAGACATTGCAAAAAAGGCTTTTAGATCAAGGTATGGACACTATGAGTTCTTGGTCATGCCTTTCGTTTTGACCAATGCACCCGCAGTCTTCATGAATTTGATGAATAAGATCTTTCACCAGTACTTTGACAAATTTGTAGTAGTCTTTATAGAGGATATCTTGATTTACTCCAAGAGTCAAGAGGAGCATGAGCAGCATCTACGGATAGTGTTGTGAATGTTGAGGAATGAGCGACTTTTCGCGAAGCTTAGCAAGTGTGATTTCTTTCCCAAGGAGGTATCATTTCTTGGTCATATTCTGTGATGCCTGTTATTCGTATTACGTATTTTTTTGGAATACGTGTATGTATCTTGAACCATATTATATGTTTCCTGGCTTGGTTCGGCTTGTTTGGGTTGGGTTGGCTTGGCTTGGTTTGGCTTGGGTTACTTATTGGTTCATCATGAACCAAGGGTTGAACCCTTACCTACCACCACCACTACCATTTATTAACCCCCACTTCTTTCTCTCTCTTCATTACTTTCTTATTCTCCTCCATTAACTTCTTCACCACCAGAGAGAGAGAGAGATAGAGAGCTTAGGCAAGTACATCTTGCTTCATGGAGGAACCCAAATTTTATTGTTCCATTCTCTTCTTCGCTGCATTCTAACACACTTTAGTATTTAGCATTTTTAATTTCCATGGCTAAACTTTTGTAGATCTAAGTTTATTATATTTTTGGATTTTCCTTGGTTTGATCTATTCAATATTGTTATTTCCAAGTTTTGATGGTTCCATGTTGTAGAGAATTTCATTATGCCCCATTTTGACCTATGGAAGTTCGGATTTGGACTCTGGATGATGGTTTTATGAACCTTGGAAGCCATGGCTTGCATGGTTCTTCTTCTCGAAATAATGGAGAAGAAGGACAGTACTTAGCCGCATGACTTCTCATGCGGCAAGTTTTTTTCCAGCCGCATATGAATCATCTGAACATAGCCGCATGCGGCTGACTCTTCCCAGCCACATGAGATGTTTCTTCCGCTGGGCGCATATACCCCTGATCGAATCCAGCCGCATGGGCTCCTAACTGAGCCGCATGGGCCCCTCTTCCATTTTTAGCCGCATGAGGCTCCGCTCATTCTCAGCCGCATATGCCCCTACTTACTTCCAGCCGCATATAGATCCGCTTCCCGCGAGCCGCATGGATCCACATCCCCGCCAGCCGCATAGGCCTTCCCCCCTGGCCGCATGGGACTTAGTTCGTTTCCAGCAGCATAGGCTTTATTCTCTCTAAGCCGCATGAGAACCTGATTTTTCGGAGCCGCATGAACCTATCTTTCGTCAGCCGCACAAGGCCCCTCATTTCCAGCCGCATAGCTCATGTCCCATTCTTAGCCGCATGAACACGAAATTCTGGGCCGCATGAACCCACATCGACTCAGCCGTATGGACTCATTTCTTCGAGCCGCATGGCTTCCTCCCGTGCCTTGCCTGGTTATTATTATTATTATTATTATTATTATTATTACCATTATGCTCATGTCTTGTAACACTCAGTATAACTTGGGTCTCTTGATTGAATGATTGTACTATGCTATCCTGCACTTCTAACCCAAACACGGCAGTGACCCGTAGTAGTGCACTCTTGACAAGTAACATGATCTGATAGTGACCCGTCGTGGCGCACTCCTGACAAATAAACCTGACATGATATATCTCGGACTGCTGTTGTGATAGCTTACATGACATGACATGACAAGTATAAATAACCTGGACACCGTGGGCGATTGTGTTTGTATAAATGAACCTGTCTTGTCTTGCATCATGCTTAGGATGGGACTCCTGAGTACCACGGTCAGGAGTACCGTCTGAAATGGACTAAGGTTAATAACTAGAATAACACAGTAGTCATGAAAAGATTTCCCAGCTACAGGCAATCCCGTTACCTGGACGCTCTTGGGATTAGCCTGTCGTCGAGTAGGGCACATTTCCAGTACACTGTCAAATGTTGCACCCTCTAAGTCACCTAAGGGTACATGCGTTTCTTGGACGATGTACCCACCTGAATTCAACCCCTAATATTTCGACCTGGGTAACCTGGATGGTCTACAGGGCTTGTGGCTATGGAATAATCTCGCTGCATCTTGTTAGTAACTAGGCCTGTGATAACCCTAGTTAGTTAAAATATCAAGCCGTACTTATTGCTTGGCCGTGATTGATTGGATGGTATAACCAGTCTAGTCTTGTCTTGATCATGTACAAGATTGTTACATGTCCCGATTTCTTATGTTAAACTGCCGATAAATGGTGGGAAGCCAAGTTCCGTTCAGATGAAGGGTTACAACCCCGGTCCTTGTTTGGTTTACGGGTTGTAACCTGGTTATCTGAATAGTTCCATGGTTATCTCATCGTATATCATACTGATATGTTCTCCCTTATTCCTAGTTCTTACTACTTATTATTATTCTGTGTTAATTGCTGGTTTTAGTTCCTATGTGAAGCTTCCTTTGTGGCACTTGCTCTTTCTGGGGTCTAACCCAGCTGGTTTTGTATGGCCAGATTTCGGAGCAATTCCAGAGGATCCACCTGTCTTCCAGCCAGATGGTGACCACCAGGCGTAACCCTGGCAACGAGTGGATTATTTTTGGCTCTTCCACTTTATTGTAAAAATATTCTTTTGAGACATTTAGCCGACGAGCACCTGTTTAGCTCAATTGTACCTTTACTTATTATCTGCCTACGGGCTGTAAAATGATTGACAGATCCTAGGGTTGATCATGTATGACTTAACTCTTGCTAGTCCTGACATTTTGTAACGACTAGCTTCATGATCAACTAAATACGTAATGTTTGGGACGCCTTACTATTGTATATTTGGTGATCTTACCTCTTGTAACATTTATTTACTTGCTTGTGATTGAGACATTAGGCTTGTTCATGACCTTAAGAGACTGTTGGCTTGTACTTAAACCCTCATATATCTAGACAGCCGTGACCGTATAGCGAGGTGGGTTGCACTTCAATATACGTAGCTGGCTATGTACGCCCCCGCTCTCCAGTATTCTGGTTCTGGGCGTGACATGGTTTAAGTGGTGGCCCATGCAGGTCTTGTAAATCAAGATATGTGAGGGTTTACCAAATAGATGTCTCAATCAGTACTCTTCCTTGATCTCTGCACGTATCCTTTTGATCCCTAAAAATCTTAACCTGATCACATGCTTGTATCGTTGATCTGTCCTGGTCCTTCCTTAGAGTTCCCTCTGTCGTCTTCTTCGACGACATTGTTCCTGGACCTGCCGATCAGCAAGGCGGAGCACCTTTCGTGGACAAGTAGCAACCCGGAGATCAAGCCCAGCATTCGGGAGTAGCCTCCAGAGTTGTGCCTACTGGAGGAGAGCCACCAGTCCAGCCAGTTTAGCCTACAGAACCTGATGATGGCACTTTGGTAGGTCTCATCAGGACCTTGATAGCTTTCAGGATCGTCGAGGAGATGCCTTTCACCAGGCAGTGACGGATGCTCTGACCAGAGGAGGTCATCCAGGGAACAGCGCGGCCAACAGCTTCAAGCGCTTGAACCCTCCATTCTTCGACGGCAGCGAAGATGCTATCACCGCAGATGCTTAGCTTAGGACACAGAGGTGATTCTAGAAGCAACCAGAACCCCGGAAGACGAAAAGGTGGTCGTGGTGCGCCTGCAGTTATTGGATTTGGCCCACAGCTGGTAGGCAGCGCAGGCAGTTGGATTGAGAGCTCCCACTGCTTGGGCAGTATTCAGAGAGAGATTCCAGACCAAGTACTTCGATGCTGTAGCTCAGTACGATCTACAGACGAGGTTTACTAATCTAAAGTAGATGGGCCAGACGGTCGATGGATATACGATCGAGTTTTCCAGACTCAGTCGGTTTGCTTCCACTTTGGTGGCAACCGAGTATGATAGAGCTCAGCGATTTCAGCAGGGGCTTCACTTGGAGATTTTATTGGCAGTTGAGCAGTTTGAGCATCAGACTTTCGATGCAGTCTTGAGAGGAGCTAGGAGGCATGAGCATACCTCCGAGAGGATCGTGGATAGGACCGGAGGTCGGAAGCGATCCTACAACTAGATGAACTAGTCATCAGCACCAGCACCGGCAGCCAGGGCTTTGACTATTGGAGCTCCGAGGCGGGCGGCCTCAGTGACGTCGGTTTAGCATTCAGCCCCGACGTACCCTCAGCAGCAGAAGCAGAAGCCCTCTTCCACAGTAGGATATTCGCATTGTGGAAAAGCAGGGCATGTGGTAGCAGAATATCGCAGGGTGCAGAGAATATGCCTGGCTTGTGGAGCAGCAGATCATAAGGTTGGATCCTGTCCGAATAGGGGTGGTTCATCATCGTCCAACCTTTCTAGCTCTTCGGTGAGAGGACCAGCACCAGTCCAGCAGCAGCAGTATCAGCCTCAGAGGCCCTTGCCGCCTCAGTCCCAGGCATTCCAGCAGCAGAACCCCCAGCAGCATGCACAAGCCCAAGGCCAAATCCAGAACAGGCAGAGAGGTTTCCAGTAGAGGGGACCCACACCCAGAGGGCATGGTCAGGCTATGGTGATGACTGTAGAGGAAGGATTGGCACTAGAAGAGGTAGTGGCAGGTACTATTCTTGTCAATTCCTTTCCAACTTCAGTTTTATTTGATTCTGGTGCATCGCATTCATTTATGTCTGCACGATTCGCGACACGGATAGGATTAGAGCCCGAGCCATTATCAGTAAGACTCAATATACTTACAGGTAACGGACTTGTGGGAGTATATAGAGTATTTTTCTCGTGTCGGATCGAAGTTAGCGGTAGAGAATTTTTTGCTAGATTGATAGAGTTTTCGATGGCCGATTATGATGTGGTCTTAGGATGGATTGGTTGAGGAACCAGTATGCTAGAATAGACTGCCATATTGGCATGATTGTTTTTAGCATTCCCGACGAGCCAGAGTTTTCCTTTTCTCGAGGCAAATTTGAACCTTCTCCTCCAGTATTGCGGATGGCCGTAGCAGCAGTGAAGTTACCCCGGATAGTTGAAGAGTTCCCGAATGTTTTCCCAGAAGAGCTTCTAGGGATGTCGCCAGATCGGGAGATCGAGTTCACCATTGACTTGATTCCCGGGACAGCCCCAGTGTCAGAGAGAGTCTACAGGATGGCACCATCAGAGTTGGAGATATTATACAAGATGATTGAAGAACTTAGAACCAAGGGATTCATTCGTACTAGTGGATCGCCTTGGGAAGCCCCGATGCTTCTTATGAAAAAAGAGGATGGTACGTCAAGATTATGTGTTGATTATCGTACCTTAAACTCAGTGACAATCAAGAACAGATATCCTCTCCCGAGGATAGATGACTTGTTTGATCAACTCAATAGGGCAGCAGTATTCTCGAAGATCGACTTGCGCTTAGGGTACCATCAGATCAGAGTCAGAGAGCAGGACATCCTGAAGACAGCTTTTAGATCGAGATATGGGCATTGGGAGTTCCTTGTGATGCCATTTGGAGCAACCAATGTGCCGAAAGTAGTCATGGACCTCATGAATCACATTTTCATGCCCTACTTGGATCAGTTCGTGATTGTGTTCTTAGACGACATCCTAGTCTACAGCAAGAGTGAGGCGGAGCATGAGCAACATCTCAGAGTTGTTCTTTAGATTCTCAGGGAGCACCAGTTATATGCCAAGTTCAGTAAATACGAGTTCTGGCTCGATCGTATTTCATACTTATGGCAAATCATCACTAGAGGAGGAGTAGAAGTGGATCCCCAGAAGGTCATGGCTATTGAGTCGTGGCCGGTGCCTAGCACAGTTGCAGAAGTTCACAGTTTTCTTGGCTTGGCCGGCTACTACCGATGATTTATTTCATACTTTGCTCAAATTTCAGCGCCATTGACCCAGTTGACCCGCAAGGAGGTGCAGTTTACTTGGACAGCAGAATGCCAGGATTCTTTTGGGAGGTTGAAGCGAGGCTTGATGACGGCTCCTATTCTCACGCTTTCAGATGGAACAGGAGGATTCTCAGTGTATTATGATGCTTCGGACAGAGGTTTAGGATGTGTTCTGATGCAGCATGGGAAGGTAATAGCTTATGCGTCACGACAACTTCATGATCATGAAAGGAATTACCTAACCCATGACTTAGAGCTGGCAGCAATAGTATTTGCACTTAAGCTTTGGAGGCACTACGTGTATGGAGATAGGGTGGAGATTTTTACCGACAACAAGAGCCTGAAGTTTGTGTTCACTCAGAAAGATCTCAACATGCGTCAGAGGAGGTGGCTAGAGCTACTTGTAGATTATGATGTCAACCTGCAGTATCATCCTGGGAAGGCCAACGTCGTTGTAGATGCATTGAGCAGGAGAGCCGGAGTTTACTTCCTAACAGCACAACCAGAGCTGTTAGCAGATCTTCAGAAGATGGGTATCGAATTTGTTCTTTCTTCCAGTGTGGCATTGATGGCCAGTATGCAGGTTTAGTCCACTATAGTTGAGAGGATCAAGATGGCTCAATTAGCAGATTCCAAGCTTCAGCGACTCAGAGCAGATTATGAGGCAGTGTATTCATGAAGATGGTACACTTAGGCATGGTAATCGTCTTTGTGTACCCAGTGGGGATATCAGACGGGAGATCATAGCAGAAGCTCACAGTTCTCAGTATTCTATTCATCCCGGGGGTACGAAGATATACCGCGATATTCGTCAGCACTTTTGGTGGAATGGCATGAAGAGGGAGATAGCCCGATTTGTCTCTCGATGTTTGGTTTGCCAACAAGTTAAAGCTGAACATCAGAGGCCAGCTGGACTTCTTCAGCCCTTGCCGATTCTAGAATAGAAGTGGGAGCATGTGACCATAGATTTCGTGACTGGGTTAACTAGATCCCCAGCTGGTCGAGATGCTATTTGGGTTATAGTTGACCGGCTTACGAAGGTGGCTCACTTTCTCCCATTCAGAGTCGGTCAGTCGACGGCTCATCTAGCAGAGATGTACCTCAGGCGGATTATCAGATTGCACGGTGTGCCAGTCAGTATCACCTCGGACCGAGATTCCAGATTTACGCCTCACTTTTGGCGTAGCTTGCAAGAGAGTTTGGGAACTCATCTCCAGTTCAGCTCAGCATACCACCCGCAGACGGATGGTCAGTCGGAACGCACGATCCAGACCCTTGAAGATATGTTGCGGTCCTATACACTTGACTTCGGTGGTTCGTGGGAAGATCACCTGCACCTGGTAGAGTTCTCGTACAATAACAGTTTCTAAGCTAGTATCCAGATAGCACTGTTCGAGGCACTGTTTGGTAGGAAGTGCCGATCCCCGCTAGCATGGGATGATGTCGGAAAGAGGCAGATGCTCGGTCCAAAAATGATTGCTCAGACCGTTGAAGTGGTCAGGCAAGTCAGAGATCATCTTCGCGTTGCCCAGGATCGCCAGCGCCATTGGGCCGATTCACATTGGCGCCCTCTTGAGTTTTCGGTCGGTGACCATATATTTCTGAAGATTTTGCCTAACCGTGGCATCATTCGTTTTGGCGTACGGGAAAAGCTTAGTCCTAGGTATATAGGACCGTTCGATATTCTGGAGTGAGTAGGAGATGTATCCTATCGTCTCGCTCTTTCGTCGTCGCTAAGCGAGGTGCATGATGTATTCCATGTATCCCAACTGCGACGGTATATTCCGGACCCGAGCCACATCCTGGATCATTCGGAATTGGTTGTTGGTACCAACCTTTCGTATGAAGAGAGGCCCGTGTCTATATTGGACCGGAGAGAGGAAATGCTCAAGAACAAGACTATCAAGTTAGTCCGAGTTGCTTGGGGTCATCACTCTTTGGGAGAGTCAACGTGGGAGCGTGAGGATGATATCCGATCGCGATATCCCGACCTGTTTGACTCGTGAGGTATAATGTCTTTCTTATGCCTTATGCCATCGATTTCTTGCTTGCATGATTGATTGATTGATTGCCTAGTATAGCTTGCCTGTGATTAATATAGCTTGTCCTACCTACTCTAGCCTCTCGATTTAATTTCGAGGATGGAATTCTTTTAAGGTGGGTAGAGTTATGATGCATGTTGTTTGTATTACATAATTTTTTGGAATAGGTGTACGTATCTTGAACCGTATTGTATGTTTCCTGGCTTGGTTCGGCTTGTTTGGATTGGCTTGGTTCGGCTTGGGTTGCTTATTGGTTCATCATGAACCAAGGGGTGAACCCTTACCTACCACCACCACTACCATTTATTAACCCCCACTTCTTTCTCTCTCTTTATTACTTTTTTCTTCTCCTCCATTAACTTCTTCACCACCAGAGAGAGAGAGAGAGAGAGCTTAGGCAAGTGCATCTTGCTTCATGGAGGAACCCATATTTTATTGTTTCATTCTCTTCTTTACTGCATTCTAACACACTTTAGTATTTAGCATTTTTAATTTTCATGGCTAAATTCTTGTAGATCTAAGTTTATTATATTTTTGGATTTTCCTTGGTTTGATCTATTCAATATTGTTATTTCCAAGTTTTGATGGTTCTATGTTGTAGAGAATTTTATTCTGTCCTATTTTGACCTATAGAAGTTCGGATTTGGACTCTGGATGAAGGTTTTATGAAGCTTGGAAGCCATGGCTTGCATGGTTCCTCTTCTCGGAATAATAGAGAAGAAGGACTGTACTTAGCCATGGCTTGCACGAACTTAGTCGCATGACTTCTCATGCGGCAAGTTTCCTTCCAGTCGCATATGAATCATCTGAACTTAGCCGCATGCGGCTGACTCTTCCCAGCCGCATGAGATGTTTCTCCCGCTGGCCGCATACACCCCTGATCGAATCCAGCCGCATGGGCTCCTAACTGAGCCGCATGCGCCCCTCTTCCATTTCTAGCCGCATGAGGCTCCGCTCATTCTCAGCCGCATATGCCCCTACTTACTTCCAGCCGTATATGGACCCGCTCTCCACGAGCCGCATGGATCCACATCCCCGCCAGCTGCATAGGCCTTCCCCCTGGCCGCGTGGGACTTAGTTCGTTCCCAGCCGCATAGGCTCCATTCCCTCTGAGTCGTATGAGAACCCTATTTCCCGCAGCCGCATGAACCTATCTTTCGCCAGCTGCACAAGGCCCCTCATTCCCAGCCGCATAGCTCATGTCCCCTTCTTAGCCGCATTAACTCAAAATTTTGGGCCGCATGTACCCACATCGACTCAGCCGCATGGACTCATTTCTTTGAGCTGCATGGCTCCCTCCCATGCCTTGCCTGGTTATTATTATTATTATTACCATTATGCTCATGTCTTGTAACACTCAGTATAACTTGGGTCTCTTGATTGAATGATTGTACTATGCTATCCTACACTTCTAACCCAAATACGGCAGTGACCCGTAGTGGTGCACTCTTGACAAGTAACATGACCTGATAGTGGCCCGTCGTGGCACACTCCTGACAAATAAACCTGACATGATATATCTTGGACTGCTGTTGCGACAGCTTACATGACATGACATGACATGACAAGTATAAATAACCTGGATACCGTGGGCGATTGTGCTTGTACAAATGAACCTGTCTTGTCTTGCATCATGCTTAGAATGGGACTCTTGAGTACCACGGTCGGGAGTACCCTCTGAAATGGACTAAGGTTAATAACTAGAATAACACAGTAGTCATGAAGAGATTTCCCAGCTACAGGCAATCCCGTTACCTGGACGCTCTTGGGATCTGTAGCCTGTCGTCGAGTAGGGCACATTTCCAGCACACTGTCATGTGTTGCACCCTCTACGTCACCTAAGGGTACATACGTTTCCTGGACGATGTACCCACCTGAATTCAACCCCTAATATTTCGACTTGGGTAACCTGGATGGCCTGCAGGGCTTATGGCTGTGGAATAATCTCGCTGCATCTTGTTAGTAACTAGGCCTGTGATAACCCAAGTTAGTTAAAGTATCAAGCCGTACTTATTGCTTGGCCGTGATTGATTGGATGGTATAACCAGTCTAGTCTTGTCTTGATCATGTACAAGATTGTTACATGTCCCGATTCCTTATGTTAAACTGTCGATAAATGGTGGGAAGCCAAGTTCCGTTCAATGAAGGGTTACAACCCCGGTCCTTGTTTGGTTTACGGGTTGTAACCTGGTTATTTGAAT
Source organism: Iris pallida (assembly GCA_029216955.1). Taxonomy (NCBI): domain Eukaryota; kingdom Viridiplantae; phylum Streptophyta; class Magnoliopsida; order Asparagales; family Iridaceae; genus Iris; species Iris pallida. Next base: position 36,751,375 of record JANAVB010030220.1, read on the forward strand.
AGTTCTATGGTTATCTCGTCGTATATCATCCTGATATGTTCTCCCTTATTCCCAGTTCTTACTACTTATTATTATTATGTGTTTATTGCTAGTTTTAGTTCCTAAGTGAAGCTTCCTTTGTGGCACTTGCTCTTTCTGGGGTCTGACCCAGCTGGTTTTGTATGGCCAGATTTCGGAGCAGCTCCAGAGGATCCACCTGTCTTCCAGCCAGATGGTGACCACCAGGCGTAACCCTGGCAACGAGTGGGTTATTTTTTGCTCTCCCACTTTATTGTAAAAATATTCTTTTGAGGCGTTTAGCCGACGAGCACCTGTTTAGCTCGATTGCACCTTTACTTATTGTCTGCCTACGGGCTGTAACATGATTGACAGATCCTAGGGTTGATCATGTATGACTTAACTCTTGCTAGTCCTGACATTTTGTAACGACTAGCTTCATGATCAACTAAATATGTAATGTTTGGGATGCCTTACTATTGTATATTTGGTGATCTTACCTCTTGTAACATTTATTTACTTGCTTGTGATTGAGACATTAGGCTTGTTCATGACCTTAAGAGACTGTTGGCTTGTAGTTAAACCCTCATGTGTCTAGACAGCTGTAACCGTATAGCGAGGTAGGTTGCACTTCAATATACGTAGCAGGCTATGTATGCCTCCGCTCTCTAGTATTCTGGTTCTTGGGCGTGACATATTGTTACGGGCGATGGTATATCAGTAGACCCAGAGAAGATCACAGCAGTCAAATCATGGCCCGCTTCCACATCAGCTTCATAGGTGAGAAGTTTTCTCAGACTTGCGGGTTACTACCGATGGTTCGTAGAAGATTTCTCTCGAATAGCGGGGCCTATGACTCGACTAACTTGCAAGGATCAGGAGTTTGTATGGACAGACGAGTGTCAAGACGCTTTTGACGAGTTGAAGAAGCGATTGACCATCGCACCGATCTTGACACTACGTGTCACGACCCGCACCCACCGTGAGGGCGTAACAGCGCCCAGCCTATACTGCAGTGTCAGTGGTAGACCGCTGTTCTAGGTCATGAACTATAACTAGCATAATATGAATGCTCTCCAAAAGGAGTCCAACACAGAGGTACAACTCAATCACAATCTAAGGTAAAATGTTGCACGATGGAAATAGATAAAGAAATCCTCAACTGAGGTACAGCAGAATGAAATAACAAGTCTCAACAACTATCAGTCTCAACATCTCTAAATATACAACTCTGAAAATAAGGACAACAACTAAACATGAAATGAAAGAACAGTCTAAGCTATCTACACTATGCAAGGTATCGTGCTCAGCAGCTGCCTGAACCTCCCCAGGGGTCCAGGTCGCGAGTGTCAACTAGGCAAGCTCCAAGTAAGGGGGTGCAGGTTTCCTCATCATCCTCTGTAAAATTTTCAACAGGTCCAGTCAGGACGGGAGCGAGCACAATACATCTCACGCAGTTCATATCAAGTTAGAAAATATAAAGCATGCAATAGAGTAAGATATAGGAAACACTGAAAGAAAAATGTATATGAAAAACAGTAGAGATTTGATAATAGGAAATATTTATATATGGTAAGTAAGAACTGTAAGCAAAATGTGATTTAGAGTACAATATGGTTATGTAAACGGTTTAGGACAATGCAATGGTAACTCCTTTGTACGTGAGTGCACAATGGACATATATAATAGTTATACAATGTTGTACAATAGGATTTGATTACATAACCAATTCTACTCCCCCTCCCCAAACAATACACAAGGATCAACTCCAGAATACGTTATCTTATACAATAGTGTACAATGTTATACAATAGATGTACAATGTTATACAATAGTTGTACAATGGTCTATCCATGGGGCTCATGTGATAATGAGAGTACAATATGCACAATGAGTATACAAGGATAAGGGTATTCAATAAATACAATATGTAAGTAAAGCGCACATCATAATATGTATTTAGTGAATATAAGGGGATAACATCTCAAAAAAAGATCCATATAGTACCAATCCGTGATAACAATCGTGTCAGCATCAAGTACAATAATCTAGAGCAAGAATGTAAATCCAGACAAGTATGAAACGGTCAGAGAATATACTCGCCTTGTATCTGAATGTCTGAAGTAAATGTACTGTCCGAGATGAGGTACCTGACTCCTAGTTAGAGCAACACAAGTCAAGATATATACAGGTGATGATAAATGTAATCTACTGTGCATCTGCATGCTGTCTAGGTCAAACTAGACCAAAGTCAACTCTCGGTCAACTCTTGTCAACTAGACTAGTCAAACTAGGTCAACTAGGTCAAACTTAACCCAACAAGTCTAATAAGTCTCACTAGGCCTAACCAAGCCTATCCTAGCAAGCACACACCATTACAAGTCATACTAGACTACCAACACACAATCATTGGTGTATTCATACCATTCACATAGGCCTTATGTCCTATAGTCCACATCACACATATTTCATACATTATATATATCTATCTATATACTAGATTAATATAGGCAACTTATTTATCACATATAGGCCATTAGCATATATTATATATAGAGAGATAGACATGTGTGTGTGTGTTTACAAACTTAATTGTGTGTGTGAGCTCAAGTGCCAATGTGTATGCATGAGTGTGTCCATCACAGATTTGTGTGAGTGTGTGAGTGAACATTATGTGAGTGATTATCATGTGTGTGTGTTTATCATGTGTGTATAAATGAAAACATTAGGTGGGGGTGATGTGTCCATGAGAAAATATGTTTATGTGTGTGTGTGTGTGTGTGTGTGATATATGGATAGGAAGACAGTGATTAGGAACCTGTGTAAAATCTCAGGAAAACCATGTGTTAAATCTCATAATGTGGCAAGGTGTATACAACTCTATGCATACAAAACTTAAGGCTAACTCACTCATTTAACTACTACACATGAAGCTTCATCCCAACAATGTAACATGTTAGCATTATACAAAAATTGGCATAAGGATAGGGTTCACATCCATAGTTTTCAGAAATTGAATACCAATCAAAGCTCTTCCCAAACAAGCCTAATCAAGCAAAGTTAACTTAGCATACACTATATCTACCTACATCTATGTAGAGCTCAGCTTGCATAAAATCTGAAATTATTAATTACGGGAACAATGAAGAATGGCCAATACAATCTCTGTTCAGGAATCTGGAGTTGGGCACAATCCTAAATCAACATCACTTTAAAACAGGGAAGGAGAGTTCAGGAATTTGAGGACTGCACAAGGCATCAGTTGACAGTGAATTAATGTGTGTGTGAGAGTGTACCTGTGTAACAGTAGAGAAAATTAATGATGATATGTGTATAAATGAGAGGCCTGTGTGTGGGTATTAAGCTCTCAGGTATTAAGTGACAGAACATTAAGTTCTCAAATTCAACAAGTGACAGTTTGCTCATGTATTAGGAACTATAATTGATAGTGAACCCATTAGATAGGGGGGTTTGTTTACAGGGAATGAAATCAATGCAAACTATCAATGTGTCAAATAAATTCTCAGATTTGTGTGTGACATAGAGGAAAGATAGTGGGTCATAGCTCAGTTCTCAGGAATTAAACCAAGTGACAGTGTATACTAGTAATCTCAGGAAATGGAAATTAACGGTGTGTGATATGTGTACATTAAACTCAGATTTCCAAAACAGTGTGTAACCATAGCAAGCAGGAATTTTTACTGAAAAAGGAAAATCTCAGGTTAATACAAACTCAGTTTCAGATTTCATGTAAACTTGGTTTTCAGGTTTACTTGCAATGTGTGACAGTGGGTAGATAGGTGAGGAAACAGTGTTCAATCCATTCTCAGGAAAATCAGTCCAACAACTATTCGAAAACTCATTTCTCAGTTTTCAAACATTTCAAACCCCAGTTAAACATAGGACTAACATAATGAACTTTCAATAAATGAACTTCCAATATGACATGAACTCTCAGTTATCAACCAATCCTAGGTTTAACAACTGCTGAAATCTCAGGAATTACATTCAAGAATCAATCAATTCATAAATAGACTTTTCAATAAAATTCAGTTTCACAAAATCACCAAAATCGAGTATCAATTAAATCAAACCGAACTCTTAGTTTTGAACAACAAATCTCAGTTATTGCTTATATATGCATAGACATGTATGCATCATAATACAACTTGTTAACATTCAATTTAAACATATGAACTAAAACCAATTTTTTTCGAAATGGTGTACCCGACAGTATCAGAAACTCCAAAATGAACTCGAAAATATCAATTTCTACCCAAACTCCATATCCAAATGAGTATACTGATCATATGTATATACACTAACATGCTGGTATGCTAATTATATGTAAAATAACATTTTAAAACATTAAAAATGAATCAGAGGTTTAGAAATATATGGTCAGGAACACAGTATCAGAGAATCGAAACAAAACCCAAATTCGAACTCAAAAACACAATTAAAATCCAATACATTGCAAACAAAAGGTTGGTAAATAAACTATTACATGTGTACGTGTCAACCATGCTGTATCGTGTCCAAAAATATGACACAAACTTGTCCAATCAAATCAAAATACCCAAACACTGAAACTGACACAGCAGTGTCGTGCGGCGAGGACGAAGCCTCGTGCTCGCGACACAGAGCAACTCGTGTCCCGTGCTTGTGTATAAGTGTTCGCCAGGGATAGGTCTAGGGGTCCATCACCCTGAATCGGGTCGGGGACGTGTCGTGTCCGAACCACAGGTGTGTATCAGACGCAATTTTTCACACGTGGCAGAGCAGTGTCAATTCGATGCGGGCAGGATTTCTCCCAAACTGCTTGATAATATGGGCTGAAATTTTGTCAGTGTGGTGTCAGACACGTGGCCTAGGTGTCCACAAAATTTTGTTCCAAGACGTGCTGTGTCGTGTCCGCTACAGTGCTCGAGAGGCAGGGCAACCGGGCGCGGTGTCGTGCAGCGTGTCCACGGCCATTTCTGACATGGAAACGATACGAAAATACTTTCAGTCTTCACAAAAATTAACACACACACATAGATCTAGGGATCCATGTAATTAGTTTTTCAAAAATTGAAAATAAAATCCTTTGTGACATTTTAACAAACACCTACACATACACTGTGATACGTGTCTGATACGGACACCAAACGGACACGAAATCTACTCAAACTTTACGGACAACTAGGGGACACTTAGGGCTAGCCTAATATGCAAAGAAATCGGAATTAAAATACAATTTAAGGGGTTTTACCTATAGATGCAATTAGCATAAGAAAGCTTCAAATGGAGGGTGTTCTTCTTGATGGCCAAGTGCTCCAAATTGATCCCAAACTGAAATGGCTCTCCACCAACAGTCCATAAACATCAATTAGAACCCAATGCAAAAGACTAGGATGAAAAAAGAGGTTAAATGAATAAAATAAGAATTTTGAAGAAGGGAACAAACCTTAGTTTTTGTCAAATGGAGAAATGATATAAAATAGGCAAGAACAATCATGGAGGAGATTATTTATAGGGAGGGGGAGCCCTATGGCTGGTCATGATGAATAAAATTAGGGTTAGGGTTACAAGTCATGGGCCATAGGCCAAGTTTCATAAGTCATGGAACCAGTTCTAAGTCTCAAGCCTATGGACCAAATCACTAAGCCTTCTATTCAAGTCTTGATTCCTACATGACTAACTTAGATTGACTTAAGTTAGACTAGGGTCTCACCATGCTAATCAAGTCACCTTAACTAGAGTCAACATCTAGGTTAGTCTCTTAAGTCACAACTAGCAAAAGTCAAAATCAACAACCGTCAATCCAATAAATAATCAAATAATTCTAATAAGTCAAAATGACCAAATTACCCCTAGGCTAAAAATGATAAATGAAATACCCTAATCACATGGCTAGGCTCTAGGTCAAGCTGTCTCTAAGGCTACACTAGCAAAACACCAAAATCACAAGTCATGATTTTAAATAGTTTTAAAAAGATTAAAAATCACCAAAATTATTTTATTATTTAAATATCATAATTTAATAGATTAAAACACAAAATTTCAAAATTACCCTTATTTGAGAAAACTGGGTGTTACAAGTCTTCCCACCTTAGAAAAATTTTGTCCTCGAAATTAAGATGGTAGTACTACTTCTAGGTCAACACCCCCACAATGATAGTCTCAAAATCACATAGTTCGATAATCATATGCGTAGGTCCAAAATCATGATACTCAGAATCTTCGTTATGCTAGTGAGCAAGGCTACGATAATCACAGAGTCCTCGACTAAGGCACATACCTCTAAAATTATGGCATTTAAAATTTTTGCATTGTCGCATGCGACGGCAAAAACCTTAAATTCTCACACCTAAGAAATATGTTCAAAATCTGATTATATGTCCTCACTATGCCAGCTAACACGACTATCGAAGATTCTAGATCCCATAATTGAGGTGACCTAGCCCATATGATTTTTTTCAGAAGAAAAACAAACATAACACAGAAACAACAGAACAAAATTGATCAATCAACAAAGAACATATGGAATCGAATTTCAAGATAGTTATAAGAGACAATTGCGGAAATAGAATCAAAGAACGGAACCTGCAACTAGATCTCCAATGGCCTGTGCATCCTTGACTGTCCTGGCGAAAGCTCGCCCTTGTTGGTTTTCCCCGACCTGCTGCTGATGCTGCATGAACCGCTGATGCTGAGAGAAATCGGGAATAACGGAGAAAAGGTCTCTGTACAGGCGGAGGTGCACCTCCAATGTAGCAGAAATGCCAACCTGAGTCGGCACAGCAGAAGCTGCGATCTCGAGGCCCTGTTGAACAGGACGAGAGGTGGCCAGCCTCTCGATGGTATCCCTCGGACCGGAGCGATGAGATCATATCTCCATAACCATCATGAAGACAGATCAAAACAAGAAGAAATTACTGAGAATGAAGCAAAAAATTAAAGGAGGACAGTTTATATTCAAGGAAAGACAATAAACAACAAATTTAGATAAAATGAATCTGATTAAGAGTTTTTTCTAGTGTGATTGAGTACCCTCAAAAATATCCTAATCTTACTGCAGGCTGTAGTGATACTCTAGTTCGAATACTACTACATAAACTCTACCTGCATGGGCCACCACTAAAAACGTGTCACGACCCGCACCCACCGTGAGTGTACAAGTACGTAACAACGCCCAGCCTATGCCGCAGTGTCGGCGGTAGAATGCTGTTCTAGGTCATAAACTATAACTAGCATAATATGAATACTCTCCAAAAGGAGTCCAACACAGAGGTACAACTCAATCACAATCTAAGGTAAAATGTAGCACGATAGAAATAGATAAAGAAATCCTCAACTGAGGTACAGCAGAATAAAATAACAAGTCTCAACAACTACCAGTCTCAACATCTCTAAATATACAACTCTGAAAATAAGGACCACAACTAAACATGAAAAGAAAGAACAGTCTAAGCTATCTACACTATGCAAGGTATCGTCCTCAGCAGCTGCCTGAACCTCTCCAGGGGTCCAGGTCGCGAGTGTCAACTAGGCAAGCTCCAAGTAAGGGGTGCAGGGTTCCTCATCATCCTCTGTAAAATTTTCAACAGGTCTAGTCAGGACGGGAGCGAGCACAATACATCTCACGCAGTTCATATCAAGTTAGGAAATATAAAGCATGCAATAGAGTAAGATACAGAAAATGCTGAAAGAAAAATTTATATGAAAAACAACAGAGATTTGATAATAGAAAATATCTATATATGATAAGTAAGAACTGTAAGCAATATGTTATTTAGAGTACAATATGGTTATGTAAACGGTTTAGGATAATGCAATGGTAACTCCTTTGTACGTGAGTAAAAAATGGACATATATAATAGTTATACAATATTATACAATAGGATTTGATTACATAACCAATTCTACTCCCCCTCCCCAATCAATACACAAGGATCCACTCCAGTTATGTTATTTTATACAACAGTGTACAATGTTATATAATAGATGTACAATGTTATACAATAGTTGTACAATAGTCTATCCATGGGACTCATGTGATAATGAGAGTACAATATGCACAATGAGTATACAAGGATAAGGGTATTCAATAAATACAATATGTAAGTGAAGCGCACATCACAATATGTATTTAGTGAATACAAGGGGATAACATCTCAAAAAAAGATCCATATAGTACCAATCCGTGATAACAATCATGTCAGCATCAAGTACAGTAATCTAAAGCAAGAATGTAAATCCAGACAAGTATGAAACGGTCAGAGAATCTACTCGCCTGGTATCTGAATGTCTAAAGTAAATGTACTGTCCGAGATGAGGTACCTGACTCCTAGTTAGAGCAACACAAGTCAAGATGTATACATGGGATGATAAATGTAATCTACTATGCATCTGCATGCTGTCTAGGTCAAACTAGACCAAAGTCAACTCTCGGTCAACTCTAGTCAACTAGACTAGTCAAACTAGGTCAACTAGGTCAAACTTAACCCAAAAAGTCTAATAAGTCTCACTAGGCCTAACCAAGCCTATCCTAGCAAGCACACACCATTACAAGTCATACTAGACTACCAACACACAATCATTGGTGTATTCATACCATTCACATAGGCCTTATGCCCTATAGTCCACATCACACATATTTCATACATTATATATATCTATCTATATACTAGATTAATATAGGCAACTTATTTATCACATATAGGCCATTAGCATATATTATATATAGAGAGATAGACATGTGTATGTGTTTACAAACTTAATTGTGTGTGTGAGCTCAAGTGCCAATGTGTATGCATGAGTGTGTCCATCACAGATTTGTGTGAGTGTTGGAGTGAACATTATGTGAGGGATTATCATGTATGTGTGTTTATCATGTGTGTATAAATAAAAACATTAGGTGGGGATGATGTGTCCATGAGAAAATATGTGTGTGTGATATATGGATAGAAAGACAGTGATTAGGAACCTGTGTAAAATCTCAGGAAAACCATGTGTTAAATCTCAGAATGTGGCAAGGTGTATACAACTCTATGCATACAAAACTGAAGGCTAACTCACTCATTTAACTACTACACATGAAGGTTCATCCCAACTATTTAACATGTTAGCATTATAAAAAAATTGGCATAAGGATAGGGTTCATGTCCATAGTTTTCAGAAATTGAATACCAATTGTAACGCCCCAGTCCCAAAATACGTAGGACTAGGAACATAGACATGCCAGCTGTATTCATACGAAGTACCCTCCAATATATGGAAACCTCGTACGAATACATAAGCTGTAAAATGCAGTTGAACCATAACTAATCTCATCCACACAAAATAAATAAAAGATATCATATAATGATAATAAATTGTCTTGATACAATATGTTGGGCGGAGACAAATCCACTACCAACAAGTAAAGGAAAAATACATGAGTAAAGTAATGATTTTTGGCGAGCGAAGCGAAGACGATCCAAATGCAATCATCCTCGAAGAAATAGCGATGATAACGGCTAAAGCTAGAACACCTGCGAAAGACAATAGCACACACCTGGAGAGATAACCAGGTCCTCAGAGGGACGTAACAAGACACATAATATCATGCCATATAAACTGAATAAATATTGCTCAAATAATTAAGTCAATTGAATTATAACATGGTCCAATACGCATCTATTGAACGAGCGTACCATCCCCCCAACCAAACAAGGACAGGAGATGGTAAACTAATTCACGGTGACGTATCTTTCCATACTAAGAATCCAATATGGTATCCGGACCCCAACAAGGTTTAATACCTTCTCATCGAAGTAGTAAGTCACATCTACAACCAAACAAGGACAAGATGTGGAAAACTAAATCGCGACAAGTTATTGTTCCAAGCCAAGGTCAGATACAAGTACCCAAACCAGAAGTACTCGTACCTAACGGATAAAGGTGCCTAACCGTTCTATATGAAATGTATTTAAGAACAATCCTTCCTACGCATGGGCCCTGGCTAAATAGGATCGGCGTAGTCCCCCTTGGGAACCAGAGGCCCCATCAGTAAGAGCATGACGTTCCGCAGAATCGTCAGTGGTCGTCAGTAATCATGGGTCATCAACCCCGTATCTCCAGCGGAGAGTCCGGGTCACAAGGGAAAGTGCATCGAAGCCCATACGCTAAGGAATTGTCCTCCCCGCCCAATGCCTACTATGTTGTATCCACAACAGTAAACCTCTATAACCGCTAAGTCAAACTAGCATACAATCTCTATTAGCGGTTATTTCTATCGCACGGCTTATACATACCGGTGGCCAGCCAATCATGCATATCCGAGCTCTATATGTGACTCACAACTTCGTGGTACAAATGTGTCAAGGCCAATGAATGCAACACACAAGGTGGTCCCTTAATTCTAGGTTTAATGTGTAAGAAACTAATACATAGCAGGAAATATAAATGAACAATAAGTTCTAACAAGTTGTGTCATGTATCACAGTTTATTTTGCATAAAGAAAATAATAAATAGTGCATAAAATATGAGCTAAAATAAATAAACAGCAAATGGCAAGGTGTCTTGCCTGAGGTCCTTGCTGGTGAAATCGACAATCCCGTTGGGTATAAAATAGTCACAGGGCTCAATACGATTCCAACAAAAAAAACTGAAGGTCAAACGGAGTCCGGAGTTGGGAGTTATGGTCATTCGAAGTTGCTACAACCTTTAAAAATTGAGGCTAAATTTATGACGAAAAAAAAAGAAAAATTTTGACAAGAATGGTTTGAAAGATGACTTTATTCATAGATTCGATAGATATATATAATAGCTAGCAATTAGAAAATTATGATAGGATTAGAACTAAATCAATAAGGATGATTATGATTACCAACTAATTTGGATAGGAATAGGATTGGTTTAAATAAGAAACGATCTAATTAATGCTAGATATGATTCCAATAGGAAAAGAATTTCTAATGGATAAATCTTCCCATAAATTTAAATCAAATAAATTATTTAAAAACAAATTAATTTGATTACAATCCTTTAAATGATCACCATAATAACTTTAAGTATTATTCTATATTATCAAATAATTCAAATCATATGAATCCAAATCAAACTCAACATAATAACTTTTAAATAATATCTAATATTTATTAAAATAATTTAAATCAAATAATAAATAAATTATTTAATCAAATAATATTTTAAATCTAAATTAGACAAATCGTAATGCTCCAATTAGTCATCGTAAGTATTTTAAACAATATTTAAATTATCAAGATAATTTAAAGTATAGTTGATAACCATCAAGATAATTTAAATAAATTCAAATATAATCAAATAACTGATTAACATATCAAAATAATACTCGATGTTATCAAATATTATAAAACTTACTTTTATAAATCCAAATCTTTATTTAAAAATAAATAGACAAAAAATCTTTTATCGCTCAAATTCTTTTTTTTAAAACCAATTTTTAGAAGACCAAAAATAATAAAAATATATTTTATATTTCAAATAAAAAATTCGAGAATATTTTTTTTAGAAACATTATTTCAAACCATTAATTTAAAACTAGTTTTTGGTAACAAAAGTAATCACAAAATATCTTTTACAAAATTTCTACGAAAATTACTTTTAAACACGAAATTAAAATATATAGAAATAATTTAAAAAATAATAATTTCGGGAAGATGAGTTACAAATCTATCCACCTTTGAAAATTTTCTTACTCGAAATTTAAGGACTACTAGGATAGACGGACTTGGTTGATCGGTAAAAGGATAGTAAGAACTTGTGATAAGAGAAAATAGATGGAAGGAAAAAGAGAATTTCTTTAATGAGAACATTAATCAATTTGGATGAAAAATAGAAGAAGTGAATGGATATGGCTTGATGTGCACGGACACGATGCACAATTTGGATTGTAGAAATTTGTGGATGCGAGAAATTTATGGAGGAGTACCTGCCTATTTATAGGATGTGGGAATTTCTATTTGGATAGGATTATGAATATTTAAAACCCAATTAGATAATTCTCTACTTAATTTAAATCAATTCAATAAATTCAAATCCAAATCTAAATTAATTTTAAATCTAATTAAATTACATCCGTTAGTTTAAAATCAAATAAGATAATTCAAATTCCAAATACGGATATTAATTTAATCTATTTAAATAAATCCAAAAATTAAATCAAAATTTAAATGGCCACAATAACTTTCAAATATATTTTTCAAAAAAACCAATAATAATAATTTTGAAAATAATAAATATTTTTAAATATCTTTTTGAATAATAAAATATTAATATTAATAAATCTCGAAAATTAAATTTTTATTTAAAATAAACTAGTAAAATATTTCAGAAATATATACATATGCACAAGAATATTATCAATAATTATTATAACAAAAGTCTTTGTATAAATAAAATAATGAGCTTGGAATTTTGGTACGATAGCTAAAATAATTATTATATAAATTATTTTGAAACTATAAAATTAGAAAAAAATATTTTTCTAAAATATGTACCCTCGTACATATTCGCACTCGTCGAGCAATTACGAAAAATCAAATTTCGTGCGCTACGTACAATGCAACTACGCGACGTACAATATACAAAAAAAAAAAAAAAATCGGTATCAAATTTAAAAATAAAATATAGTAGAAATTTAGGGGTTTTACACCAATCAAAGCTCTTTCCAAACAAGCCTAATCATGAAAAGTTAACTTAGCATACACTATATCTACCTACATCTATGTAGAGCTCAGCTTGCATAAAATCTAAAATTATTAATTACTGGAACAATGAAGAATGGCCAGTACAATCTCTGTTCAGGAATCTGGAGTTGGGCACAATCCTAAATCAACATCACTTTAAAACAGGAAAGGAGAGTTCAGGAATTTGAGGACTGCACAAGGCATCAGTTGACAGTGAATTAATGTGTGTGTGAGAGTGTACCTGTGTAACAGTAGGGAAAATCAATGATGATATGTGTATAAATGAAAGGCCTGTGTGTGGGTATTAAGCTCTCCGGTATCAAGTGACAGAACATTAAGTTCTCAAATTCAACAAGTGACAGTTTGCCCATTAGATAGGGGGGTATGTTTACAGGGAATGAAATCAATGCAAAATATCAATGTGTCAAATAAATTCTCAGATTTGTGTGTGACATAGAGGAAAGATAGTGGGTCATAGCTCAGTTCTCAGGTATTAAACCAAGTGACAGTGCATACTAGTAATCTCAGGAAATGGAAATTAACAGTGTGTGATATGTGTACATTAAACTCAGATTTCCAAAACAGTGTGTAACCATAGCAAGCAGGAATTTTCAGTGAAAAAGGAAAATCTCAGGTTAATACAAACTCAGTTTCAGATTTCATGTAAACTTGGTTTTCAGGTTTACTTGCAATGTGTGATAGTGGGTAGATAGGTGAGGAAACATTGTTCAATCCATTCTCAGGAAAATCAGTCCAATAACTATTCGAAAACTCATTTCTCAGTTTTCAAACATTTCAAACCTCAGTTAAACATATGACTAACATAATGAACTTCCAATATGACATGAACTCTTAGTTATCAACCAATCCTAGGTTTAACTACTGCTAAAATCTAACGAATTATATTCAAGAATCAATCAATTCATAAATAGACTTTTCAATAAAATTCAGTTTCACAAAACCACCAAAATCGAGTATCAATTATATCAAACCAAACTCTTAGTTTTGAACAACAAATCTCAGTTATTGCTTACATATGCATAGACATGTATGCATCACAATACAACTTGTTAACATTCAATTTAAACATATGAACTAAAACCAATTTTTTTCGAAATGGTGTACCCGACAGTATCAGAAACTCCAAAATGAACTCGAAAACATCAATTTCCACCCAAACTCCATATCCAAATGAGTATACTGATCATATGTATATACACTAACATGCTGGTATGCTAATTATATGTAAAATAATATTTTAAAACATTAAAAATGAATCAGAGGTTTAGAAATGTATGGTCAGGAACACAGTATCAGAGAATCGAAACAAAACCCAAATTCGAACTCAAAAACACAATAAAAATCCAATACATTGCAAACAAAAGGTTGGTAAATAAACTATTACATGTGTACGTGTCAACCATGTTGTATCGTGTCCAAAAACAGGACACGAATGTGTCCAATCAAATCAAAATACCCAAACACTGAAACTGACACAACAGTGCCGTATGGCGAGGACGAAGCCTCGTGCTCGTGACACAGAGCAACTCGTGTCCCGTGCTTGTGCATAAGTGTTCGCCAGGGATAGGTCTAGGGGTCCATCACCCTGAATCGGGTCGGGACGTGTCGTGTCTGAACCATAGGTGTGTATCATACGCAATTTTTCATGCGTAGCAGTGTAGTGTCAATTCGATGCGGGCAAGATTTCTCCAAACCGCTCGATAAGATGGGCTAAAATTTTGTCAGTGTGGTGTCAGACACGTGGCCTAGGTGTCCACAAAATTTCGTGTCAAGACGTGCTGTCTCGTGTCCGCTACAGTGCTCGAGAGGCAGGGCAACCGTGCGCGGTGTCTTGCCGCGTGTCCACGGCCATTTTCGACACGGAAATGACACGAAAATACTTTCTGTCTTCACAAAAATTAACACACACACATAGATCTAGGGATCCATGTAATTAGTTTTTCAAAAATCGAAAATAAAATCCTTTGTGACATTTTAACAAACACCTACACATACACTATGATACGTATCCGATACGGACACCAAACGGACACGATATCTACTCAAACTTTAGGAACAACTAGGGGACACTTAGGGCTAGCCTAATATGCAAAGAAATCAAAATTAAAATATAATTTAAGGGGTTTAACCTATAGGTACAATTATCATGAGAAAGCTTCAAATGGGGGGTGTTCTTCTTGATGGCCAAGTGCTCCAAATTGATCCCAAACTGAAATGGCTCGCCACCAACAGTCCATAAACATCAATTAGAACATAATGCAAAAGACTAGGATGAAAAAGGAGGTTAAATAAAAAAATAGGAATTTTGAAGAAGGGAACAAACCTTGGTTTTTGTCAAATAGAGAAATGATATAAAAGAGGAAAAAAAATCAAGGAGGAGATTATTTATAGGGAGGGGGAGCCCTATGGCTGGTCATGATGAATAAAATTAGGGTTAGGGATACAAGTCATGGGCCATGGGCCAAGTTTCATAAGTCATGGAACCAATTCTAAGTCTCAAGCCTATGGACCAAATCACTAAGCCTTCTATTCAAGTCTTGATTCTTACATGACTAACTTAAATTGACTTAAGTTAGACTAGGGTCTCACCATGCTAATCAAGTCACCTTAACTAGAGTCAACATCTAGGTTAGTCTATTAAGTCACAACTAGCAAAAGTCAAAATCAATAACCGTCAATCCAATAAGTAATCAAATAATTCTAATAAGTCAAAATGACCAAATTACCCCTAGGCTAAAAATGATAAATAAAATACCCTAATCACATGGCTAGGCTCTAGGTCAAGCTGTCTCTAGGGTTACACTAGCAAAACACCAAAATCACAAGTCATGATTTTAAATAGTTTTAAAAAGATTAAAAATCACCAAAATCATATTATTATTTAAATATCATAATTAAATAAATTAAAACACAAAATTTCAAAATTACCCTCATTTTAGAAAACTGGGTGTTACACTACCATCGGGCCTGGAAGGATTTGTGATCTACAGCGACGCATCCGGGAAGGGATTATGATGCGTATTGATGCAGCACGGTCGGGTAGTAGCATATGCATTGCGACAATTGAGAGTACATGAGAAGAATTATCCGACCCACGATCTAGTGCTTGCAGCAGTTATCTTTGCTTTGAAGCTATGGAGACACTACTTGTACGGCGAGAAGGTTGATATCTACACTGATCATAAGAGCCTCAAGTACGTATTTACACAAAAAGAGTTGAATATGCGACAACGACATTGGTTGGAGTTGATGAAGGATTATGAGATCGAGCTTCATTATCATCCGGGCAAGGCTAATGTCGTGGCAGACGCATTGAGCCGCAAGCCCATGGCACACTTTTTGACTACGCAGAAGGAATTAATTAGAGACTTGAAGCAGCTTGGTATTGAGGTAGTATTGCCTGGAGCAGATGGCGTGTTAGCCAACCTCCAAGTACAATCATCATTGGTAGAGCACATCAAGGCAGCATTGCCCAATGATGCTAGATTTCGACGGCTCAGAGAGAGGACTGAAGCGAAAGAGTAGACGGGATTGAGGATCCATCCCGATGGGACATTGCGATGTGGTGATCGCATTTATGTTCCCAATAGAGAGCTACGGTAGGAGCTGATGGCAGAGGCTTACAGTTCGACTTACTCTATTCATCCCGGAGGAACTAAGATGTTGAAGAACAGATAGCAACTCTAGAGGGGGGTGAATAGAGTTTATAAAGAAAATATCCAATTAAAAATTTAACTCTGTCACAAACAAAACTAATCAGAGTAAATGCAAAATTTAAAGTGAGAAGCAAGAGAGCATACGCAAACATAGCCGATTTTAACCTGGTTTCCCTCGTGGAGGACTAGTCCAGGCCTGAGAACTCTAGCTCAGGATTAAATCTACTATTTGTGAAATAGTAGTTTACAACCCGTGCCTTTTCTTCAGAAGAGCACGTCAACTTCTTACAGAGGATCGCAGTGGCGATTTGCTCGGAATTTTCTAAGCGACTTCTTCAACTCTTGCACAAGACTCCTAACTGAGAGATGCTGAGCACTCGAGACTTAGAAAGCTTGTGGCTAGTAGATGAGAAGGGTATGGCTTATTTGAGCTTAAGAGAGAGGAGAAGAGAAGATTGGATAGATTGAAATGAGAGAATTCTAGGCCTATTTATAGGGTTTTTGTAGGCAGAATTCGACCAGAATTCGGGTAGAAAATTTCAAAAATTTGACCGTTGGACAACTTGCAACCAGCTAACCCTAAAATTTAGGTTGCTGATTTTTAGGGGACAGAGTTCGGCCCAAACTCTGTGTGGAGGCAGAGTTCGGCCCGAACTCTGTCTCCAGAGCACAGAATGGTTCTAATAGACCAATAGGCTTATTTTTGGATGGTGGAGTTTATGGATCTTTGGATAGGCTATAGGTCAAGTCTCAAGAGCTCAGCATGACACAGTTTACAACAGTCTAGACTCAATAAAAGTATAAAATACAGACTCATATACAACTGAATTGTAAAGACTGAGCTGTCGTCTGACTTGAGCTTGATGTAGACGTCGTGTGTCGTATTGAATTATACAAATATTATTTAGTCAATGTTATCAATATTTGGTTGACTGTGACTTTGTGTCAACAATCTCCCCCATATTGATAATTGATAAAATAATAAATGTATATTCAATATTCATACCTGGACACAGTTAATGACAAAAGCATAGCTCCCCCATAATCGGTGCCGAGCTAAACAAGATAGCTCCCCCGTAAACATTGCGTTAAACCTGTTGGCCTGATAAAGAATATCTCCCAAAAGCACTACCAAAAAATATAAACAGAATATACACATAACTCCCCCTTTTGGCATTTAGCAATATGAGATAGATAAATTATAACTGGCAAAACACACATAAAGGAGAAGAAACTGCATATAAAATAATGACCAAGAGTCATAAGAACTGATAATAGATCTACCAATGTCTTAAAAACATCAACCATAATGAGTCTACTACAAACCAAGCACATAAAAATAACTAAAACAGAAAGCTGAAAGCATAATCTAAGATCTCTAGTAGCAGCCTCAAGTAGTAGTCCAAAACCATCAACAAGCATGAGAGGGCCCGACGTCGTCCGAAGGATCAGTAAAGGAGCGACGTGGGTCCACAAAAGCCGAGTCCGGATCCATGTAGCGACGAACCCAAGGGTCATCAATACGAAAACCTTCACGATCGGGATCTCGCTCCATAGGAATGGGCATGGAAGGAGCACGAGACATGGAATACCGAATGTCATACAGCGAGTTGCTGATAGCACTCATCTGCAATGTGGTCCGATAGTCCAGCTGAGTCCATCGATCGTCCTCTAAAGTGAAACGATCTCGAAGCATGGCCTGAAGCGACTCAAGAGTGGCCGGAGGAGGATCCTGTCCAAGAGGAGGGGCATCCGGCTCATCCTCAGAATGCTCAGACACGACCGGGGAGCCAACGGCCGCATGAAGCCTCCTTGCCTTGGAGAGAAAGGCAGGGGCAGGTAAGAAAGGACAATTATCAAGAGGCACATGGAACGCACGAAAGATCATAGGAAGATATAAGGCATAAACCAAAGATCTTGGCTTCTTCCTACAGTTGATCATCCAATCCATCATTGTGCGTAGGAGGTTAAAGGGAACATGGAAGTGGAGATGGTACAAAGCTGATATCTCAAAGTAGGTAACTTCATCGGTAGAACCCGCTTTGGGTAGAATAGTGTTAAAAATGATCCGATGAAGCTCATAGAAGTAAGGATTGAGGTACTTTGCCAAGAGCTTACGAGGACGTGTGTTTGGGCTACACAGGTCGTCCTTGAAACTCTCTAGAGAAATCTCTTCGGGAAAGATAAAGGATCTAGCTTCAACAAGCTTCTCCCAAGAATTAGGCTCAATAAGGTCAAGATATTCAGCTAATTCAAAGTCATCAAATGAGATATCAATATCCGCAACACGTGAATAGATACAAGTATCATCATGAGTCAAATTGTAATAAAACATTTGTATGGCACTACGATAAATGACCGAATTAGAAGTAACGAGTTCATCAAGACAAAGGTCATTAAATAGTGCATCATACTGAGAGAAAATTATGAAATTTATGGGGTGTCCCACAAACACCATACGTGTCCGAAAATCACTAAACCAGTCATTGGATGCGTCTAGTGATATAAAAAGTCGGTCGTCGTAAGTGTTTGGATCACGTGGACGTGAAGGGTTGAACTATAGATGAGGTGGTTGTTGTTGTTCAACGGGAGGAGGAGCACTCGACGAGGATGCATCCTCGGTCCGAGGTCTCTTCCCACGGTTGAGCAAGCGAGGAGCCATAGCACAAAATAGATAAAACTGAGATAGAGAAGGAGAGTGAGTTATACCTCAAATAATTGATGAACAGTGAAAGAGAATTGGAAAATAGCCCTTCTCCTTGAGTTTGGAGAAGAATGGAGCACAATAGAGAAAAGATTAGGGTTAGTATTTTGAGAAAATAGTGGAGGAGAAGTGGAGGAGGTGGTAAGAATGAAGGAGAGGGAAGAGAAACAGAAATAAAGGTGAGGGTTTCTCTTGGTCGGGTTCAATTTTGACCATTGGATCAACAATGAGATCCACGGCTGGAACAGTCCCCGATTCTGGAACAGGGAGGCCGAACTCGGCCCGAACTCTGGTAGGGGCAGAGTTCGACCCGAATTCTGGGTCCTTGTCCCAGAACGAAAATCAGGCTAAAAGGATGAAATATTGGTTAAGTATGGGAAACCAATATAAGATATAAAGATAAATGTTTAAAAGATTCAATAAACCAGATAGTAGAAGTAGAAGGATAGCAATATGAAATTGAAAAAATTAGTATGTCAGCAGGTCATAAATCAAAATGTACCGTATAATAAACAAGGAGTTAAATCATAATTCAATATTTTGAAGTTGCCATGGGTTAGCTGCAGGGGCCGGATCCCAGCTAGCGGTAGTCTTGAGGACTAGTGCACCGTGTCGGTTAGGCTTTTACGCCTTGTTGTCAGAAGGGCCCTTTCGGCTTATACCCATAGCAAGTTCATTATAAGAGAATCACAATATAATCGATATTTACGCAGGTGTATTTTAATTTATGACAGCTTCATCTAAAATTCCAAGTTCACGACAAAGGAAATTGAAGCGCTCTTCGGATAATGGCTTTGTGAAGAAGTCTGCTAACTGGTGATCAGTGTCAATAAATTCTAAGTTAATCGTGCCAATTGCTGATGAACACACAAAAAGTGGTGTCGTATCTCAATGTGCTTCGTGCGTGAATGACAAATGGGGTTCTTAGTAAGATTTATTGTACTAGTATTGTCACAAAAGATTGGAATATGCATGAAAGATAAATTATAGTCTTCAAGGGTTTTCTTCATCCATAGAATTTGTGCACAACAATGCCCAGCTGCTATGTATTCAGCTTCTATTGTGGATAGTGCGACAGAATTCTGCTTCTTGCTAAACCAAGAGACTAAAGCCTTTCCTAATAAATGACACGTATAGCTCGTACTTTTACGGTCGACCTTGCATTCGGCGAAGTCAGCATCAGAGTAACCAATGAGGTCAAAGGATGTTGACTTGGGATACCATAGGCCCACTGTAACCGTACCCTTAAGGTATCGAAAGATACGCTTAACTGCGGTCATGTGTGATTCCTTAGGATTTGCTTGATATCTAGCACACAGGCAAATGCTAAACATTATATCAGGGCGACTAGCAGTAAGATAGAGTAAACTGCCTATCATACCTTGATACTTACGTTGATCTACGGGTTTGCCGCTATCATCTGGTTCAAGTTTGGTTGAAGTAGCCATAGGAGTGCTGATTGGTTTGACGTTATTAAGGTCGAATTTCTTCAGCATGTCCTTTGTATACTTCGACTGACAGATGAAGGTTCCATTTGACATTTGTTTGACTTGCAGTCCAAGAAAGTAGTTGAGCTCCCCCATCATGCTCATCTCAAACTCGGTCTGCATACACTTGGCAAAATCTTGACAAAGGGTTTCATCAGTAGAACCAAAAATAATATCATCTACATATATTTGTACTAAAAGAATAGTGTCTTTGAAAGATTTTATGAAAAGTGTAGTATCAATTTTCCCTTTTGAAAAACCTTTCTCAAGCAAGAAGTTGCTTAGCCGTTCATACCAAGCTCTAGGGGCTTGTTTGAGGCCGTACAGCGCTTTCTTTAGCTTGAACACGTGGTCGGGAAATTTGTGATTTTCGAAACCAGGGGGTTGTTTTACATAAACTTCCTCCTTAATAAAACCATTCAAGAAAGCACTTTTAACATCCATTTGAAATAATTTGAAATTTTGAAAATTTACAAATGCACCGAGCATCCGAATGGATTCTAATCTAGCAACAGGAGCATACGTTTCATCGTAGTCGATACCTTCCTCTTGGTTGTATCCTTGGGCTACTAGACGAGCTTGGTTGCGTGTGACTGAACCATCTTCATTTACTTTGTTTCTAAAAACCCATTTAGTACCAATAATCGAGTGATTAGCTGGTCTAGGAACGAGTTTCCATACTTGGCTCCTCTCAAATTGGTTGAGTTCTTCTTGCATAGCAGAAATCCAAAATTCATCATTGAAAGCTTCAGAAATGTTTTTAGGCTCAATTTGTGAAATAAAGGCAGTGCTAGCAATAGAGTCTCTTAATGATGATCTAGTAGTTACTCCTCGTGAAACCTCACCGATTACCAAATTTTCTGGATGTGATGGCTTGAAAGAGAATTTCTTAGGCAAGCTTTCCAGAGAATTTGTTTCGGTTGTGGTGTTCATTGGAGTAGACGTTGATGGCTCAACATCATCATCAAGAGTAGCTGCTGCACTGTTATCTTCATCAAAAGTCACATTTGTAGACTCTTCCACAATTAAAGAGCGTTTGTTAAAAACTCTATATCCCTTACTCTTGGCAGCATAGCCAAGGAAAATACCATCGTCAGCTTTGGCATCAAATTTGCCTAAGTTGTCTTTGGTGTTAAGGATAAAACATCTACATCCAAAAACTCTAAAATAAGAAACATTTGGGGTTCTCCCAAACCAAAGCTCATAGGGTGTTTTCTTCGTAATAGGACGAATAAGCACCCTATTTAAAATGTGGCATGCTGTACTAACAGCTTCAGCCCAAAAATATTTCGGAAGTGAAAACTTGTTCAACATAACTCTGGCCATATCGCCAAGAGTCCTATTCTTCCGCTCCACAACACCATTTTGTTGAGTTCTTGGACAAGAAAACTCATGATCAAAACCATTAGAATCACAAAACCTTTCAAAATTAGAATTTTCGAATTTGCCTCCATGATCACTTCGGATTCGAGTAATCATGTAGCCTTTTTCGTTTTGAACTTTCTTGACAAAAATCTTGAAAACCAAAATAGCATCACTTTTATTTGTAAGAAAGAAAACCCAAGTAAATCTTGAAAAATCATCAACAATAACAAAGGCATTGAGTTTTCTACCAAGACTGGCTACTCTACTAGGGCCAAATAAATCCATATGGAGTAGTTGCAAGGGTCTAGTAGTGCTTACAGAGTTTATAGAATGAAAAGATGACTTGGTTGCCTTATTCAACTCACATTCGGCACATATGGTGTCCTTTTTGAATGTGATGTCGTGCAAGCCTCTAACTAGCTTCTTGGTCGATAGCCTGGATATGGTATCCATATTGGCATGACCAAGACGCTGGTGCCATAGTAGTCGTTCATCTTTATGAGCAAATAAGCATCTACCTGCATTGTTAGTATTTCCAGACAAATAGAAAATATAAATATTATCCTCTCTTACTCCTTCAAAAGTAATGTCTCCCGTTGACCTATCATAAATAAGGTATTTGTTTTGTCCAAAGTTAATGTCATAACCATGGTCAGCAAGATGACTGATGCTGAGCAAGTTATGCTTTAACTCGGTCACTAGGCAGACATCCTTTATTACGGGAGAGGGAGGATAGCCAATAATACCATTACCTATAATATAACCTTTTAGGTTATTACTGAAGGATACATATCCTTCTCTCTTCATCGATAGTGATGCGAAAAGATGTGCGTCTTCCGTCATATGCCGCGAGCATCCACTATCGAGAATCCACTTACTCTTAGTTGAGGAGGGAAGGTCCACCTACATCAAGAGTAGATGTGACCTTTGGTACCCAAGTTCTTGAGGGTCCTGAAAAGTTAGTTTTTGGAAACCATGCATATATCTTTCTATCTACTAATTTTCTAATTCTATATTGTGGTAATATGTGTCCATGTAAACTATAATAAGTACATATAGCATTCCTATTTACATTAGGAGCATGCTGATGATGTCTATAATGAGGAGAAGTATGATGATTAGCATGGTGATGATGATTATACATAGAGTGATGTGGAGTGGCATGGTGATATTGTCTATATGGAACATCAGAGTAATATGGAGTAGCATGGTGATAGTGTCTATATGGAGCAGCATGGTGATGATGCCTATATGTAGAATGATGTTG
The DNA here is from genome assembly GCA_029216955.1 of Iris pallida. Lineage (NCBI taxonomy): Eukaryota > Viridiplantae > Streptophyta > Magnoliopsida > Asparagales > Iridaceae > Iris > Iris pallida. The sequence goes on from JANAVB010030220.1 coordinate 36,774,571, forward strand.
ATTGTGTCTTTGTGCAATATTGTGATGATTGTATCTATGTGTAGCATGATGATTGTGTATCACATGAGAGTTATTTCTACGTGTATGTGGTTTGTGTGTTTTATGGAAGTGTATGTACATAAAAGCAAGGTTACGTGTTGTAGGTGGATGACGTGGAAGACTAGTATGAGAAATGTTATGCTTTGTGTGTGTCTCATGTAATTGGGTTTGAGGTTGAACAACCTGTTTTCCCAATTTAGTCTCTAATCTCTTAGAGACAGCCTGCAGTTCAGTAACCTTAGCATTTAAACCATATATCTTAGTCATAGAAATCTTGTGTCTACTCTTTTCTTCAGCAAGCATCGTGTTGAGTGTTGTGATTTCTTGTGTTTGTTGCTCAATACGTGTTTCAGCATCATGAAGGCTTAGTTTAAGCTTCGATACCTCATCTGTGACTTCCGTGGGTGAAGTGTCTCTAATGTTATCAAGCAATAGAGAAAGTCTTTGAATTTTGACTTCATGACTTTTGATTTTGTCCTTGGCGTGTTTGTATTTACCAATGATCTTTTTGTGATCATCGAGTAAATCGATGAAAGCATCGCCAAGTTCATCAAAAGAGAAGTCGTCAAGAGTTTCGTTTGATACCTTATCGGATGTTGCCATTAGGCACACATTAGCCGTATCTTGAGGAGAGTCCTTTTCTTTCTCGGAGTCACTAGCTTCGCTTTCATGCCAAATGCTTGTATTGGCATATTTCTTTGAGGAGGTCTTCTTGTATGGCTTCTCATAGCGGTTGCTCTTCTTCAAGAATGGACAGTCTTTTCGGACGTGTCCAGTCTTCTTGCAACCATAGCAGGTTGGATCTTCTTCGCCATCTTCTTGTGGTTTCTTCTTCCTTCGATTGAAGCGAAGGAATTTCTTGAAGTTGTGGACCATAAGGGCTTGATCATCTTCTTCTGAGTTATCGTCATCCGTCTCTTCTGGTTCAGCCCTCCGTCGGTGAGCTTTGAGTGCGATCTCCTTAGCCTTAGGAGCAGGCTCTTCGAAGTCCTTGAGGTCAAGCTCATGAGTCATTAGCTTTCCTATCAAGGTCTCCATGGACATGGTTGTGAGATCATTTCCTTCAATGATGGCTGTCACCTTAGGGTTCCAAATTTTTGGTAGCCCCCTAAGTAGCTTACGAATCTTTTCGTGATTTGAATATTGCTTGCCGAGTGAAGACAAGGGGTTGATGATGTCGAGGAATCTTGTGAACATTTGCGTGATCGTCTCGTTTGGCTTCATCTTAAAAGCTTCGTATTCTTGAGTGAGACAGCTTATCTTGGATTCCTTGACTTGGGTGGTTCCTTCATGCGTTACTTCTAGGAGTTTCCACACTTCGTGAGATATGGTGCATGTAGATACCCTGTTGAACTCATTCCTGTCTATAGCATAGAATAAACCATTAATAGCTCTCGCATCTAGACTTGCCTGTTTCTTCTCCTCGTCAGAATACTTGTCATGTGATTTCTCAACAAGATCACCGTTGACAACTATTCTGGCGGGCTTTTTGTAACCGTCAGTGACGACAGTCCACAGGTCAAAGTCTAGCGACTTGAGATAAAAGCTCATCCTTGTTTTCTAATACGTGTAGTTAGTTCCATCAAATAGGGGAGGCCTATGAGTGGACTGTCCTTCACCTTGATTGGAAATCAAAGATTGTGTGGTTGCCATGGATCAGCTCTAGGATGTAAATCCTTGTAAAAAGAACAGAGCTCTGATACCAATTGAAGAACAGATGGCAACTCTAGAGGGGGGTGAATAGAGTTTATAGAGAAAATATCCAATTAAAAATTCAACTCTATCACAAACAAAACTAATCAGAGTAAATACAGAATTTAAAGTGAGAAGCAAGAGAGCATACGCAAATACAGCCGATTTTAACCTGGTTTCCCTCGTGGAGGACTAGTCCAGGCCTGAGAACTCTAGCTTAGGATTAAATCCACTATTTGTGAAATAGTAGTTTACAACCCGTGCCTTTTCTTCAGAAGAGCACGTCAACTTCTTACAGAGGATCGCAGTGGCGATTTGCTTGAAATTTTCCAAGCGACTTCTTCAACTCTTGCACAAGACTCCTAACTGAGAGATGCTGAGCACTCGAGACTTAGGAAGCTTGTGGCTAGTAGATGGGAAGGGTATGGCTTATTTGAGCTTAAGAGAGAAGAGAAGAGAAGATTGGATAGATTGAAATGAGAGAATTCTAGGCCTATTTATAGGGTTTTTGTAGGCAGAATTCGGCCAGAATTCGGGTAGAAAATTTCAAATATTTGGCCGTTGGACAACTTGCAACCAGCTAACCCTAAAATTTAGGTTGCTGATTTTTAGGGGACAGAGTTCGGCCCGAACTCTGTATGGAGGCAGAGTTCGGCCCGAACTCTGTCTCCAGAGCACAGAATGGTTCTAATGGACCAATGGGCTTATTTCTGGATGGTAGAGTTTATGGATCTTTGGGTAGGTTATAGGTCAAGTCTCAAGAGCTCAGCTTGACACAGTTTACAACAGTCTAGACTCAATAAAAGTATAAAATACAGACTCATATACAACTAAATTGTAAAGACTGAGTTGTCGTCTGACTTGAGCTTGGTGTAGACGTCGTGTGTCGTATTGAATTATTACAAATATTATTTAGTCAATGTTATCAATATTTGGTTGACTGTGACTTTATGTCAACAGATGTATCGCGACTTACGACAGTATTATTGGTGGCACGGAATGAAACGAGAGATAGCTCGTTTCGTTGCCAAGTGCTTGGTATGTCAACAAGTGAAGGCAGAGCACCAGAGGACGGCCGGATTAATGTAGCCGCTAGCCATTCCCGAGTGGAAGTGGGAGCACATCACTATGGATTTTGTCACGGGTTTTCCTCGGAGTCCTAGGGGACGTGACGCAGTGTGGGTGATTGTGGATAAAATCACCAAGTCAGCCCATTTTTTACCTTTTAGAGTGGGATAGTCGACAGAGGTATTGGCAGAGATGTATATGGAGCAGATTGTGAGATTGCACGGTGTGCCTATTAGTATTATGTCAGACCACGACTCGAGATTTACCTCACATTTTTGGAGGAGTATGCAAGAGAGTTTGGACACCCGATTGAAGTTTAGCACGGCATACCATCCTCAGACAGACGGCCAGTCAGAACGCACTATCCAGACGCTAGAGGATATGTTGAGAGCGTGCATGCTTTATTTTGGCGGTTCATAGGAGGACCATCTTCATCTTGTGGAGTTTTTCTACAACAATAGCTATCAAGCGAGCATTCATATGGCTCCGTTTGAGGCGTTGTATGGTAGGAAGTGTCGGTCTCCTGTTTCTTGGAGCGACATAGGAGAGCGACAGTTATTGGGTTTCGAGTTGGTCTTGAGCACAGCGGAGACAATGAAGAAACTACAGGGCTACCTGCGAGCAGCGCAGGATCGTCAGAAGCAGTGGACAGATAATCGTCGTCGACCCTTGGAGTTTAAAGAAGGCGACCATGTGTTCTTGAAGATATCCTCCACTATAGACACGATTCGATTCGAAGGACGTGGCAAGTTGAGTACATCGGGCCCTTTGATGTCTTGGAACGTGTTGGAGAGGTTGCCTATAGATTGGCCTTGCCACCGTCGGTAGAGGGAGTGCATGACGTATTCTATGTATCTCAGCTGAGGAGGTACGTGGCGGACAACAATCATGTGCTTGATCACTCTGAGATCACGGTTGGACCGAGTTTGTCGTACTAAGAGCAACCAGTAGGTATCCTCGATCGCCGAGTGAAGGTGTTGCAGAATCAATCTATTCCATTGGTTCGCGTGGCATAGAAGCATCACTTGCCAGGAGAGTCTACTTGGGAGCGCGAGGACGACATCCGAAATCGCTACCCGCAGTTATTCGAAGACGAAGAAATGTCTTGCATTTAAGCTTTTAAATTACTATCAATTTTCTTGCATTGCATTCGAACCCCCGACCATAATTTAATTTTGAGGACAAAATTTTCTTTAAGTTGGGTAGGATGTAAACCCCCAAGATTTTTTAATTAATTTAGTGATTTACAAATTATTATTTTTATATATTATTTAGCATTAAATAGTTAGTTGGTAAATATATATATATATATATATATATATATATATATATATATATATATAAAATTTCTATATATATATATATATATATATATATATATATATATATATATATATATATATATATATAATATGTGTGATTTATTGACACAAAGTCACAGTCAACCAAATATTGACAACATTGACTAAATAATATCTGTATTAATTCAATACGACACACGACGTCTGCATTAAGCTCAAGACAGACAACAGCTCACCCTCTGCTTCTCAGTCGTATTCAAGTCTGTATTTTATATTTTCTTTGAGTCTAGACAAATGTAATCTGAGTCATGCTGAGCTCTTGAAACTTAGACTATAACCTACCCAATAATCCCAAGCTCCACCAAACCAGAAATTGCCCAATGGTCCCCTTTGAACCACTCTGTGCTCTGGAGACAGAGTTCGGGCCGAACTCTGCCTCCACACAGAGTTCGGGCCGAACTCTGTCCCCTAGAAATCAGGAACCCTAATTTTAGGGTTAGCTGGTTGCTAGTTGTCCAACGGCCAAATTTTTGAATTTTCCTACCGGAATTCTGGCCGAATTCTGCCTATAAAAATACTATAAATAGGGCATGAATTCTCTCATTTCAAATCATCCAATCTTCTCTTCTCTTCTCTCTTATAGCTCAAATAAGCCATATCCTTCCCATCTACTAGCCACAAGCCTCCTAAGTCTTGAGTGTTCAGCATCTCTCAGTTAGGATTCTTGTGCAAGAGTTGAAGAAGTCGCTTTGACAATTCCAAGCAAATCGCCACTGCGATACTCTGTAAGAAGTTGACGTGCTCTTCTGAAGAAAAGGCACGGGTTGTAAACTACTATTTAACAAATAGTGGATTTAATCCTGAGCTAGAGTTCTCAGGCCTGGACTAGTCCTCCACGAGGGAAACCAGGTTAAAATCGCTGTGTTTGCGTATGTTTTCTTGCTCTTCATTTACTTTCCACTTTTTACTCTGATTATTCATAGATCGTGAAAGAGTTAATTTTTTAATCGGTTATTTTCTATATAAACTCTATTCACCCCCCTCTAGAGTTGCCAAACTGTTCTTCAATTGGTATCAGAGCTCTGTTCTCTTTACAAGGATTTACATCCTAGAGCTGATCCATGGCAACCACACAATCCTTGATTTCCAATCACGGTGAAGGACAGTCCACTCATAGGCCTCCCCTATTTGATGGAACTAACTACACGTATTGGAAAACAAGGATGAGTTTCTATCTCAAGTCTCTAGACTTCGACCTGTGGACAGTCGTCACTAACGGCTACAAAAAGCCCGCCAGGATAGTTGTCAACGGTGATCTCATTGAGAAATCACATGACAAATATTCTGACGAAGAGAAGAAATAGGCAAGTCTAGACGCTAGAGCTATTAATGCTTTATTCTGTGCTATAGACAGGAATGAGTTTAACATGGTATCCACATGCACCACATCCCACGAAGTATGGAAGCTTCTAGAAGTGACGCATGAAGGAACCACCCAAGTCAAGGAATCAAAAATCAGTCATCTTACGCAAGAATACGAGGCATTCAAGATGAAGCCAAACGAGACGATCACACAGATGTTCACAAGATTCCTCGACATCATCAACCCCCTGTCTTCACTTGGAAAATAATATTCAAATCATGAGAAGATTCGCAAGTTGCTTAGAGGGTTACCAAAGATTTGGAACCCTAAGGTGATAGCCATCATAGAAGGAAACGATCTCACAACAATGTCAATGGAGACCTTGATGGATAAGCTCATGACTCACGAGCTTGACATCAAGGACTTCGAAGAGCCTGCTTCAAAGACCAGGGAGATCGCTCTCAAAGCTCAACAACGAAGGGCTGATCACGATGAGACCGAAGACGACAACTCAGATGACGAAGACCAAGCTCTCATGGTTCGTAACTTCAAGAAGTTCCTTCGCTTAAATAGAAGAAAGAAGGAACCACAAGAAGACGATGAAGAAGAGCCAACCTGCTATGGCTGCAAGAAGACTGGACACGTCCGAAAAGACTGTCCATTCTTGAAGAAGAGCAACCGCTATGAGAAGCCATACAAAAAGAACTCATCAAAGAAATATGCCAACACAAGCATTTGGCATGAAAGTGAAGCGAGTGACTCCGAGGAAGAAAAAGACTCTCCTCAAGATAAGGCAAATGTGTGCCTAATGGCATCTTCCAACAAGGTATCTAACGAAACTTTAGATGACTTCTCTTTTGATGAACTTGGCGATGCCTTCACTGATTTACTCGATGATCACAAAAAGGTCATCGGTAAATACAAACATGCCAAGGACAAAATCAAAAGTCTTGAAGACGAAATACAAAGAATTTCTTTACTTCTTGATAATGTTAGAGACACGTCACCCACTGATGTCACTAATAAAGTATCCAAGCTTAAATTAAGCTTATATAATGCTGAAACACGTATTGAGCAACATACACAAGAAATCACAACACTCAACACGTTGCTTGCTGAAGAAAAGAGTAGACACAAGGTTTCAATGACTAAAATATATGGCTTAAATATTAAGGTTGATGAACTGCAAGCTGTTTCTAAGAGATTAGAAACCAAATTGGAAAAACAGGTTGCTCAACCTCAAACCCAATCACATGGCACAACACCACTCATGCTAGTCAACCACATCATCCTCATGCAGCACGTAACCATGCTTTTATATACACTAACTTTCATAAAACACAAAAACCACGTACACGTAAGAATACTTCTCATACTCATCATGCTGCACAAGGACACAACCAACATCACTCTACATATAGAAATCATCACCATGCCATGCCATATAGACAAGATCATCATGTCATGCCATATAGACAACATCACAATGTCATGCCATATAGACAAAATTATCATATCATGCCATATAGACAACATCACAATGCCATGCCATATAAACCACATTACCATAGACAATATCACCATGCCACTCCACAGCATTCTATGCATACTCATCATCATCATGCTAATAATCATACTTCTGCTCATTATAGATATTATTCTCATGCTCCTAATATGAATAAAAATGCTATATGTACTTACTGTGGATCACATGGACACATCTCACCACAGTGTAGAGTTAGAAGACTAGTAGATAAAAAGATATATGCATGGTTCCCAAAGACTAACTTTTCAGGACCCTCAAGAACTCGGGTACCAAAGGTCATATCTACTCTTGATGTAGGTGGACCTTCCCTCCTCAACTGAAAGTAAGTGGATTCTCGATAGTGGATACTCGCGACATATGACGGGAGACGCAAATCTTTTTGCATCACTATCGATGAAGAGAGAAGGATACGTATCCTTCGGTAACAATCTCAAAGGGCACATAATAGGAAGATGTCTATATGCCCACAAAGACGAACGACTACTTTGGCACCAGCGTCTTGGTCATGCCAACATGGATGCTATATCCAGGCTATCGACCAAGAAGCTAGTGAGAGGATTGCCCGACATCACATTCAAAAAGGATACGGTATGTGCCGAATGTGAATTAAACAAGGCAACCAAATCCTCATTTCATTCCATCAACTCTGTAAGTACTACTAGACCCCTGCAACTACTCCATATAGATTTATTTGGTCCTAGTAGAATAGCTAGTCTTGGTGGCAAGCTTTATGCATTCGTTATTGTTGATAATTTTTCAAGATTTACTTGGGTTTTTTTTTTCGCAAATAAGAGCGATGCTATTTCTGTTTTCAAAGTTTTTGTAAAGAAAGTTCAAAACGAAAAAGGCTACATGATTACTCGAATCCGAAGTGATCATGGAGGCGAATTCGTAAATTATGATTTTGAAAATTTTTGTAATGCAAATGGTTTTGATTATGAATTTTCTTGTCCAAGAACTCCTCAACAAAATGGTGTTGTGGAGCGGAAGAATAGGACTCTCAGCGATATGGCTAGAGTCATGTTGAATAAATTTTTACTTCTAAAATATTTCTGGGCAGAAGCTGTCAGTACAGCATGCCATATTTTGAATAGGGTGCTTATTCGTCCCATTACGAAGAAAACACCCTATGAGCTTTGGTTTGGGAGAACCCCCAATGTTTCTTATTTTAAAGTTTTTGGATGTAGATGTTTTATCTTTAACACCAAAGACAACTTAGGCAAATTTGATGCCAAAGCTGACGATGGTATTTTCCTTGGTTATGCCGCCAAGAGTAAGGGATATAGAGTTTTTAATAAACGCTCACTAATTGTGGAAGAGTCAACTAATGTGACTTTTGATGAAGATAACAGTGCAGTAAGTACTCTTGATGATGACGTTGAGCCATCAACTTCTACTCCAATGAATACTTCAACCGAAACTAATTCTCTGGAGGGTTTGCCTAAAAAATTTTCTTTCAAACCTTCTCATCCAGAAAATTTAGTGATAGGCGAAGTTTCACGTGGAGTAACTACCAGATCATCACTAAGAGACTTTATTGCTAGCACTGCCTTTATTTCACAAGTTGAGCCAAAAAACATTTCTGAAGCTTTTAATGATGAATTTTGGATTTCTGCTATGCAAGATGAACTCAACCAATTCGAGAGGAGCCAAGTGTGGGAACTAGTTCCTAGACCGGCTAATCATTCGATAATTGGTACTAAATGGGTGTTTAGAAATAAAGTGAATGAAGATGGTTCAGTCACACGCAACAAAGCTCGTCTAGTAGCTCAAGGATACAACCAAGAGGAAGGTATCGACTACGATGAGACGTATGCTCCTGTTGCTAGACTAGAATCCATTCGAATGCTTTGTGCATTTGCTAATTATCAAAATTTCAAATTATTTCAAATGGATGTGAAAAGTGCTTTCTTGAATGGTTTTATTAAGGAGGAAGTTTATGTAAAACAACCTCCTGGATTTGAAAATCACAAATTTCCCGACCACGTGTTCAAGCTAAAGAAAGCGCTATATGGCCTTAAACAAGCCTCCAGAGCTTGGTATGAAAGGCTGAGCAGTTTCTTGCTTGAGAAAGGTTTTTTAAAAGGGAAAATTGACACTACACTATTTATAAAATCTTTTAAAGACACCATTCTATTGATTCAAATTTATGTTGATGATATCATTTTCGGTTCTACTGATGAAACCCTCTGTCAAGAATTTGCCAAGTGTATGCAGACAAAATTTGAGATGAGCATGATGGGAGAGCTCAACTACTTTCTTGGTCTGCAAGTAAAACAAATGGCTAATAGAACTTTCATCTGTCAGTCAAAGTATACAAAGGACATGCTGAAGAAGTTCGATCTTGACAACGTCAAACCAATCAGCACTCCAATGGCTACCTCAACCAAACTAGAACCAGATGAGAGTGGCAAACCCGTTGATCAATATAAGTATCGAGGTATGATAGGCAGCTTACTTTATTTAACTGCTAGTCGCCCCGATATCAGGTTTAGTGTTTGCCTATGTGCTAGATATCAAGCAAATTCTAAGGAATCACACTTAATCGCGGTTAAGCGTATCTTTCGATACCTTAAGGGTACGGTTACTGTGGGCCTATGGTATCCCAAGACAACATCATTTGACCTCATTGGTTACTCTGATGCTGACTTCGCCGGATGCAAGGTCGACCGTAAAAGTACAAGCGGCACGTGTCACTTATTAGGAAAGACTTTAGTCTCCTTGTTTAGCAAGAAACAGAATTCTATCGCATTATCCACAACAGAAGCTGAATACATCGCAGCTGGACGTTGTTGTGCACAGATTCTGTGGATGAAGCAAACCCTTGAAGACTATAATCTATCTTTCATGCACATTCCTATATTCTGTGACAATACTAGTGCTATTAACTTGACTAAGAACCCTATCTGTCACTCACACACAAAACACATTGAGATCAGACACCACTTTTTGCGTGATCATCAGCAAAATGGCACGATTAACTTAGAGTTTATTGACATTAATCATCAGCTAGCAGATTTCTTTACTAAGCCATTATCCGAAGAGCGCTTCAAATTCCTTTGTCGTGAACTTGGAATTTTAGATGAAGCTGTCATAAATTAAAACTCACCTGCGTAAATATCGATTATATTATGATTCTCTTACGATGAACTTGCTATGGGTACAAGCCGAAAGGGTCCTTCTGACAACAAGGCGTAAAAGCCTAAGCGATACGGTGCACTAGTCCTCAGGACTACCGCTAGCTGGGATCCGGCCCCTGCAGCTAACCCATGGCAAATTCAAACTATTGAATTATAATATATTTCCTTGTTTATTATATGGTTCATTTTAATTTATTATTGTCTACTTGATATTTTCTAAGTTCATTCTGATGTTAGTATACCTCACTATCTACTTGATTGATTCCATCAAGCTTTTATCCTTATTTCTAACTATTTTTTCAACACTTAACCATTTTTTATCTTCTTGCCCATCTTTCTGTTCTGGAAGACTAATCCAGAACTCGGGCCGAACTCTGCCCCTAACAGAGTTCGGGCTGAGTTCGGTCCCATTGTTCCAGCTTCGGGGACAGCCTCAGCCGTTTGATCATTTTAGATCCTACGGTCCAGATTCCCTCCGACCAAAGAAAACCCTCATCTTATATTCGGGTTTTCATCTCTCTCCTTCATTCTTACCACCACCTTCACCTCTCCAAACTTTTTCCTACAAACCCTAACCCTAGTTTTCTATCAAGAGTGCTCCATTGCTCATCAAAATCAAGGGAAAGGGGTTTCTCATCATTCTCTTCCACTGTTTGTTGTTGATTTCAGGTATATCTCCTTCTTTCTCTCCATTTCAAGTTCTCTAATTTCTTGTAAATGGCTCCTCGCTTGCCCAATCGTGGGAAGAGGATCTGAACCGAGGGTGCTTCCTCTTCGAATCCTCCTCCTCCCATTGAGCAAGTAGCTGAACAACAACCCATTCATCTGTTTTTCAACCCGCCTAGTCCCCACGATCCTACCACTTATGATGACCGATTGTTTGTGTCGCTAGACGCTTCTAACGAGTGGTTTAGCGACTTTCGGACTCGTCCGGTGTTCGGGGGACATCCTATAAATTTTACAATCTTTTCTCAATATGAATCATTGTTTCGTGATCTATGTTTGGATGAGTTAGTTGCCTCAAACTTTGTCATTTACCGTAGCGCCATCCAAATGTTCTATTGTAACTTGACTCACGATACAACCCACATCTACTCCCGGGTTGCCGGTATTGATATTGCTTTTGATGCTTCTGAGTTGGGCGAGTATCTTGCACTTCATGATCTCGATACTTGGGATAAGCTTGTGGAAGCTCGCCAATTCCAATTTGTTGGTGAAACTTCTCTTGAAGGATTCAAGGAGGAATTATGTGCCCCTAACATAAGTCTTCGCAAGCTTATGGCCAAGCACCTCAACCCATATTTCTATGAGCTTTATCGAATCATTTTCAACACTATCTTACCAAAAGCTGGTTCCACCGATGAAGTTACATACTTTGAGATCTCTGCTTTATATCACCTTCATTATCGTATCCCCTTCAATCTTCCAAGGACAATGATGGACTGGATGATAAACTGCAGAAAGAAACCAAGAGCCTTGGTTTATCCTTTATACCTTCCTCTAGTTTTTCGTACGTTCATCGTTCCTATTCATGACTGTCAGTTCTTGCCTGCTCCTGCTTTTCTGTCCAAGACACGACGCCTTCAGGCAGTTGTTGCCTCTCCTGAGACTTCTGAGCAGTCTGATGATGAGGAGCCTGACGCCCCTCTACTCGGTCAGGATGCACCACCTCCACCTGCCACTCTTGAGTCTATTCAGACTATGCTCCGGGATCGTTTTGCTCTTGAGGACGATCGCTGGATGCAGATGGATTATCGGACTATGCTACAGATGAGTGCCCTCAGCAACTCGCTGCACGATATCCGGTATTCTATGTCTCGGTACCCCTCTATGCCCATTCCCATGGAGCGGGATCCTGATCGTGCTAGATATCGCATTGACGACCCCTGGGTCATGCGGTACCTGGATCTGGATGCTGCTATCGTGGACCCCAGCCGCTCTTTCACTGATCATTCAGACTCTGCTGGGCCTTCTCATGCTCCGTGATGGAGATTGGCTACTATCTGCTGCTGCTGATGATGATCTTAGTTGATGTTTTTTGATTTATAGTTATTTAGTTTGTTTTTGGATTTATGTACTTGGATATTCTATCACTCTGGTTTGACATTTGGCTCTATGTGATGACATTTTATGCTTTTCGTAGTTTTATATTTTATGCTAGTGACTCATTTTGATTATTCATATACTGTTTCTTCTCTGCATGGTGTGTTTGTATCACTATTAATTGTCTATACTGCAGTTTCTATGCTATTCATTCATCTGCAGTCTATATTGCCAAATGCCAAAAGGGGGAGAACTATGTATATTCTGGATATATTTGTTTCTTTTGTATATCTGTGCTTGTTTGTGCTTTTTGGAGATATTATTTATCAGGCCAACAGGTTCAATGCATTATTTAAGGGGGAGCTATTGTTTCTAGCTCGGCATCAATTATGGGGGAGCTATGTTTCTATAGTCAACTGTGTCCAGGTATGAATGTTGAATATACATATATTATTTTGCCAATTATCAATATGGGGGAGATTGTTGACACAAAGTCACAGTCAACCAAATATTGACAACATTGACTAAATAATATCTGTATTAATTCAATACGACACACGACGTCTGCATTAAGCTCAAGACAGACAACAGCTCAGCCTCTGCTTCTCAGTCGTATTCAAGTCTGTATTTTACACTTTCTTTGAGTCTAGACAAATGTAATCTGAGTCATGCTGAGCTCTTGAAACTTAGACTATAACCTACCCAATAATCCCAAGCTCCACCAAACCAGAAATTGCCCAATGGTCCCCTTTGAACCACTCTGTGCTCTGGAGACAGAGTTCAGGCCGAACTCTGCCTCCACACAGAGTTCGGGCCGAACTCTGTCCCCTAGAAATCAGGAACCCTAATTTTAGGGTTAGCTGGTTGCTAGTTGTCCAACGGCCAAATTTTTGAATTTTCCTACCCGAATTCTGGCCGAATTCTGCCTATAAAAATACTATAAATAGGGCATAAATTCTCTCATTTCAAATCATCCAATCTTCTCTTCTCTTCTCTCTTATAGCTCAAATAAGCCATATCCTTTCCATCTACTAGCCACAAGCCTCCTAAGTCTCGAGTGCTCAGCATCTCTCAGTTACGATTCTTGTGCAAGAGTTGAAGAAGTCGCTTGGACAATTCCAAGCAAATCGCCACTACGATCCTCTGTAAGAAGTTGACGTGCTCTTTTGAAGAAAAGGCACGGGTTGTAAACTACTATTTCACAAATAGTAAATTTAATCCTGAGCTAGAGTTCTCATGCCTGGACTAGTCCTCCACGAGGGAAACTAGGTTAAAATCGCTATGTTTGCGTATGCTTTCTTGCTCTTCATTTACTTTCCGCTTTTTACTCTGATTATTCATAGATCGTGAAAGAGTCAATTTTTTAATCGGTTATTTTCTATATAAACTCTATTCACCCCCCTCTAGAGTTGCCAAACTGTTCTTCATGATTGTGTGTTTGATATTTTAAGTGCTACTAAATATAGCCTACAATTATTATAAAGATTTTGTTACTTAATTACAATTTATAGGAATTTTATGGGATTATATATATATATATATATATATATATATATATATATATATATATATATATATTTTATATGTATATATAAAATATATATATATATTTATATATATATATTATATATATATATATATATATATATATATATATATATATATATATATAGAGAGAGAGAGAGGGAGAGTAGTAAAAAAGAAAAAAAAAAGAAAAGATGCAGTGGTGGTCGGGCCAAGTGGGGGACCGACCACAGTATGAAGAAAGGAAAGGAAAAAGAAAAAGAAAAGGAAAAGGAAAAAAAAGAAAGGAAAAGAAAAGAGAGAAAAAAATGTAATGCCTGTGTTCGTATTTCGTATTTTTGGAATACGTGTACGTATTTATTCCAGTATTATTATAAAGATTTTGTTACTTAATTACAATTTATAGGAATTTTATGGGATTATATATATATATATATATATATATTTATATTTATATATATATATATATATATATATATATATATATATATATTTTATATATATATATATATATATATATATATATATATATAGAGAGAGAGAGAGGGAGAGTAGTAAAAAAGAAAAAAAAAGAAAAGATGCAGTGGTGGTCGGCCCAAGTGGGGGACCGACCACAGTATGAAGAAAGGAAAGGAAAAAGAAAAAGAAAAGGAAAAGGAAAAAAAAGAAAGGAAAAGAAAAGAGGGAAAAAATGTAATGCCTGTGTTCGTATTTTTGGAATACGTGTACGTATTTATTCCAGTATTGCATGATTTTCTTGCTTAGTTTCCTCCCTGGCTTGGTTCATTCTTGGTTCGGGTTGGCTTGGTTCGGTTTGGGATTGCTATTGGTTCATCATGAACCAAGGGGTGAACCCCCTACCTACCACCACCATCCCCATTTATTAGCCCCTTTCTCCTTTCTCTCTCTTCATTTATCATCTTCTCCACCATCACTTCCTTACCTACCAGAGAGAGAGAGAGAGAGAGAGAGAGTTTTAGGCAAGTGCATCTTGCTTCATGGAGAAACTCAAACTTTATTGCTTCATTCTCTTCCTTACAGCATTTTAACTCACTTTAGTACTTGGCATTTCTTATTTCCATGGCAAGATTCTTGTAGATCTAAGTTTATTTCATTTTCGGATTTCTTGTGTTTTGATCTACTTAATCTTGTTATTTCTAAGTTTTGATGGTTCCATGTTGTAGAGCATTTCGTTCTACCCCATTTTGACCTATGGAAGTTCGAATTTGGGCTCCGGATGAAGATTTTATGAAGGTTGGAAGGCATGGACTCATAGTGTTCTTCTCCTCGAAAATTTGGAGAAGAAGAACAGTTCCCTGGCGCATGGCTGTACTTGACCGCATGAGTATTCATGGGGCAATTCGCCCCCAGCCGCATGAGACCCTTGTACTTCTAAGCCGCATGAAACTTAGTCCCAGCCGCATGAGACTGAGTCCCATTCTTAGCCGCATGGGCTCATTTCTCATCAGCCGCATGAGTCTATATGGACTTAGCCGCATTACTGGGAGCAAATATTTAACCGCATATGCAACTGTCAACCCCCCCAGCCGTATAAGCAATCCCATTGACCCAGCCGCATGGATCTTGCTCTGCGAGCCGCATGAACCTGAGTCCGTTCCAGCCGCATGAGAACCCTTTTCTGTGAACCGCATGCGCCCTTGACTGAACCTAGCCGCATGCGCCCTTGCCTATGTAGCCGCATGTGTGCTCGCTATATCGAACCGCATGGATTTCCCTCTCCCCAGCCGCATGAGACCCAGTTATTTCCTGGCCTCATGAGGCCCAACACCTTGGAGCCGCATGCGCCCTCGTCCTCCTGGCCGCATGCCCTTCCCTTCCCACTGGCCGCATGGGGATTGGTTTCCTGACCGCATGCGCCATTGCACTTTCAGCCGCATGCGCCCCCTTGTCTTGGCCGCATGGGATCCAGTGACCCTGGCCGCATGTGCTCTCCTAATTGGGCCGCATGTGTCTTACCCTTTCCTGATATGCCTGAGCCGCATGACTTCCAATAGTCTTGTGTACTATTATTTATCCTTATTTGCCCATATTTTGTAACTCCTTTATGATATATTTTATGCCCATTTTATATCCTTATGCCTTTTGTCATGAACTTGATAATCTCGAATTTACTTGATATGTTGGACATGATAATTGAGCACAACATGATAGTGGCCCGTCGTGGCGCACCCCTGACAAGTAAGCATGACACGACATGATAGTCGTCCGTTGTGGCGCACTCCTAACTAGTACACTTGGCATGATAACCTGACATGATTTATCTTGAATAGCTGTTGCGACGGCTACCTGACATGACATGACCTGTATAAATAACATGGACACCGTGGGCGATTGTGCTTGTACAAATAATCCAGTCCTGTCTTGCATCATGTCTAGGAGGGGACTCCTGAGTACCACGGTCAGGAGTACCTATTGAAATGGACTAAGGCTAATAACTAGATTAATACATTAGTCATAAAGAGATCTCCCAGCTACAGGCAATCCCGTTACCTGGGCACACCTTGGGATCTGTAACCTGCCGTCGAGTAGGGCACATTTTCAGCACACTGTCATGTGTTGCACCCTTCAAGCTACCTAAGGGTACATTTGTTTCCTGGACGATGTACCCACCTGAATTCAACTCTAAATCTTTTAACCCGGGTAACCTGGATGGTCTGCAGGGCTTGTGGCTGTGGAATAATCTCATTGCATCTTGCTAGTAATTAGGCTTGTGATAACCCTAGTTAGTTAAAGTATCAAGCCGTAGCTCTTGTTTGGCCGTGAAATGACTGGATGGAGTCTAACCAGTCTAGTCTTGTCCTGATCCTGTTCCAGATTACTGCATGACCAGAATGCTTGTATTTATTTTACCGATAAATGGTGAGCATCCCAAGTTCTGTTCAGACGAAGGGTTACAACCCCGGTCCTTGTTTGGTTTACGGGTTGTAACCTAGTTATCTGAATAGTTCCATGGTTATCTCGTCGTATATCATCCTGATATATTTTCTTTATTTCCAGTTTTTACCTTATTTATACTCTTGTGCTGATTGCTGGTTTTAGTTCCTAAGTGAAGCTCCCTTTGTGGCACTTGCTCTTTCTGGGGTCTGACCTAGCTGGTTTTGTGTGGCCAAATTTTGGAGCAGCTCCAGAGGATCTACCGACCTTCCAGCCAGATGGTGGCCACTAGACGGAACCCTGGCAACGAGTGGGTTTATTTTTTTTATCTCCCACTTAATTATAAACATATTCTTTTGAGGCGTTTAGCCGATGAGCATCTGTTTAGCTCGATTGTACTTTACTTATTGTCTGCCTACGGGCTGTAACATGATTAACAGATCCTAGGGTTGATCATGTATGACTAAACTCTTGCTAGTCCTAACATTTTGTAACGACTAGCTTCATGATCAGCTGAATATGTAATATTTGGGACGCCTTATTATTGTATATTTAATGATCATACATCTTGTAACATTTACTTGCTTGTGATTGAGATACTAGGTATGTTCATGACCATAGGAGACCGCTGGCTTGTAGATAAACCCTCATGTATCTAGACAGCCGTGACCGTATAGGGAGATGGATCCCATTTCATATACGTAGCTGGCTATGTCTGCCCCCGCTCTCCAGTATTCTGGTTCTGGGGCGTGACAAAAATATATATTAATAACAACTAAACCCCCCACTCCATGTGGGCGGGTCCCAGACCCCCATTTCCTTGCTGCGTACAGCAACTCACCTGAGCAAAACCCGAACCTGTGGGATTCCTAATTCCTAAACCCATTAGTATTATGTTTTTGTCACAACTTGTTATATATGTAACTTTTTTCACAAGCCTCAAAACCCTAATCTTCCAAAACGAAAGTTGAGGTTGATCATACCCTCTTCGCCTACGAATTCGTTTCACCAGCGACGGAGCTTTGTGCGCAACGAACGGAGCATCGGAAGTCAGCCCCGCGTCACCCACGGAGCAGTTTTTCCACTCAAGGTACCCTACTTCCCCACGACATAACTTTTTACTCGTAGCACCGATTTTCGATCCGTAAGATTTTCTGGAAAGTAGACTTGACCCTCTTCGAGATCCTCTAGGAGGATTTCAAAAACAGCCCATCGAATTGCTCGAAAAATTGAGACAAAGTTGAAGAAAAATCTGTTTTCTGTAATACTAAAAACTGTTTTAAAACGACAACTTGTCGGCCAATTTTCTTGCTATGCAGTAAAGTACTGTAGAAACTAATCAAAAACAGTAAAAGACAACATAACCGAGATCGTAATGCATCATCTGGATCATCATTTTGATTAGCATGTAAAAAGTAGATTGATGTTGAAGTTGAGGAAAAACCTGTGTTAAATTATATTAATTTTTTGAATTTTGTCCGATATGGCGTGCGCCCCGATAAATCGGGCGACGTGGTCGTATGCTATACACATCGAAAGGCACGTATGGACATTATCGATGTGTGGGAACTGACGGAACTCAGTTTCGTCGTGTATGCGCGACGAAATCAGTCCGTATCCGTCGAGATAACCCCGTAACGACGTTTTGCAAACTTCGTCCTAACCTCGTGTGCAGTCGTCGATTCGAGACAAAACTTGCGCCAACATGTCCGGATCAAAATTTTGGTCCTGTGTGCCAAGTTTGGTTCGATACTGAGAAGGTCGAATCGGAACCCCTTTTGGCGGGCCTGCGACCCACTCAAACGGACAAATTTGTACATGGCTCATCGGAATCCAAAACTGGATATACCATTGAGTTCCTCTCCTCAAACTGAAACTGTAGAAATGTAGTTTGACGACTTTAGAGACCATAGACTTTGGCATGCGTTTCGGTGCAAAGCGGGTCCAACGACGGACATCGTTTTGACCCAAAATTATGATTTTGCCCTTGTTCTAGAATTATACTTTTGGACAGGCGTTTCCTAGGTATATCTTTTACACCGAGTGCGTTTTTGATGTTTGTTTCAGCGTTCGGAGTTGTTTGGAGATTATGACATTTCTTAGCTGACATTGTGATTACCTGGACTTGCCACTTTGCACCATCAGGCAAGATACCTGGCCACCTTACTCCATGATTATTATATTTCTTATTTTCAGTTGTTATTTTTAGCATTTCTTATTTCACGATATTTAAAACTGTGCGTCCAAGTCACACTTGGGTGCAAGCGACTCTATCGGTCGTTTTTCTCGTTTTGTTTATTTCTCTTGCATTGACTCAGTCTAGTGACCACCCATTGATGATGAGGTATTGGTATATCTCATACGGCCTTGACACTTGTTGTATTATATAATGTGAGTCACATGTAGGATACGTATCCGCGTAGTCGGCTTGCCACCGATACGTTTGGAGCGTGCGACGGATAGGAGTAACTGCCAATAGAATTGCATGATAGAAGACTTGGCAGTTACTAGATGCACATGTCAGTCATAGAGATGATGATACTAGGCATTGGGTCGGGAGAACAATACCTGACGTATGAGCTTCGATTGCACTTCCCTTGTAACCCGGAAGCTCCGCTGGAGATACGGGTATGTTTAGCCTCTCAGGTTTGCTAATGTCGTTCTTGGAACGTCATGCGCTTGGTCACTGGTGCCCAAGAGGGGAATATACCGGATCCTATATTCAGCCAGGGCTCATGCGTCGAAGGATTGTATCTCAACTTCATATTCACAGTAGAATGGTCAGGAAACCGATTGCATGTATATCTTTTTCTCTTATTATATTATCACAGTTTATATGGCATGGTGTTTTCTTGTATCTTGCTATGTCCTCTGAGGATCTGGTTATCTCTCCAGGGTTAAACAATTTTCCACAGGAGTACGGAGCGGCTACATTGATGACGAGGCAGTTCCTTTTGACTTCTAGTCTATTTCTTATCTGAGACAGTTGTAGACATTATTTTTTCATCTCTTTTTCTTTCTTTTTGCGGAGGTTGGACTCTTATTTAGTGAGACTATTTTCATAGCTGTTTGGAGTGAGCATGTTCACCGGCTATCTTTTGATACTCTTATTTATTTCTTTGGACTCTGTTATCTTCTGTGTTGAGCTGTGATGAGATTAGATTATATTATTCTGGCCTGTGATTATTTTATTTACAGCTTATGTGCATATATGAGGATGCCACATATTGGAGTATTTTTGTATATATGCAGCTGGAATGTTCACGTACTTGGTCCTACGTATTTTGGGACTAGGGCGTTACAGCTGCAGTCTGACTTAGTTAAAATTATGTAAAGGTAAGTGCAAGATAGTCCGACTAACATGTCGGTGCCAAACAGCAATAAGTAAAGTAAGTAGTAAAACGAGCAGGGAAGCAAGGAACCCACTCGTGTCCTTCTACAATCATTCATCTAGTATTGACCATCTTGGAGGTTGAAGTAAGCTGAGTCCTCGGGAGTTGCCTCTAAATCTTGCCATGCAAAACAAGAGAGGTTAGACCTCTAATAGGAAGTACCGCAAGGAAGCATGATATGAGGAATAGAACCAGTGATAAGAGTTAAAAGTATGATAAATAGATCTCTGCTTGCTACTGGGGTTCGCACAACATCACGACACTTCAAGCTAACTTCCCAACCAAATAAGGACAGAAGTTGACCCGTCATGTCCTGACATTCTGCTCATCTCAGTAGTTAACATAGTAGGTACAGTACACAAACAAATCAATTTAAACGGCAATACAACTACTACGGCTTGCTAACTATAAGTTCCAAGTTGTCTTGGAAACATGCAATAAAAGATTCCTCAGTTCTTACTATGTACAAGCAAGGCTAGTCTATCC
This sequence comes from Iris pallida, assembly GCA_029216955.1. Taxonomy (NCBI): domain Eukaryota; kingdom Viridiplantae; phylum Streptophyta; class Magnoliopsida; order Asparagales; family Iridaceae; genus Iris; species Iris pallida. Next base: position 36,795,060 of record JANAVB010030220.1, read on the forward strand.
AATAATCAATTGTGCCAATCATGAATTAGATGAGTCCTAGTGGGACACCCATCATCAATATATGTAACAGTATAAGCATATACCACTCCCTGCCCGTGTGGCATATTTGCAGTATCTGTAGGAACCAGCCGGCATATCGGGGCACTAATTGTCCCAAGATGGTTGCCATGTAAGAACTCGGAAATCTATTCTCTCCATGCAATCGTTATTTTATTTACCTTAATAGTCCCTATGTTGATTGAAATCTTATGCCGTGGATCATGGTCATTCAGAATGAGTACTTCCGTACAGAGTACGATATACACAACTCTACAATGATGCCCATGCAGTTAGGTTGTAGGTCTTATATAGCGTAATGCGACAATCAAACCTAGCCACGAAATAATCATACCTTGACTATAAGATACACATGCTGCTTTTGTAGAAAAATGGAAGTCAACATGTGTCCATATGCCATGTTCGGATCGGCTAGTCGATCGCAATGGTTCATGGTTCATACATGAACGTGTCTCATTCAATTCAATAAGACGACTAGCCAGTCTCTTAATTCCAACTAGGAACACATGATCAATCATTAGTCAAGGTAACAATCAATGTCAATTCGGGACAAGAAATAGCCAAAAAGGCGCTATGAGCGGCAATAGATGGATGTCCATCTATGCAGCAGGATAAGTGGGTACCCATCTATGCGGCCATAGTTAACTCAGAATCCCATACGGCCCAAGAGTCAAGGGTCATGGCCTATGCGGCCAAGGATCGCCATGCGTCAAGGGCCAAATGGCCATACAGCATACGGCTAGGGGGACAGGGGCCATGCGGCAAGGCTAGCTAAGAGCTATACGACAAGGGGGAACGGGGTCTATGTGGCAAGACTTCCGAGAGCTATACAGTAAGGGGAAACGGGGTCTATGCGGCAAGACTGCTAAGAGCCATACGGCAAGGCTTCCAAAGAGGAGCCGCATGAAGACTGGAGTGCCTATGCGGCTAATGAGGAGCCGCATGAAGACTGGAATGCCTATGCGGCTAATAAAGAGTCGCATGAAGACTGGAATGCCTATGCGACAAATGAGGAGCCGCATGAAGATTGGAATGCCTATGCGGCCAACACTGTTCTTCTTCTCCAACGTTTCCGAGAAGAAGAACCTGGGAAGTTTGGGGTTCCCAGACTTCCCAACCTAACAATCCAAGCCAAATCTGGACTTCCATAGGTCAAAATAGGGTAGAATGAAATTCTCTACAACATAGAACAACTAGATTTGGAAAACAAAAAAGTTTGATAGGTCAAAACCAAGGAAAACCGAAAGTAACATAAACTTAGATCTACAAACATACACCCATGAAAACTAAAAACTCCAAGTTCTACAGAGACTTGAAATCAAGTAAGGAAGAGAATGGAACAATAATACTTGAGATCCATCATGAAGCAAGTTGTACTTGCCTAAGCTTTCTAGGTTGGTAGAAGAGTAATGAAGGATGAAGAAGAAGTAACTAAGAGTAATGAAGAGAGAAAAGTAAAGGGGTATAAATATCAAGCCAAGTCCAAATCTGCACTACCCATTCCTTCATACAAGATCTACCACTACTAAAATAAGTCATAATGGGGACAAAATTAGCGACTCCAAATAAATATGTCGCTAAGTTTTGTGCTTTTAGTGACGTTTTATATATACGTCGTTGAACGTCACTATCAGCGACGTTTGAGTGACAGTTAGCGACACAAATTATGTTTTGGACAACTGATGTCGCATTCTAGTCGCAAAACGTCACTGTTTTTTTTATTCAGCGACGTTTTGCGAAGCCACTTTTACGACGTCGCCATGTTTTAATAAATATTGACGGTAAGCGATGTCTTTAACTGACGTCGCTAAAACATTTCATATAGGGTTCTGGCCCGATCGATTTTTCATCTTTTTTACCTAAAATTTTCTAATCTTCCGCTCTTCCCCTTACCCTTACCTGCGGTAACCCTCTGCCCGACGACCCCATTCCTCCGACGACTCACTCCCTCCGACGACAACCCGACCAGTCTCTTCCGTCGCTGCTCCAGTCCCGACGACCCCGACCCAACCCCAATGCTGTGTCGGTAAACCCTAACCCTATCTCCCTTTTTCTGATACGACACAGATACGACCCTTTGACACACACGTGGACACTTTGACACACAAGTAGACACTTTGATACACACTGTGACACTTTGATACTTTGACACTTTGACAACACGTGGACACTTTGACACTATTAGGCCTCGTTTGGTTTACGGAAAGGAAATGTATTCCTTTGTATTTTCCATGGGAATCGGAAAGTAGGATTCCTGTCACATTTCTTTTCCGTTGTTTGGTTGGTGTAGGAAAGGGAAGCAAAAAATATAACAGTGGTAAAATAAGCATTAATGGTAAAATAAGCAATAACACATGGTTACTTTTGTAATAAATGTTGGAAAAAGAGGAGGGAAAATGAATCACATGGGTCATGAGTGGAACCATATTCCCTCCAATTTTCCCCCTTGTGAGGAAATTGATTCTCAAGTTTGTGGTTACCAAACAAAGGAAAGGAACAACTTTCCTTTCTTAGTTCCTTAAATCGGTGAACCAAACGAGGCCTTAGGATAATGTATATAGATGATAATGTGTATAGATGAGGACTAGGACAATAAGTATAGGTAACTTCAAGATAGGAATTGTTTTACCTATGAGTATAGGTAATGGCTTTACCTAGAGTGACTAGGTAATATATAGGTTTAGGAAGCCTATAGGTTTAGGTAATGGGTTGACACATGGATATGGGAGATACCTATGTTGTAGTGTATGGGGTATTGAGTTTGGGTATTAGTTTTTACTAGAGTTAAGGATAGGCTAGTGTATAGGTAATTAGGTAAATAGGCCATAGTAATGGTTTTACCTATGTGAATAGGATATTGGTAAGGCAAATACATAGGGTATTAGCCTAGTATAGACTAGAATACCTTGGTAAGCCAACGTATGGCCCTAAAAACCTAGGTGTGACCTAGTTTGACCAAGTTTGGCAAGGTATTGACCCAGTTGTCCTAGTGTGACCTAGAAATGACTTAGAGACCTAGAATTGACCTAGTATATCATGTTTATGATTCCAAAACACCAATTGACATTAATATTCTATATTTAGGTCTTCGAGGTACCGTATCGGATATTGTTGACATTTTACACTACCAAAATAAGTCAAATCAACGACGAAATAAGTCAATCCTAGAGTGTATAGAGTGAGTCTCCCTACTTCCTTCCTTCTCATTCGGGTCATTAAGTCGACTATTCCGCATCATAGGATATCTACCTCAATCTCACCCTAGAGAAGGGTGGAAATATTAATGTTAACCAAGGTTCACAGTAAAGGGACGGAAAGAAATTACATAGGATACATCATATCTATTACCACTTGTTGTATCATGATTACTTTTACAAGTGTTTAAATGATGTGCATGTATCTATCTTACAGAATTATCCTCAAATGGATATAGAGCTGAATTACTATTTGCGGAATCGTTCGTGGATGTACAACCGTCATTCTGATGACATGTGAGGTGTACGGGATGAATTCATAGAGGGTGTACACCAGTTCCTGCAGTTTGCCAAGGCGTTCTCTCAGTACATGGACGGTACCAAAATTAAGTGTCCATGTGAGAGATGTCATAACTTGAAATATCATCTAGAAGTGCATGTCACGTATCATTTATACCCGAAGGGTTTTATGTCGAATTACTATCAGTGGAGCGAGCACGGAGAACTTGTGTCTTTAGCATCGGAGTACGAGCCTTATGTGGATGTCCACAAAAATGCTCCTTACGACGATGGGTTGGTGAACATAGTTTTTGACGCGGTCGGGCCTAGTTTCGATCTGGATGATCATGATGCCCCTGAGGAGGCACCGAACACCGATGCTGCACAGTTCATGGAGTTGCTGGAGAATGCAAGGACTCCATTATATCCTGGTTGTGAGGATCATTCACCGTTGGAGGTGGTTACAAGATTGTTGAGTATCAAGTCCGATTTTAATATGTCGCAAGATTGCTGCAACCGTCTTATGGAGTTGCTTATAGAAATATTGTCTAAGGGTACGAAGTTGCCTAAAGACTTCTACTGGTCTAAGAGGATGTTAGATCGCTCTGGATGGGATACAAAAAAATCGATGCCTGTCGTAACCGGTACATGTTGTACTACAAAGACGACAAGGATGAAGATGCCTGCAGATTTTGTGGTGTCGATCGCTACAAGACATGTGGTAGAGAAAAGTCTGACGGTGCCAGGAAGCCTACCTCTTCGATGCACTACTTGTCGTTGACGTCGCGGTTGCAGCGGTTGTTTATGGTGAAGGAAACTGCAGAAAACATGAGTTGGCATAAGCGGGAACATACCGAAGCAGTGTTGGATCACCGATCTGATGGAGAAGCATAGAAGCACTTTGATCGAGAGTATCCAGATTTTGCTTCTGATCCGCGTAATATCAGATTGGGTCTCTGCTCCGACGGTTTTACCCCATTCGGACTTTCGGGATCCCAGTATTCGTGTTGGCCTGTGATCGTCACCCCGTACAATCTACCGCCTTGGATGTGCATGAAGACTCCGTATATGTTCCTCACCGTTATTATCCCAGGCCTGAACAATCCGAAAAAGAACATCGATGTGTATTTACAGCCATTGATTGATGAGTTGAATCAGCTGTGGAAAGTAGGTTCCAACACGTACGATGTATCTAGAAAACAAAATTTCCAGATGCGGGCAGCACTTATGTGGACCATCAACGACTTTTCGACCTATGGAATGTTATCTGGATGGAGCACGCATGGTCGTCTTTCACGTTCGTATTGCATGGACAGCACTAAGGCTTTCCGTTTGAAACACGGAGGCAAACCGTGCTTCTTCGATTGTTATCGACAATTACTGCCGAAGGATCATCCGTACCGGAGGAACATGAATGCTTTTCGTGCTGCCATTGTGGAGAATGCTAATCCCCCACCGAGGTGGCCCGGATATACGATATGGAAAGAGGTAAAAGATTTACCAAGAGCTATTGAGCAGCCTGCTACGGGCTACAAGTGTGAAGGATTTGGTCGCACTCATAACTGGACGAAGAGGAGTATATTCTGGGATCTTCCATATTGGAGCACCAATCTGATTAGACATAACCTTGATATCATGTATATCGAGAAGAATGTGTTTGACAACATAATTAATACAGTAATGGACGTAAAGGGGAAGACGAAAGACAATCCAAAGGCTAGATTGGACTTGGAAGAAATATGTAGACGTCCTGCATTGCATTTGATAGAGGCCGGGAATGGGAAGTTGAAGCAGCCTAAGGCAATTTTCTCACTGGAGAAGGAGGATAAAGTGAGGCTTTGTAGGTGGATTCAAGGTCTGAAATTTCCAGATGGGTATGTTTCGAACATGAGAAGATGCATCAACCTCAAGGAGAACAAACTGACAGGTATGAAGAGCCATGATTGTCACGTATTCATGGAGCGGTTAATTCTGATTGCATTTCAGGAATTCTTATCGCAGACAGTTTGGGATCCATTGACGGAGCTTAGCATATTCTTCAGGGACCTTTGTTCTAACAAATTGCTCGTTGATCGTCTAGAAAAGCAAGAGAAGGACATTACGGTAACACTGTGCAAGCTAGAGAGGGTGTTCCCTCCTGGATTCTTCGACTCTATGGAGCATTTGCCGATTCAACTTTCCTACGAGGCACGTGTTGGTAGACCCGTCGAATATCGATGGATGCACCCATTCGAACGAAATTTGAATCACCTAAAAAGAAAGGTGAAAAATAAGGCTCGGGTCGAAGGTTCTATTTATGAAGCCTATATTCTCGAGGAGATTACAAATTTCTGCTCCTCCTATTTCAAAACTCATGTTGCTATGAATAGAACGAGGGCTCCGAGAAACGACGACGGATATCAAAAATTTAATGATGGAATACTGAAAGTATTCAATGCGTCCGGAAAGCCTTCGGGGAAAATGAAGAAGAGATATTTGAATGACGAAGAGCTAAGGGCTGCTCAGTTGTATGTATTACTCAATTGCGATAAGGTTGAAGTGGAGAAGATAGAGGGATAAGTAACTCAGGATGGTGAGTTTACGTCATCTCAATGTAATAGTATAAGCTAATATTATTGTACTAATCGGCGGTTGCTTCGTTGTTTTCCAGCACATATAATGATGAGTTGAGGTTGGTTAGACCCTACCTAACAGATGAAGCATTAGAACAAGAAATGAGACGTCATTTTCCTTCTTGGTTGAGCGAATATGTAAGTAGCTCCGTAATTACTGGCCTCTTCTAATGCAACTGCACAATAAATAACTTATTATCTCTTCTTTGATATTCAGGTCGATCGTCTAATTTTACCCGAGATTGAATTAATTAGAACTCTTGCCAAGGGACCAATTACTTTTGTTAAAATATGGCCAAGTTATTGTGTCAATAGCTTTCGGTTCAAGTCGACAAATGCTCCGATCAGAGACAGCTTCCTGGATCTTGATTCCATGAAAAATAGTTGTTTGTGTATCAAGTCTTCGAACTACAAAGACGTCGATCCAGAAATGATTTCTTTGGCATCTTGCGAGAGATTATGGAGTTGTCATATAATAATGGCAGAGAACCTGCAAAGATCGTGTTGTTCAAGTGTGAATTATTCGATCCGATTGAAAATCAAGGTTGGAAAATTGACAAGCATGGTCTTGTGGATATAAACTACAAGCGTAGATATCAAGGCTACGAACCGTTTGTCCTAGCAACTCAGGCTCAGCTCGTGTACTTCACAACTTATCCGAGACGGGGAGCAACGAAGTCTGACTGGTGGGCAGTATGCAGGACTAAAGCTAGAGATACTTTTGATGTTGACGAAAAAGCTTACCAGGAGGACGAGCTACCTCTTGTAACCAATATTGTCGATGTGGACTCCACGGAAGTTATGCATTACACGACACAATATAGAAGATGTAAAATTGTCTGAAGAGGAAGACGAAGCCGACGAAGGTGAAGATGAAAGTGAAGATGAGGAGGAAGAGGAAGATGAGGTCGAGGAAGACGAACAAGATGATTATTCTGAAGATGATTGAGAGAGATATACTTATCTGAACTTAGATGTTTCTTCTAGATTATATTATCTGGACTTAGATGTTTATTGTAGAATGTATCATCATATGTTGTCTTGGTTATTATCTTAGCTTTGTTGTACTTTCATATTTCTAGTCTCTATTATTTGTTGTACTTTCATATTTCTAGTCTCTATTATTTGTTGTTTTATCATATGCTATTATCAGGTATGGCAGGTCGTCGCGGATCGTTCCGAGGGGGACGACGAGGTCATAATCCTCCGGTACTTCTTACAGGTACTGCTAGAGGACGGAGTTTTCCTTTGGTACCTCCTACTGGTACCGGCTCTGGATCCTCGTCGCCGATTACTCTTCTATATCGGACAGTAGCTGGGCCTGCAGGGACGACGTCACGTGGCATATCTCCTGGGATGAGTAGTTCCAGGCCTGTTGAGAGTGCTCGCCCGTCTAGCGTTCCTACTGCTGATACGATGATGGAGACGGATAAGTAGATGGCGGAGGCTGTGCCGACGGCCGACCAGGATCATGCAGATGATGCGTGCGCACCTTCGGAGGAGAAGATGACGGAGATCTGGATCGACGGTACAAAGTAGGTGTTTTGGTTTATAATTTTTTTTCTGTTTTTATCATAAATTAACTTTTTCATGAATATAATATGTCTGTATAGATATCGTCCCCCAGAGGTACAGAGATGTCTAGGCCACATACTGAGGCATAATTATGGTGGTGCTTGGATTAACTACTCTGATGCTCCGGACGAGAGAAAGGCCTACTGGTTTGCACGCTTCAAGGTTAAAATATATTTGCTTTTAACATGAATCATATAATTTTTGCATATTATATATAACTGATAAATATTTAGTTTGCGCTCTTCTAGGATATATTTTTCTATCCACCATACCGGGCCGAGCTTATCGAGGGGATGTTTCCTGCCGTCGCTGCCAAGCTGATCCGCGATGCTATTAATGATCAGAAAGATCGTGATCGTGCCGGAAAGAAGATCCAAGGTTGGATCATCCCTGATCAGTGGAATGCGATGAAGGCTCAATTCGACGAGCCAAGGTACAAGGAGAAGTCGGAGAAGGCCAAGGCGGCTAGGCAACATGCCTCGAAGTGGTACGGTGGGTCGATTCCAATGACGGAACATTTTCATCGTCTGGTATGTCTTTCTCTTTTAGAAATATTATTTTAATGCAAAATCGATAAACTATTACTAAGATAATATATTTAATTACAGGTAAGGAAGGTCGGTAACGTCGACATGGTGACTGTCTTCCTGGCCACCCATCGGAAGGGCGAAGACCTTATTGACGAGAGGGCCGAGCAGACCTAGTAAGTATTACAATACGTTATCTTAATTTAATACTTTGTGTCAATTTTAATATAACTTAGTAAATATGATGTAAATAAATATTCATGTAATTAGTAATAATAAGTACATTAATTAGAAATTAGAAATTATAGAGTACTATCCATACTTTCTAGGCCGAGTATCAGAGGCTGCGGGAACGGACGGCTGCTAGTACACCTGATGCAGAAGAGGCCGGTACTTCCTCGCGGCCCACTCAAGCTCCGTCGGTGGACGAGCTGTGGATGACCGCCACTGGTGGACTCCGTAGGGGTACGAACTACGGTACGGGATCCTATGGCGCCCTAGTTACGACCCAGTCCTCTAGGGCATCTCCTGCTAGTGTGCATGGTCCACAGCCATTCCAGGAGTCTGCCCGAGTCCACCAGATGTGGAGTCTCTCCGTGACGACCTGCTACGATGGATCGAGGAGCTGTCTCAGCATCCTACGGACGATCCTGCGCTGCTAGCATGATTAGATGCGCTCGACCGCGGCATTATGGAGCTCATGGAGACGATTGAGAGGACAGAGCACAGCATTGGAGGGTTAGAGCGTACGGTGACGGAGCTGCAGACAGAACAGGTAACCATGGCCGAGAGGCTGAGATTGGTACAGGATTCGATGGTCCAGAGCAGTGATAGAATATTATCTATCATGGATTCATACCACCAGCGACTTACAGCATTGGAGCGTACTGGTCCTCCGGGTGCGCCTTCATCGTCGTCGACTCCGCCACCTCCACCGCCTTCTTATTCGATACCGACTCCTCCGACGTCACTGCCTGCTCCATCGGTATCGATTTCACTTGAGGAGTATGAGTTGTTCTTATCCCTTCGTCGCGGTGGTGCCCCTCCTGCACCAGATCCCTAGTAGTCCTAGTTAGGACTGTTTGTTTGTGTTTGTTTGATCCTTTGTTTGTGACTTGGATATTTGTTGGTTGTGTAGACTTGGATGTTTGGATCCTATTCTATTTATTGGTTGTGTGTAGACTTTGGTTATTTGGTTGTAGACTTTGTTATTTGGTGTAGACTTTGTTATTTGGATACTTGTTGGTTGTGCCTATTCTATTTGTTGGATCCTATTCTATTTGTTGCCTGCTACATTGTGTTATACTGTTGTTTATGTTATTATTCGTTTCAATTAGATGTTAATGTGCTTCTGTGGTTTACGTTTAGAAGTCAATCTAGGCCAAAGTCAACTCTTGGTCAACTCTGGTCAACCCTAGAAGTCAAACTAGATCAACTATGGTCAAACTAGGTCCAACAAGTCTAAATTAGGTCAAACAAGTCATTCTAGGTCTAAACAAGTCTAGGTTATGTTAACTAGGTTTAACAATCGTTCTAAGTCCTAACAAGTCTATATTAGTCTAATCAAGGCTAAACTAGCCTATGCTAGTATATCAAGCCCATACAACCTATACAATACAAAGTCAAAACCAACATCACACAACCTATTATTGCATCTAGGCCTACACATGGAAATCACATATTACATACATATATATATATATATATATATATATATATATATATATATATATATATATATATATACATATAGGCTACCTATATGTATACCACACATACATATATATAATATATATATATAATTGTACACACACATAATATAATATATAGGATACCTACATATATACATAATATACTTAGATGCATATTACATACACATACATATTTATATACATTACATTATATATATATATACATAGGAAGATAGAAAGATAGAGAGTTAGAAAGAGTGAGGTAAAGGGAGAGTGACAAGTGTGTGATAGAGAGTGGGTGTGTGTGTGTGTAGGAGTGACTGAAACCTGTGTATGTAGGGACTGAAACCTGTGTACAGTGAGGGAAAATAGTGTGTGTGATTGTGTGTCATTCACATGGGTGTGTGTGTATATGGCCTGTGTTCAGCAAAACAGGGGATGTGGACTGTTGGTTATGGTGTGTGTTATTGAGTGTTCATTCATGTTGGTTATATGGTGTGTGTGTGTGTGTGTGTGTGTGTGTGTGTATATGGTGTGTGTTATTTAGTGTTCATTCCTGTTGGTTATGGCTCAATCATTCAAATACTCATATCTGGAATGAGGACTGTCAAGTCCTAATACCCAAGTAAAACCCAAACTGGGAATGAGGGGACTGTGCAGACCAAATCTCAGGTTTACATATTCTAGATTTTGAAAAATAGTCCAATATTGGTTATGGTTATATTTTTAAACTGCAGGGAGAAAATGACATTATGTATTTTATTTTTTTTATTTTTTTGCAGATTTAGCGCCGTTTATCGACGTCCACCAAAGTACGTTTGCGTCGGTAAACGTCGATAAATCTGCAAAATTTTCCAGGGTACCGACGTTTACCGACGTCCTTATACGTCGGAGAACGTCGGTAAACGTCGGTGAACGTCGATAATAATCCCAGGAATTATCGACATTTAGTGACATTTTAAACGAGGGTAAACGTCGGTAAATTCCCAGGATTTTACCGACGTGTAGCGACTTTAAACACGTCGCTAAACCACCGACGATACGACGGTAATCGTCGATAAATTCCCAGGTTTATTCCGACGCGTAGCGACGTTAAACACGTCGCTAATCCACCGACGACACGATGGTAGACGTCGGTAATATACCGACATATATATACATCCGTAAACGTCGGTACTTGCAACGTTTGGCGACATTTTAATGATCAGCGACTTACGTTTCCGCGACAAGTCCAAAACGTCGGTAATTGCGTCGGTAAATATTTTTAGCGATGAAATTTGTCATTTTAGTGACGTCTTTAGGCGTCGCTAAAACAACTTATTCTGGTAGTGTAGGCCATCCACCCCTGATCATGATGAACCAAGCTAAACCAAGTTGGTTCAATATGAACAAAATAAACCAACGGCTTAAGCAAAAGCAGAACATAAATTACAGACAATTAACTAGCATGAAATTACAGAATAAATTAAAGGAATTAAATACAGAACAAATACATGATAAATATTAAATAAATACATTCAAGCAGTACGCGTATAAAAATATGTATTCTGGAACGGGGAGTGACATCTCTACCCTCCTTAGAAAAAATTCCGTCCTCGGAATTTCAAATCCAAGCAGGATAGAAACATCAGAGATAAACTAATCTAAGTATAAGCAATTTTAGCGAGCAAGTCATCTTACAATATCAATAGCAAGTAATATATCTATATTTATCCATCTACAACATCAAGCAATTCTATTCATTGGGTGATAAGCATGAAGAATTAAGATAATCAAGGAATACGAAAAAAAGATATACCTTGTGAGTCAAATAGGTACGGATACCATGATCGGACATCATCCTCACGTTTCCACGTTGACTCTGCTAAGGAGTGATGACCCCAAGCAACACTGGCAAGGCTAATTGTTCGGTTCTTGAGTATCTTCTCTCTTCGGTCCAAAATGGACACAGGCTACTCCTCGTAAGACAGGTTGGTACCAACAACCAGCTCAGAATGATCGAGAATATGGCTTGGGTTCGATACATACCTACGCAACTGAGATACATGAAACATATCATGCACCTCTCGTAACGAAGGTGGAAGGGACAAGCGATAAGCAACATCGCCTACCCTATCAAGGATAGCAAATGGGCCTACGTATCGCGGACTCAACTTCCCATGAATGCCAAATCTAATGACTCCACGAGTAGGTGAGATCCGCAAGAACACGTGGTCCCCAACAGAAAATTCTAGCGGCCTACGATGCTGTCCATCTTGCACAACTCGAAGTCGCTCTTTAATCTCCTTAACCACTTCAACCGTCTGAACAATCACCTCTGGGCCAAACATCTTCCTCTCCCCGATATCATCCCATGCAAGCGAGGACATGCACTTCTTACCATATAGTGCTTCGAATGGCTCCATTTGGATACTGGCTTGATAACTGTTGTTGTATGAAAATTTGACTAACTGCAGGTGACTCTCCTAAGATCCTCCAAAATCTATGGTGCAAGCTCGTAATATATCTTCTAAAGTCTGAATTGTTCTTTCTGATTGCCCGTCTGTCTGTGGGTGGTAAGCCGTACTAAATCTTAACTTGGTATCCAGTCTACGATGTAAACTCTTCCATAAATGTGATATAAAGCGGGTATCTCTATCTGTCACAATACTGACAGGGACCCCATGCTGCCTGAAAATCTGCTGCATATACAACTCTGCCAACTTTTCTGTAGATTGTCCTACTCTAAAAGGAAGAAAATGTGCCACCTTTGTAAGCCGATCTACTATCACCCAAATAGCATTCTTACCACTTGGTGATCTCGGTAAACTGGTCACAAAGTCCATTGTGATATATTCCCACTTCCATTCTGGGATAGGAAGCGGTTGTAATTATCCAGCTGGCCTCTGTTGCTCTGCCTTCACTTGCTGATGTATCAAGCAATAAGAAATGAATCTAGCTATCTCTCTCTTCATTCTGTTCCACCAGAAGTGCTGTTTGATATCTTTGTACATTTTGATCCCTCCAGCGTGTATAGAATACGGAGAACTATGGGCTTCTGCCATAATCTCCTGTCTGATATCTCCACTTGGCACACATAGACGTGATCTAAATCTAAGTGTACCATCTTCGTGAATTTTCATCTCCTTCCTGAGTCCTGACTCACATTCTGTCCTAAGCTTTTGAATCCTTGGGTCCTGTGCCTGAGCCGTCTTGATCCTGTCTACTAAGTCGGATTGAACTCGCAGACTTGCCAGAATTCCTACACCACTAGGAAGTATAACCTCGATGCCCATCTCCTGAAGATCTTCTAAAATATATTTTTGTGATGTCCACATAAATGCGCCGCCTCTCCTGCTCAGAGCATCTGCTACCACGTTAGCCTTGCCTGGATGATACTGAAGCTCTACATCGTAATCCTTGATCAACTCTAACCATCTTATATGTCTCATGTTCAGTTCCATCTGAGTAAAGATGTACTTCAGACTTTTGTGGTCTGTGTACATGTCCACTCGATTACTGTACAAGTAATGCCTCTATAGCTTCAAAGCAAATACTACTGCCGCCAACTCCAAGTCATGAGTCGAATAATTCTTCTCATGGTCTCGAAGTTGCCTAGATGCATATGCTATCACCTTCCCATGTTGCATTAGGACACACCCAAGTCCCTTTCCTGACGCGTCATAATATACAGTAAAACCTCCGGGTCCAACTGGCAGTGTAAGAATAGGTGCCGATATCAAATTCTGTTTCAAATTCTCAAATGATGCCTGGCATTCTGTCGACCTGACGAATGACACATCCTTTCGTGTCAAGCGGGTCATGGTTGCTGAGAGTCTTGCAAAGTCTGATATGAACCTTCTGTAATATCCTGCCAATCCTAAGAAACTTTGCACATCTGCTACAGTCTTAGGCATTGGCCAACCTTTTACTGCTTCTACTTTCTTGGGATCCACTACTACTCCAACCCCTGATATGATGTGCCCTAAAAATGAAATACGGTCTGACCAAAACTCATATTTGCTGAGCTTGATGTACAACTGGTTCTCTCTCAGAACCTGTAACACTTTCTTGAGGTGATCTTCATGCTCTTCTTCACTAGCTAAGTATACGAGAATGTCGTCGAGGAACATAACGACAAATTGATCTAAGTATGTCATAAAGATGTGGTTCATCAAATCCATAAATATTGCTGGAGCATTGGTCAAACCAAACGACATTACTAAGAATTCGTAATGCCCGTACTTCGACCTGAATGCGGTCTTGGGCATATCTTCTTCTCGAACTCTAACTTGATGATACCCTGACCGAAGATCTATCTTGGAGAAAACACTTGCTCTGCTCAACTGATCAAACAAGTCGTCGATCCTTGGTAGTGGGTACTTGTTCTTTACTGTTGCCGCGTTGAGCTTTCTGTAGTCAATGCACAATCTTGATGATCCATCCTTCTTCCCTATAAGTACCACTGGTGCTGCCCATGGTGACTCGCTGTCTCGAATAAACTTCTTCGCCTTCAGTTCCTCTACGTGCTAATACACCTTGGCCTGCTCTGAATCTAACATTCTGTAAACTCGATCCGATATCGGTTTAGTTCCAGGTGCTAATTCTATACTGAACTCAATATCTCTAATGGGTGGTAGACCTGGAAGTTCCTCGGGAAACACGTCAATAAACTCTTCAACTATCTTCGGAACTTGAACTTCTTCTATTGTCGCTGCTATTCTTTCTTCTTATTGAGTTGCTACTGATCTGACAAAGGTATATCGCTCCATGCCTAGAATATTAAAAGATACACTCCCTCTATGGCAATCTATTATGGCACAACTGTCTTTCAGCCAGTCCATGCCTAGGATAACGTCAAAATTCTTTATAGGAAATTCTGTCAACCTGGCGGGTAAGGAATGCCCGCACACTACAACTCTATATGCTAGAATAACTCTACTAACTTCTACGAGTCCAATACCAGTGAGTATATTCAACCTCTCTGGCAATGCTTCGAATTTCATCCTTAGTTGTGTCACAAATTGTGCAGATATAAATGAGTGTGATGCTTCCGAATCAAATAATGCTACTGCGGGATATGAGGCGACGAGAATGTTACCTGCCACAACATCTTCTGATACCAATGCCTCTTCCAAGGATAGATTGAACGCCTACCCTCGGCCTCCTTGTTGGTTTCCATGTTGCGGCTTAGCCTGGTATTGCTGCTGGCCCCTGCCTTGGTGATGCTGGGGTGGTCTTTGTTGTTGCTGCTGCACCAACGATCCCTGCTGCCGAAACATCTGAGCCTGTGACATCAACGGGCGTTGTGCCAGCGGTCTCACTGCTACCGGTGGTCCTCCTGACCTTGAACTCATGGGACAGGTAGAAACCCGATGATCTGGACTTCCACATATTAAACATTGTCCGTTCAATGCCCGACACACATCTCTAGTATGCCCTGCCTTTCCACAATAAGTACAGCCCGTTGGGGGTTATTGGTTCTTCTTCGGTTGCTGTTGTTGCCTTGCTGGTGGTGCTGGCCCTCGTATTGCCATATTGTGAATTCGAATGCCAGGGGTTGCTGTAACTCAGGGCGCTACTCCCCCTTCTCTATCAATCTGATTATGTGATCTCTTCTGACCTCTAGTCCTAGATGTGATCCTCTGGATGGTGATCTCGTGCCTCCGAGTTGCCGTTAATACCTCATCAAAAGTTTGGTAGTTGTGCCCCTCTATCAATTGCAAAAGTTCAAGATGAAACCCTTGCTGAAACCTCATAGCCCTCTGGCTCTCCGTTGCTACCATCTCCGGGGCGAACCTACTCAATCTGTAGAACTCTGCTGCATAAGCATCCACTGTCTAGCCAGCCTGCTTGAGGTTGATAAACTTCTGTTATAGCTCAAACTGCACCACAACTCCATAATACTTTGTCTTGAATCTCGCAGTAAAATTGTCCCAAGTAACATGATGTCAGATGCCCACTTCTTCTGATTCCCACCAATCACGTGCGAGGTCTTGAAGCAACAGCTTCACTAGATCCACACGTTCTTCCGTCGGAACATTAGTCGCTGTCAAAATAGCCTCGATGTCCTTAAGTCATGCATATGCTAAAATAGCGTCTTTCGTGCCCTCGAAACGACGGGTGTTGTACTTGCAAAATCTGGTTGATGCTCTTGAATCTGTCCTCACCCCTCTATCCAAAGCCGTCTGCAATCCTTGGTGGAGTAATACATTCTGCTCTTGTTGCTGAGTGTGCATGCGTTGCTGGGCCAACATCTGATGTTGCTGAGTAGCCATCATCCTTCTCATGATCTTCGAAAGGACTGGTGTGTCTACTGCCATAGGGGTAGATGGAACTGTTGGTAGTGTTGGAACCTCCGGATACTGCGGTCCAGCTGTTGGTTTCACTATCACCTCTTCTTGGATGGTCTCTTGAGGTAGTACCGGCCTTTGATGCTGACCAACATGGTCATGTTGTTCGTGTCGTCCTTGTTGTTGCAGTCCAGCTCTGACAGATGCGGATGAAGTGTCCCTAAGAAAGGGGACAAGAGAACAATCAAATGATCGGACAGAAAAGATCAATGAAGTCAAAGGATACTGGAATGTCAAGCTAGGGTCGAGAATAACGAATGATGAGATCAAGTGGAAACATGTGTGATTGAGACATCCTATAAATTAAAATACCCTACAAGTCTGAAATTAGACCTGCATGGGCCACCACTAAAATCTTGTCACGCCCCAGAACCGGAATACCGGAGAGTGAGAGAATGACTCAGCCAGCTATGTATTACGGGTAGAAGAATACTGTATAATACGATCAATGCTGTCTAATGACGAGGGGGTGCATACTACATGAATGTCTCACTATGGTCACTCAACATCTATTGTCTAAATCATTCAAACAAGAAGTAATAATAGAGAACATGTAAGATAAAGCAGTAAGGCATCCCAAATGCTCAGTCAAAATGTTCTTGAGATCTGGCTGTACAAAACATAGCCAGATGATATAGCAAGGTATACACAATTGTTATCAGCTGTAGTCTGACTTAGTTACAATTATGTAAAGGTAAGTGCAGGATAGTTCGACTAACATGTCGGTGCCAAACGGCAATAAGTAAAGTAAGTAGTGAAACGAGCATGGAAGCAAGGAACCCACTCGTGTCCTCCTGCAATCATTCCTCTAGTATTGACCATCTTGGAGGTAGAAGTAAGCTGAGTCCTCGAAAGCTAGCTCTAAATCTAGCCATGCAAAACTAGAAAGGTTAGACCTCTAATAGCAAGTACCGCAAGGAAGCACGGTATGAGGAATAGAACCAGTCATACGAGTTAAAAGTATGATAAATAGATCTCTGCTTGCTACTGGGGTTCGCACAATATCACGACACTTCAAGCCAACATTCCAACAAAATAAGGACATAAGTTGACCCGTCATGTCCTGATATTCTGCTCATCTCAGTAGTTAACAGAGTAGGTACAATACATAAACAAATCAATTTAAACGGCAATACAACTACTACGGCTTGTAGCCATAAGTTCCAAGTTGTCTTGGAAACATGCAATAAGAGATTCCTCAGTTCTTACTATGTACAAGCAAGGCTAGTCTATCCAATAATTAATTGCGCCAATCATGAATTAGACGAGTCCCAGCGGGACGCCCGTCATCAATATATATAACAGTATAAGCAGATACCACTCCCTGTCCGTGTGGCAGATTTGCAGTATCTGTAGGAACCAGCCGGCATGTCGGGGCACTAATTGTCCCAAGATGGCTGCCATGTAAGAACTCAAAAATACATTCTCTCCATGCAATCGTTATTTATTTAGCTTAATAGTCTCTATGTTGATTGAAATATCATACCGTGGATCATGGTCATTCAGAATAAGTACTTCCGTACAGAGTACGATATGCATAACTCTACAACGATGCCCGTGCGGTTAGGTTGTAGGTCTTACATAGCGTAATGCAACAATCAAACCTAGCCACAGAATAATCATGCCTTGACTGTAAGATACACATGCTGCTTTCGTAGAAAAATGGAAGTCAACATGTGTCCATATGCCAATATTCGGATCGGCTAGTCGATCGTAATGGTTCATGGTTTATACAGGAACATGTCTCATTCAATTCAATAAGATGACTAGCCAGTCTCTTAGTTCCAACTAGGAACGCATAATCAATCATTAGTCAAGGTAAAATCAATGTCAATTCGGGATAAGAAACAACCAAAAGGGCACTATGAGCGGCAGTAGATGGATATCCATCTATGCGGCATGGCAAGTGGGTACCCATCTATGCGGCCATAGTTAACTCAGAATCCCATGCGGCCCGGGAGTTAAGGGCCATGGCCTATGTGGCCAAGGATCGCCATGCGACAAGGGCCAAACGGCCATGCAGCATGCGGCTAGGGGGACAGGGGCCATGCGGCAAGGCTAGCTAAGAGCCATGCGGAAAGAAAGAAACGGGGTCTATGCGACAAGACTGCCGAGAGCCATACGGCAAGGGGAAACGGGGTCTATACGGCAAGACTGCCAAGAGCCATACGACAAGGCTGCCAAAGAGGAGCCGCATGAAGACTGGAGTGCCTATGCAGCTAATGAGGAGCCACATGAAGACTGGAATGCCTATGCGGCTAATGAGGAGCCACATGAAGACTGAAATGCCTATGCGGCTAATGAGGAGCCACATAAAGATTGGAATGCCTATGCAGCTAATGTGGAGCCGCATGAAGACTGGAATACCTATGCGGCAAATGAGGAGCCGTATGAAGACTGGAATGCCTATGCGGCTAATACTGTTCTTCTTCTCCAACTTTTTCGAGAAGAAGAACTTGGGAAGTTTAGGGTTCCCAGACTTTCCAACCTAACAATCCAAGCCAAATCTGGACTTCCATAGGTCAAAATAGGGTAGAATGAAATTCTCTATAACATAGAACAATTAGATTTGGAAAATAAAGAAGTTTGATAGGTCAAAACCAAGAAAAACCGAAAGTAACATAAACTTAGATCTACAAACATACACCCATGAAAACCAAAAACTCCAAGTTTTACGGAGACTTGAAATCAAGTAAGGAAGAGAATGGAACAATAATACTCGAGATCCATCATGAAGCAAGTTGTACTTGCCTAAGCTTTCTAGGTTGGTGGGAGAGTAATGGAGGATGAAGAAGAAGTAAATGAGAGTAATGAAGATAGAGAAAAGTAAAGGGGTATAAATATTAAGCCAAGTCCAAATCTCTACCACCCACTCCTTTCTACAAGATCTAGGCCATCCACCCCTGATCATGATGAACCAAGCTAAACCAAGTTGGTTCAACATGAACAAAATAAACTAAGGGCTTAAGCAAAAGCAGAAAATAAAATACAAACAACTAACTAGCATAAAATTACAGAATAAATTAAAGAAATTAAATACAGAACAATTGTATGATAAATATTAAATAAATACATTCAAGCAGTACGTGTATAAAAATACGTATTCGGGAAACGGGGAGTGACACCCCCTGCTCCCCTCTCCCAGCCGGCCCCACCCTCCATGCTTCCCTCCTCCAGCCGCCCACACACCCTGCTCCCCTCCCCCAGCCACCCCCACCCCCTGCTCCCCTCCTCCAGTCGCTCCCACCCCCTGCTCTCCTCCCCCAGCCGCCCCCACCCCCATTGCTCCCCTCCTCCAGCCGCCCCCATCCACCCGCTCCCCTCTCCTCCACCCACACATACACACCCCTAAACCCAAACCCTAGCTACCCTCCCCCAGCCGCCCTCGTCCCCCTGTCCTACCCTCCAGCCACCCCCACTCACCTCCCAACCACCCGTATCCCCCCTACCTCTCCCCCCGAGCCATCTGTACCCCCCAACCACCAACAACCAAAACAGCCGGAGAGAGAGAGAGAGAGAGAGAGAGGGAGGGGGAGAGTCACGTACCGAAGAGGAAAAAAAGTCGCCGGAGAGAGTGAGAGTCGCCGGAGAGAGTGAGAGCGCCGGAGGGGGGAGGAGAGCGAGTGAGAGAGTAAAATGGAGAGAAATGAATCGTTGGAGGGGAATATAATTAGAATTTAGCGACGCTAATACTACCATCACTAAATTAGTCGCTATTAGCGACGTTAGAGCGACGTTTCGCGAAGACTAGCTCATGTAATTTATATACGTCGTTGTCACATCGTTTATTTTATCGCTAGTAGAGACTATTAGCGACGTTTCAATAAAACTTCGCTAATGAACACAATTTAGCGACGTTAATCGAACGTCGCTAAATTTACGTTGCCAATTAAGCAGATTTTAGTAGTGTAGCAACATTGGTCAA
Source organism: Iris pallida (assembly GCA_029216955.1). NCBI lineage: Eukaryota > Viridiplantae > Streptophyta > Magnoliopsida > Asparagales > Iridaceae > Iris > Iris pallida. The sequence goes on from JANAVB010030220.1 coordinate 36,815,252, forward strand.
GATGGTAAAAACATAGGCACGAGAGCTTATGATTGAAAGAAAGTAGAATTAGTTCAAACTCCTCAAGAATCTAAGTCATGTCCGATGTTGGTGCCTATACAGTTATCCTACAGATTTCTTATCGAAAGATTTGGTCGAAAAGATGAGTCAGGGATCTCTAAAATATCCTATTGGTGACCTTCCATTATGCTACCTTAATGAGTGATAATAACAAAGGGGATACTAGGTGGTAAGGCATTCTACCCAACGTACAAGAGTTAAACTAGTGGTGTGATGGGACAATGTATCATGTCTACATAGTATGGATTACTTTCTAACCTCTATCAAGCACGAAATAAGGATAAGAATTAATGGTATAGGGAATCAAGCAAGATGCAAATAAAGGGAGTCAAAAATAAAGTCGAGGAAGGAGGTCAAGTATATGGATGAGATCATAGACTCTAATTCTATACGTAGGCTTGCCTTGGTACGGTAAAGTAACCAAACAATTTATCTTGACCTGCATGGGCCACCACAGTTACGGACCTACAACCACTGTTGTCTACTGTATATTTTCTGCGGAAAATAGATCATGTGGGAGGTTGGCTTAAATGCCTTAATGAGTTCTAAGGCAGAGTAAATGTCTGGTTTGCTTTACAGGAAACATGGTAGCGCAGCACTACAAGGAGTGAAACCCTATGCTACAATGGGGTGACTCCACCATGAGGTTCCCGAAAGGGGTAATGCCTCGGCTTTATGAGCCAAGTCACAGCGGCGTAGCACCGCAAATAGGCAGGTAACCTAATGCTGTATGATGAAATTAAAGAGGGGTAGTCAGCACAACAAAGGGAAGGTGTTCCTCATGTTACAATGGCACGACACCACGATGAGGTACTCGGATAGGGGTAAAGCCTCGACTTTGCAAGCCATGTCGTTGCGGCGTAACACCGCAAGGGAGTCTAAGGCTTCATGCTGGGTAGTATGGCACTACAAAGAGGCGGTGACATCATGCTACAGTAGTATGACACTACGATGAGGTTTCCGGTAGGGATAATGCCTCGGCTTTAGGCCATGTCATAGTGACGTAGCACCACAAGGGAAGCGCAAGGCGCTTCATGCCATGTCTCTTTAATAAAGAACTCACCTATAGTGTATAGACAGAGACATCAGGCCGTCTTTTGAGGGTAAACTTGTAGATGCCCAAAATTATACACTTAAACCAAGCTGGCACAGGCCCTTTAATGTGCAGCCAGAAGCACATGTAACTACATTAGGTGAGTGGAAAGAATTTCAGCTATGGTGCAGAATTCAAGGCTTAGTCCATTCTTGTATTATAGTCTGTTGTTTGACCCATGCAGGAAGATTCAAGTCGTCAGCGACATCTCTTCTAATGCATGATAGATAGTTACTGTGGAAAACACTCAAACCCATATATATAGATATATGGGGGATTGTTGGGATTTTGGCCTTTGTATTAGAAATTTTAGTCCCACATCGGCTAGGCCAAAAAAAATGTATCTCTATATATAAGCTATGCTTGTTTCGAGATGCATAAGTGGTGTGGAGGTACACACGTGTGTGCCATGTGGGGGTATTTTTCTAGTGAAAAAAAGGCCAAATCAACAATGAAGCATTCATGTTTTTTGCTCTTGGGAATTAATTTCCAATAGAGCTAAGCCCCGTAGGGGCTTAGCGACTCGGACTCGGGCTCGAACTCGAACTCGGGCTCATGGTCTCATGAGACAATGTGGCATTTTGTTTGCGCACTTTGCACTTACAGCACATTAGGAGCAATTTTTCTACGCCCCGAACGTTCTGCTAACTAGACAGTTACAGCGGGGGCCTATATAAGGTTTTTTTCTCCTTCTCTATAAGAAAATAAATATACAAGTGTTTCTTAACACAATTCCACAAAGTTTGAGAGAGAAGCGAAGCAGAGCACCAATGCCACTTAGCCCTGCAGGAGTTCGTTGCCATTCGAGGAGTCAGAAGAGCAGAGTGTTCCAAAGTTCTCCGTCAAACTTGCTGGTTACTAGAAGCTGTTCGTGTGGGGCGAATTAAGCTTTGAGCAATAGTGATAATTCACCCCAGCAGGCTATTCTTTCATCTATCGTCTATCATCCACTTTGTTGCTGCTGCTAGCAATTCGATTTTTACTCTTTTTAGAAGTACTACAATTATTTGCTGCTGTTACAGAATCTCTTTAGATTTTTGTAATCTAGAATCTTCCAAGGATCTCTGTTGTGCACCTTCTTTGAAGTGTTGTCTTGAAACATTGTTTTTACAATTGTTTCATTTTCTCAGTTTTTTATCAAAAATTGTGTCCCGGGACTAACAGCCCCCTCCCCCTCCACAGCGTCGCACGCACCCCGCCACACCGTACAACACCCTCGACACCTCCACCGGCTGCAGGCGAAGCCCCCCGCCGGTAGTAAAAGGCTCAGACATATGCACTACACTACAGCGGAGATTCGTCGATAGTAGAAGGCTTCAATGATGCCAGTTGGTGCTCAGAGTTGGAGAGCAAGAGGTCCACAGGTGAATTCATTTTCACAATGGATGGAGCTGCTATATCGTGGAAGTCAAAAAAGTAGACTATGCTCTCGCAGTCATCCATAGAATCTGAGTTCTTTGTACTTGATACCGCAGCGGAGGAAGCAAAATGGCTTCGGGAGCTCATGTATGATCTTCTAGTGGTTGGGGCACAAATACCGGTAATACTGATATACTACGGCAACCAAAAATCTTTAGAACATTTCTGTCTCTTTAAAATGTTCTCAAATTATTAGCAATCTCATTTTATTTGCAAAAACAAAAGTTTGATTTCTACAAACTAAGAAAGAAAGAAAGTACAAGAGTACAATAATTTCTGGGGAAGTACAACTATAGGAATCTGATCAGAAGATGATCACTTTATCCTTTGGACGAAGTGATATTGAAGACACAAGCCTTTGGAGAATACAACAGCACTTTAGCAGGAGATTATGATCATTAGTCCAAGGGATAAAGTGATCGTCTTCTTATCACATTCCTATAGTTGTACTTCCCCAGAAATCATTGTACTCTTGCACTTTCTTTCTTTCTTAGTTGGTAGAAATCAAACTTTTGTTTTTGCAAACAAAATAGCGACTCTAGTGGGGACGACTTTTTCCTCCGACGAGAAAGTGACAACTCAATGTGATACCGTGTCGATCAACAAGACGCAGAAGACCTTGGTCGTGCAAGTCGACCAAACAGCCTAAGAAGCCATGATTAGTACTGTGGATGCTAGGTGTGCCACTGTGTGCCATACCCCAATCTCGGAGGATCGAAAACTAGCCATTGGGCGTGTCACGACCCGCACCCTAGAGTAAGGGGACGAGAAGTGGGTATGTCCAGCCTACGCCGCAGTGTCGGCAGTAGAACGCTGTCCTAGGTCAACCATCTAACAATATAAAGGTACCTGTACAGTATATACACTCCGAGTGGAGTTGACATAGCAAATACAGTCTCAATCACATCTAAGGTAGAGCATGATAAAATATAGATAAAATATGAAATCCACAAAGAGATACCGCAGATAGAAGTCTAAGTGTTTAAGATACACAAACCCAGAAAACATCTCAAATCTCAAATACAGTAATTCATAAAGTAAATACAACTCAAGACAACTAAAATAACTATCTATACAACCTCTACTGTGTCTCTTCTAGGCTAGCAGGCAACCTCCAAGCTATCTGTAAAATTTATCAACAGGTTCAGTCAGGACAGGAGCGAATATATCTTACGCAGATCATAACAGGTTAGAAAATATAACGTACAATAGAGTAAGATACATAAAACGCTGAAAGAAGACGTATATGAAAACAGAAGGATATGATAATAGGAAATATCTATATATGATAAGTAAGAACTGTAAGCAATATGTGATTTAAAGTACAATATGGTTATGTAAACGGGCTAGGTTATACAATAAAATGGGACTCCTTTGCACGTGGGTGTACAATGGACATATACAATTTCTTATACAATAGGATTGATCACATAACCATTTCTACTCTCCCTCCCTAATCAATACACAAGGATCCAATTCAGTTACGTTACCTTATACAATGGCTTGTACAATGGATTGTATAATAGAGCTCAATGTGATAATGAGAGTACAATATGCACAATGAGTGTACAATGATAAGGGTATTCAATAAATACAATATGTTAGTGAAACGCACATCACAATATGAATTTAGTGAACACAAAGGAGATAACATCGCAAAAGAAGATCCATATAGTACCAATCCGTGTTACCAATGTGTCAGCATCAAGTAAATTAATCTATGGCAAGAATAGACGTTCTAGCAAGTATGAAACGGTCAGAGAATGTACTCGCCTGATAACCTGAACAGCTGATAGGTATAGAGGTCCAAACTGAAGCCACAGAGTCCTATTTAGAGCAACACAGGTCAAGATGTATACGAGAGATGATAAATGAAATATACAATGCATCTGCATGCTGTCTAGGTCAAACTAGACTAAAGTCAACACTTGGTCAACTCTAGTCAACCCTACTAGTCAAATTATGTCAACTAGGTCAAGTCCTAGCCCAAACAAGTCTAACAAGTCTCACTAGGCCTAACCAAGCCTAGGCTAGCACTCACACAATCACAAGACAATGTGAACCACAACAATGAATAACATAAAATAGATAATATATATAAATACATACCTTCATACATACATGTATATCTACATTACATACATATTTATATATAGGCATATGTTACATCATGCATATTTACATAGTTACATAGATATATACATTCATGCACATTTATATACATACTTTTATACATTATATATGTTAACATTCATTACAATGCATTATATTTTACTTATACCTTTGATTGATTGATTCATTCATATATGACATTCATTCATGCATATTACATACTTACATTCATCTATATATTATATACATTGTATATAACATGTAAAAATAGAAGAGAAAAAAAAGAGGGAAAAACTGAAATGGAAAGGGAAGGAAAGAAAAATATAAGAAAAAAGGAAAACAGTGGACATATACATGCTTGCATCATATATTCTACATTACCATACATGCTATCATTATATATTGTATTATATTATTTATATATTATGCATTCATATCTATCATTAAATGTATACCTTGCATTCATATCTAGCATTCATTATATACTTTCATGCATACATTGTATATCATTCTTTCATTCATGCATTTATGCATTGCTTACATACATTATATTAATTGCATTCCTACATGCTTGCATTCAACCATATATATACATTAATGTAAAGAGGATATATATCAAATATATATATATCATTTCATTCATCTAACATATCATGTATTACATACTCTATATTCATTTAATACCCATACTACATAGGCTCATAGGTTACACAAAATGCATATATCGTATAGTAACTCTTCTACTTAAAACCAATACTGTATCAATTGGACCTCTACTAAATTCTAGGATTAAAGTATGTTATACCCCTTTGTGTTAGCTTTTCGAAACTTTAAACGAATCGCATTTTCGTGTCCGAAAGCTCCCGAAATCGCGAAAATACCGAAACACGTTCGTCTATCGTACAGCTGACACTCAAATAATTCTACAGAAAGTTACAGAAAGAATTTGGCTTAATAAAATATATATTTGAAAAGATAACTTCGATACGGTTCTTTTAAAAAAATGGAAGATAAATCGGAGTTCTAAGCTAAAAGTTATGAAATTTCTAAGTTGTATTGGTTAATAAAAACGTGAATGAATAATATGACGAATTTGAGTTGTTTTGGACAAAAGAACACATATAGGCCAAGATACTTGGATACCAACATAGGTATCCAAATGAAACTCATTCTAACCATCCTAACTAAGATCAATCCACTCTCTAACCATTCTAAAACCGAATTTAAATATCTATTTAAACTATTATCATACATAAATACACATGGGGTGTCCTAATTTGGGATCTATCAAGTAGGACACAAGACACATATCTAAAATCCTCAAGAGAGCTCCAAATGGCCTCAAATTTGAATTTAAATGGGACTCATGCATGAGGATAGATCCTACGGATTCAAAACTAATTTATATGCAAAGGAAATCGACTTAGATGATGATTTTTACCTATTGGGAGTGGAATCCCAATGAAATCCTTTAGGACACGGCTCCGATACGAAGATCCCTCAAAGTGGACACTCCTCCTTGCACTCCTCTTCCAATCATTAGTATCACCCTTCCCTTGGATAATGGGAATGATTGAGGAAAAGTTTGGTGAAGGAATGATTTGATTTGGAGATCAAATCAATGGAAAAGCTCTATAAAATTAGGGAAGAACAAAAGAAAAATAAAAGAGGCAAGATTGTAATGAATGAAATGAATCATTCTCCCCTAAAGGTGGCTGCCATAAAGAGTCTATTAGGGCTAATGGAAAATGTTCTAATTGCCCATCTCTAGTCTCATATGGTTAAGTCTAGACTAGGTTCAAATTTGGGGTCAAAATGATCGAGTTTTGAGTCTCTAACTTAACCATTCTAACATGATAAAAATTAGTTTAATTAACTAACTTAAATATTGGATTTTGTGGGCCATGCTTAACTTAATATTGGGTCCCATCTAGAGTTTAAGCTACCCGGGTCACAATACAAGTCGGAACGAGACGAAACTCAAACCCGACTAAACAAATCCAATAAAAACAATATTAAAAATATAAAATTTTCCCAAAATATTAAAATATGAAAAATGACCAAAATTATAATACATTAATTTAAATATTATTAAAATAATCTAAAATTTACCAATTAATCAAAATTCTAAATAATTTAAAAGTCACAAAATAACCAAAATACCCTTAGCCTAAAAAGTTGTAAATAGTCATTCTAATCACATGGTTAGGTCCCCATGGTCATGGTTAATCTCTAGGCTAAACAGTTCTAGGGTTCACTAGCTAACACATCAAAATTGTAATTCACCAATTTTAAATAGTATTAAATTAATTAAAAATTCCCATAAATCATAAATCCTATTATTAAATAATAAACTTTTACAAAAGTTCAAAATTACCCTCATTTTAGAAAAGTGGGTGTTACAGGGCGTGACGTTGTACGAGTCTAGATTGCACTTGTACAAGGCAAAACCATTACAATTTTTGGTATTTCTCAGAAATAACGACAGCACAACAAAACCAAGCAAATAAATTGAAGTCACAACAAGATATAAAGGAAATGTATCTCTTTATTAATTTTCTCAAATGATTACAAGACATGCAGCGGAATACAAAGTTTACAACTGATTACAAGACTTTTAATAGCCAACTGAATATACACTTGCCCTTTAGACTACTACTGAATATGCCGACTTTTTTACAATGAACTTGCCAATTTGGCTACAATCTCACTGGCACAACTGAGCTACACTGTTCTATACATTATGCCCCGTATAGCAGAAGACATCATTTTGAAAGAAGAGCTTCTGCACACACATCTGAATCATCGATGCCAAGCACTATTCAAACGATTTTCTCCATATGCAAGCACCTGTAATATTGTCCACAACGTGGGTCAGTACATCATCAATGTATTGGCGAACGGTGCTGGCCCAACTCATATAAGAAGAAAATACTAAGTATTCATGTTATAGAATATTATTAACAGTGGTCTTTCTCGTTGTCTTAGGGTCAATTTCATGTTTGTACCCAAAAAGAAGTAAACCGTGCAAATCTCATAATCAACATAATATAAAGCATATAGTTATCACACTTGGTGATTCGTACCCATGGTCGTATAGCCATCCCTGTATATCTATAATACTTACCTTTCCTACATAAGACATTGTTAGGAATAATATCATAATCTAATATATTTGTCACCGTTCAGGTGATTCTTACCAACAGTCGACATCTTTTCCTGTAATTGGGTAATAAATTACTCTGCCTGCATAAGACATCAATAGTACTGGACCTATCTATATGAAGTTCACTGGCGATGTCACTTCCCGCTCCCGTAGGAGCGATCATCCTCGTTAAGGTGCCATGCCGCACGAGCCTAGATTGTGCTCATGCAAGGCGGGTTCCATAACGGTCGATTACAACGGCTGCGACGAGGTCGTTGCACAGAAGTCCCAAGCAGAGACATTAAATAATAGCAGCAAAAATTTAGAACAAAAAATAAGTTATTCAACAGATGTATTTTTATTGATATTGAAACAATGATTACAATAAGGTGCAAGGCCAAGATTACAAGTCACTCAAGCTCACTCTTCTCACATTACAAGTCACGCAGCTCTCTCATCTCTCAATACAAGTCTTGAACCAGCGAATGCTTCGGAAGTCAAGCCGTTATAAGGCTAAGTCTGAACGCCATCGACATTTTGATTCCTCCGATTGACTGAGCGGGATGGGACACTATATCATACACCACTCATAAAAAGTTTCGTCCTTGAAACTAACTGAGTACACTTATCGACTTATAACTTGATTCAACATCCTACGTTTCTCGCACACATTTTTCTTATGCGTTGCCTCAATCCGAGCTACGCTCGTGCTACCCATAATCTTTTCTTCAAAACTCATGATCTCAAAATTCTCGACACTTTCCCCGTTCCTCAAGTCTCACTTGAATTCAACGTATCACTCTGTTGGATCGAGCACATATTTTAGGCATCCCCATAATACATACATTTCAACCAAGCCTCGTGAAAGCAAATTCCGCCATCACCACTCGAGTCGGATCATACACATATTTAAGCATCCTTGATATACATGCATATCAACCAAGCCTCATGACTGGCTCCTCCACAATTCCTATCTCTCCGTGCCGGAACGTCTGCCTAACCGCTAGGCGATGTCGTTAGGCTAAGGTCATCCGTCAGTATTGGAATCATAGTTCCCAAAAAATAATATCAACACTGACCCTATCCTAAGGTCAAAACAGATTGATAGTACGGGATTTTCTATCCAAGCTCGTATCACTCTGATTTCTAAACATCGAGCATCAATTTCCTGCACACATTCCAACATTCGTCGCACGGGGTCCGAGTCATTCAGCAAAGCCATCCTACGACAACTCATGTTTTAAACAATTTCTTGACATCTATATCACTCATTTATCAAGCCGTTTTGCATAATTTATCTCTTTGAACACGTTTGACATAATCCGCCTATCAATCCTTCCAAGTCAAGCACGCTACGACATGATTCATCGCTAAACTATAATTCACATTTCATACTCCCTAAGTCATTTAACTCAATTCACGTAATCGATCACGAGGTCGTCGACTGACTTAACAATATATTGTACCCCGATCTCACGCGAGTCAGATTATCCAAGGTGGGCATGAATCACCATGCACGCTCCCACGGGATAATCATCCTCATTAGGACGTAACTCTTGTTTTGTGTCTAGACTAATTCATTCTCGATGCGTGGATTGTACCTACTCAATCCTCAAGTTTCATTCATTCGTCAATCACAAGTCCTACAAGTCCTCGAATTTACAATCGCATCAAACCAACAAGTCGAGACAATAAAAGTTGTCGTGACCTAATTTTTCGAGTTCGATTATTCCCACGACATGAATCACCATGTCAGCGCTCACGCGGAACGATTGCCCCAAATACGATGCGACGCATGTGCGAGTTGCGCTCACACAAGATAAGAATGTTGACGCTGTGGTTATCTGCGTAACCATCAAGACGCTTCTGTTTTCATCCATATTTATTTCGATTAAAATCCTAAGTCTATCAGAACAATAACACTTGCACGATCGTCATTCCTCAAATTAGAGTAACCCCGAGTTATCGCATATCGATCTTTGATACGTCTCAATACCATCGATGATATACGTAACCTGACGATCTTTCTTTGAAACGAATTTTGAGTCGTACGAATGATGCTATCGGCCGACTGGATAATCTTTTCGACATTCAAATTCAAGTTCGATCATCATCTCTCAAATCATTCACAACATCAATTTTCTAAAACCCAAATTCGTGTATTATTCATCCATCTATCTTAAGTCATCGAGCAATATTTTTTTTCAAATTATATCATTCCTTGCTAACTCAAATCATCGAACAACATCCATTCCAATCTTCAGAGTCATTTTTAAACATTCGAATCAAACTTTTCATGCACGCTATCTTTCCATCGTACTAACTTTTCGTATACGATCCGCATCAATTTCCTCGATCAAGTCATCCATTCGTACACCCTAACTTTTCCTCGATTCGCTTTCACCTACTCAATCATTTTGTATTTTATACTCATGCAATCACTATCCCGTGCGCATCATCTCTAATTTGCTTGAATCGACTCGTCCAAATATTCAAGACTATAACTTATTCAATCGTACTCAATCTACGGCTTTGCATAAGGCGACGCTTGCTGATAGACACACCGACACCCCGCATCCTCAATCGATCGATCGATATCCCTGAGGCTATCGTATACACTACTCAGGGATGAAGTTATTCAATAAATACTCAACTTATCATTCGATTCACAATCGACTTCTTTAAATTTTCTGTTCGAACCATTCCTCGAATTCCAAGCACGCTCATCTAGATCTCACCGACGTTAGCGTCACTCGATAGCACCCCTATCGATAGTCATCTCACTTTACCCAATCGAGTTTAACTCATTGTCATACGAGACGGATCGAATCTCGCACTCGACTATTCTAAGGTCGACGTAACTTTGGTGTATATGCCCAGCCCGACTTAGCCAACCGTGCTTACGTGAACCATCTTTTTATTTCTTGTCAAAAACTGTTCTCCTACGTTTTTCAAATTATTTAGACTTATTGTATGGACATCCCATAGGACAATTGAGAGAGAGCGTACCAACGTTATCAACTTTACGGACGCAACACTTCAGAGTTTACGGAAACAACGGAGTTAAAAAATTTAATCGATAGTCCAAGAACGTAAAGCCGTGCTCTGATACCATTATGTTACGCTGTTACCCTCGAAATCCGTGTTACGTATTTTTGTATACGTGTACATATTTCGGGTCCATATTTTTATTAGTCATGGTTAGCTAGTCATGATTTTATTTTTAGTATGTTGCATTGGCATGGTTATTTTGGCATTTCATTGGTTATGGCTTAGCTTGGTTCGATTTAGCTTGGTTTGGTTTGCTTTTGGGTTCATCATGAACCAAAAGAAAACCCCTACCTACTACCACCATCATCATTAAAAACCCAACTCCCTTTCTCTCTCATCTTTACTCTTCATTTATTTTTTTATCTTCTTCCTCTTAACTTCTCCACCTACCAAGAGAAGCTTAGGCGAGTGCAACTTGCTGCATGGAGAAACTCCATTTTTGTTGTTCTATTGTCTTCCTCGCGAGATTCTAAGATACTTTAGAACTTGGCATTTTTTATTTTGATGAATATTTTCTTGTAGATCTAAGTTTATATTATTTTTGATTTTCTTGGGTTTTGATCTATTAAACTTAATTATTTTCATGTTTTGATTGTTCCATGTTGTAGAGAATTCAATTTTACCTAAAATAGACCTTTGAAAAGTTGGGTTTTAACTTGTTTTGAGGAAGTTATGGCCAAAAGCAATTTTGGCCAATTTCTAGTTCATGTGTCCTGATTTTGGCAGGGACGATGAACAGTGCCGCAAGAATAGTGCCACAGCCGCAGGAATGAATAGTGCCGCAGCCGCAGGCATGAATAGTGCCGCAGCCGCATGAGATGAATAGTACCACAGCCGCATGAGTATAAATAGTGTCGTAGCCGCAAGGATGAATAGTACCGCTGTCGCATGGATGAATAGTACAACATAAATAGTGCTGCAGCCGCTTGAGCATGAATAGTGCCACAGCCGTAGGAATGAATAGTGCCACATCCGCAGGAATAAATAGTACCGCATGAATAGTGCCGCAGCCGCATGAATAGTGCCGCAGCCGCAAGAGATGAATATTGCCGCAGCCGCATAAGATAAATAGTACCGCAGCCGCAGGCATGAATAGTGCCGCAGCCGCATTGATGAATAGTGCCACAGCCGTATGGATGAATAGTGCCGCTTGAATTGTGTTGCAGCCGCATGAGATGAATAGTGCCGCAGCCGCATGAGATGAATAGTTTTGCAGTCGCAGGCATGAATAGTACCGCAGCCGCATGGATGAATAGTGCTACATGAATAGTATTGTAGCCGCATGAGCATAAATAGTGCCGCATGGAATGAATAGTGCCGCAGAATGCCACATAGGGCCTACTTTGGCTGTTTTAAGTCCTATTTGGCCAATTGTGGCCAGAATTTCTCCCAACTCCCAACATGAAAGTGGTAGATCTTTTTCTTGGCTTCAAGAGCATGTTATTAACTATTTTATGCAAGTTTTTTCATTTATTATAATGTAAGGATAGAACATGATAGTGGCCGTCGTGGCGCACTCTTGATAAGTAAATATGACATATAATCTGGAACGCCGTTGCGACGGCTATCTCGACATACTAGTAATCCTCCTCTTGATACCACGGACGATTGTGCTTGTACAAATAAACCAGTCTTGTCTTGCATTATTTCTAGGACAGGGACCCCTGAATACCACGGTCAGGGGTACCTACTGAATTCAACTAAGGCTAATAACTAGAATAATCCAGTAGTCATGAAGAGATTTTCTAGCTACAGACAATTCCGTTATCTGGGCGCATTATGTGGACTTGTAGCCTATCGACGAGTAGGGCACATTTCCAGCACACAGACACGTGTTGCATTCTTCATAAACGGACATTCGACCTGGATAACCGGATGGTCGGCAGGGCTTGTGGCTATTGGGATAATCTCATTGCATCTTGCTAGTAACTAGGCCTGTAATAACCCTAGTTAGTTAAAGTATCAAGCCGTACTCTTGATTGGCCGTGATTGATTGGATGGAGTTTATTCTAGCTTAGTCTTATCTTGATCCTGTGCAAGATTGTGACATGACATAATTATTGATGCTTGCCTTAACAATAACGATCGGGGGTCCAGTTCTGTTCAGGCGAAGGGTTACAACCCCGATCCTTATTTGGTTTAAGGGTTGTAACCTGGCTCCCGGAGCAGTTCTGTGTCCTCTCTTCGTTTATTGTCTTATTGCAACTCCATGCCATGTTCGTTATGTATTACCTTACCTTAATACCATGATTATTTATGCTAGCCTTAGCAATAAAGATCAGGGATCCAGTTCTGTTCAGGTGAAGGGTTACAACCCCGATCCTTGTTTGGTTTAAGGGTTATAACCTGGCTCCCGGAGCATTTCTGTGTCCTCTCTTCGTTTATTGTCTATACTGTACCAATAGTATTTGAGACGGGTTTCTATTCAGGTGAAGGGCTACAATCCCGGTCCTTATTTGGTTTAAGGGTTGTGACCTGGCTACCTAAATGATTTTCTCGTACTCAGTTTACTGTTGTTATCTCCATTATTATCAGTTCTTTATTTTTTATCTTTAATATATTATGATATGATGTTTTAGTTCCTAAGTGAAGCCTCCTTTGTGGCACTTGCTCTTTCTGGGGTCTGACCCAGCTGGTTTTGTGTGGCCAGATATCGGAGCAGCACCAGAGGATCTACCGACCTTCCAGCCAGATGGTGACCACCAGGCGTAACCCCGGCAACGAGTGGGTTTCTTTTTGTTCTCCTATTTTATTGTAAAATTATTCTTTTGAGGCGTTTAGCCGACGAGCACTTGTTAGCTCGGTTGCACCTTTATTTACTGTCTGCCTACGGGCTGTAACATGATTGACAGATCCTAGGGTTGATCATGTATGACTAAACTCTTGCTAGTCTTAACATTTTGTACGACTAGCTTCATGATCATCTAATATGTAATGTATGGGACACCTTGCTATTGTATATTTGGTGCTCAGACATCTTGTAACTATTATTGCTTGCTTGAGATTGAGATAATAGGCTTGTTCATGACCATAGAAGACTGTTGGCTTGTAGTTAAACCCTCATGTATCTAGACAACCGTGACCGTACAGCGAGGTGGGTTGCACTTCAATATACGTAGCTGGCTATGTACGCCTCCGCTCTCCAGTATTCTGGTTCTGGGGCGTTACATGGTTTAAGTGGTGGCCAATGTAGGTCGTGTAAATCAAGATATGTGAGGATTTACCGAATAGATGTCTCAATCGACACTCGCCCTCGATCTCTGCTCGTATCCTCTAAATCTTTGAACTCTTGACCTGGTCACATGCTTGCATCTTTGATCTATCATGGTCCTTCCTTATTGTTTCCTATGTCATCTTCTTCAGCGGTATTGTTCCTGGACCTGTCGATCAGTAAGGCGGAGCACCTCCCGTGGACCAGCAGCAACCTAGCGATCAAGCCCAGCATTCCAGAGTAGCCTTCAGAGTCGTGCCTACCGGAGGAGAACCACCCGTTCAGCCCATCCAGCCTGCAGAGCCTAATGATGGCACTTTGGTAGGTCTTATCAGGTCACTATTAGCCTCTCAGGATCAAAGAGGAGATGCCTTGCACCAGACGGTGGCAGACGCTTTGACCAGAGGAGGTCATCAGGGTAATAGCGCGGCCAACAGCTTCAAGCGCTTGAACCCTCCCTTCTTCGACGGTAGTGTAATGCCTGTGGTTCGTATTACGTATTTCTGGAATACGTGTACGTATTTATTCTTGTATTGCATGATTTCCTTGCTTAATTTCCTCCCTAGGCTTGGTTTATTCTTGGTTTGGTTCGGTTTGGTTCGGTTTGGGATTGCTCTTGGTTCATCATGAACCAAGGGGTGAACCCCCCTACCTACCACCACCACTACCATTTATTAACCCTTCTCCTTTCTCTCTCTTCATTTATCATCTTCTCCACCATTACTTCCTTACCTACCAGAGAGAGAAGAGAGAGGTCTAGACAAGTACAACTTGCTTCATGGAGGAACTCTGATTTTATTGCTTCATTCTCTTCCTTACCGCATTTTAACTAACTTTAGAACTTGGCATTTTCACTTTCCATGGCTAGATTCTTCTAGATCTAAGTTTACTTTATTTTTGGATTTCTTGGGTTTTGATCTACTAAATCTTGTTATTTCTGAGTTTTGAGGGTTCTATAATATAGAGAATCTCGTTCTACCCTATTTTGACCTATGGAAGTTCGGATTTGGGCTCCGGATGAAGGTTTTATGAAGCTTGGAAGGCATGGGCTCATAGTGTTCTTCTCCTCGGAAATTTGGAGAAGAATAACAGTTCCCTGGCGCATGGCTGTACTTGACCGCATAAGTAATCATGCGGCAAGTCTCCCCAGCCGCATGAAACCCTTGTCCTTCTAAGCCGCATGAAACTTAGTCCCAGCCGCATGAGGCTTCGTTACATTCTTAGGCGCATGGGCTCATTTTTCATCAGCCGCATGAGTCTAAATGGACTTAGCTGCATTACTGGGAGCAACTATTTAACCGCATATGCAACTGTCACCCCCCCCCAGCCGCATAAGCAATCGCATTGACCTAGCCGCATGGATCTTGCTCCGCGAGCCGCATGAACCCGAGTCCGTTCCAGCCGCATGAGAACCCTTTCCTTTGAGCCGCATGCGCCCTTGACTGAACCTAGCCGCATGCGCCCTTGCTTATGTAGCCGCATGTGTGCCCGCTATATCGAGCCGTATGGATTTCCCTTCCCTCAGCCGCATGAGGCCCAGTCATTTCCTGGCCGCATGGACTTCCAGAAACCCTGACCCGCATACGCCTAGGGCTTCCTTCTAGTCGCATGAAGCCGCGCCCCTGCTCCATGTTGAACCCAAACCCTTGGCCGCATGGAACCACTGATTCAGCCGCATGGGCTGTTCTCTTCTAGCCGCATGAGATCATTCCTGGCCGCATATGCCCTAGCCGCATGGCTCTTCTATCGCCCTGTATATTGATATTTTATTAGACATTTTACGTCCATTTTATATCCTTACGCCTTTTTGTCCTGAATTTGAAACTCATGAATTCATTTGATATGTTTGGAATTGATAATTGAGCATGACCTGATAGTGACCCGTAGTGGTGCACTCCTGACATAATAACCTGACATGACCTGATAGTGGCCCGTCGTGGCGCACTCCTGACTAGTACACTTGATATGATAAACCTGACATAATTATCTGATAAGCTGTTGCGACGGCTACCTGACATGACATGACCTGTATAATGATCTGGACACCGTGGGTGATTGTGCTTGTACAAATAATCCAGTCCTGTCTTGCATCATGTCTAGGAGGGGACTCCTGAGTACCACGGTCAGGAGTACACATTGAAATGGACTAAGGCTAATAACTAGATTAATACATTAGTCATGAAGAGATCTCACAGCTACAGGTAATCCCGTTACCTGGGCACGCCTTGGGATCTGTAGCCTGCCGTCGAGTAGGGCACATTTCCAGCACACTGTCATGTGTTGCACCCTTCAAGCTACCTAAGGGTACATTCGTTTCCTGGACGGTGTACCCACCTGAATTCAACTCTAAATCTTTTAACCCGGGTAACATGGATGGACTGCAGGGCTTGTGGCTGTGGAAGATTCTCACTGCATCTTGCTAGTAACCAGGCCTGTGATAACCCTAGTTAGTTAAAGTATCAAGTCGTAACTCTTGCTTGGCCATGAAATGATTGGATGGAGTCTAACCTGTCTAGTCTTGTCCTGATTCTGTTCCAGATTACTACATGACCTGAATGCCTGTATTTATTTTATCGATAAATGGTGAGACTTCCAAGTTCTGTTCAGACGAAGGGTTACAACCCCGGTCCTTGTTAGGTTTATGGGTTGTAACCTGGTTATCTGAATAGTTCTATGGTTATCTCGTCATATATCATCCTGATGTATTTTCTTTATTTCCAGTTCTTACTTTATTTATATCTTGTGCTGATTGCTGGTTTTAGTCCTAACATTTTTTAACGACTAGCTTCATGATCAGCTGAATATGTAATGTTTGGGACGCCTTACTATTGTATATTTAATGATCATACCTCTTGTAACCTTTTACTTACTTGCTTGTGATTGAGACACTAGGCATGTTCATGACCTTAAGAGACTGTTGGCTTGTAGATAAACCCTCATGTATCTAGACAGCCGTGACCGTATAGCGAGATGGATTCCATTTCATATACGTAGCTGGCTATGTCTGCCCCCGCTCTCCAGTATTCTGGTTCTAGGGCGTGACATAGTTTAAGTGGTGGCCCATGCAGGTCTTGTAAATCAAGATATGTGAGGGTTTACCTAATAGATGTCTCAATCAGTATTCGTCCTTGATCTCTGCTCGTATCTTCTGAATCCCTGGATTCTTGTCCTGATCACATGCTTGTATCGTTGATCTGTCCTGGTCCTTCCTTATTGTTCCCTATGTCGTCTTCTTCAGCGGCATTGTTCGTGGTCCTATCGACCAGCAAGGCGGAACACCTCCCGCAAACCAGCAGCAACCTGGAGACCAAGCCCAACATTTCGGAGTAGCCTCCAGAGTCGTGCCTTCTGGCGGAGAGCCACCAGTCCAGCCAGTTCAACCTGTAGAACATGATGACGGCACTTTGGTAGGACTCGTCAGGACCTTGATAGCTTCCCAAGACCGGCGTGGAGATGCCTTGCACCAGGCAGTGACGGATGCTCTGACCAGAGGAGGTCATCAGGGTAACAGCACGGCCAACAGCTTCAAGCGCTTGAACCCTCCCTTCTTTGACGGTAGTGAAGATGCTATCGCAGCATATGCATGGCTTCAGGACACAGAGATGATTCTAGAAGCAGCCAGGACCCCAGAGAACGAGAAGGTAGCCGTGGTGCGCCTACAATTGCTAGATCTTGCTCGCAGCTGGTGGGCGGCTCAGGCCGTTGGATTAGTAGCACCTATTGCTTGGGCAGTATTCAGAGAGAGATTCCAGACCAAGTATTTCGATGCCGTGGCTCGGTATGACCTACAGACGAGGTTTACCAATCTGAAGCAAGGAGGCAGGACGGTCGACGGATATGCGGCCGAGTTTTCCAGACTCAGTCGGTTTGCTCCCACATTGGTGGCAACCGAGTATGATAGAGCCCAGCAATTCCAGCAAGGGCTTCACCTGGAGATTCTATTGGTAGTGAGCAGTTTGAGCATCAGACTTTTGATGCAGTTTTAAGAGCAGCCCGAAGGCATGAGTATACCTTCCAGAGGATTGTGGATCGGACCGGAGGTCGGAAGAGATCCCACGGCCAGATGAATGAGTCATCAGCACCAGCCCCGGCAGCCAGGGCTTTGACTATTGGAGCTCCGAGGCGAGCGGCCTCAGTGACGTCGGTTCAGCATTCCACCCCGACGTACCCTCAGCAGCAGCAGCAGAAGCAGAAGCAGTCTTCCGCAGTGGGATGTTCTTATTGTGGGAAGCCAGGCCATGTGGTGGCAGAGTGCCGCAGGGCACAGGGATTATGTCTGGCTTGTGGAGCACCAGACCATAGGGTTAGATCCTGCCCGAACAGGGGTGGTTCATCATCGTCCAACCTTTCTAGCTCTTCGGTGAGAGGACCAGTTCCAGTCCAGCAGCAGCAGCAGTATCCATTACCGAGGCCCTTGCCGCCTCAGACCCAAGTATTCCAGCAGCAGAACCCCCAGCATTATGCACAAGCCCAAGCCCAGAGTCAGAATAAGCAGCGAGGATTTCAGCAGAGGGGACCAGCACCCCGAGGGCACGGTCAGGCTATGGTGATGATCGCAGAGGAAGGATTGGCACCAGGAGAGGTAGTGACAGGTACTATTCTCGTCAACTCCTTTCCAGCTTCAGCTTTATTTGATTCTAGTGCATCGCATTCATTTATGTCTGTACGATTCACGATACGGGTAGGATTGGAGCCCGAGTCATTATCAG
This sequence comes from Iris pallida, assembly GCA_029216955.1. Lineage (NCBI taxonomy): Eukaryota > Viridiplantae > Streptophyta > Magnoliopsida > Asparagales > Iridaceae > Iris > Iris pallida. The sequence continues at coordinate 36,834,052 of JANAVB010030220.1, forward strand.
TAAGGCTTAATATACTTACTGGTAACGGACTTGTTGGAGTAGATAGAGTGTTTTCCTCGTGTCGGATCGTAGTTAGCGGTAGAGAGTTTCCCGCTAGATTGATAGAGTTTCCGATGGCCGATTATGATGTGGTCTTAGGAATGGATTGGTTGAGGAACCAGTATGCTAGAATAGACTGCCATATTGGTAGGGTTGTTTTTAGTATTCCAAGCGAGCCAGAGTTTTCCTTTTCTCGAGGCGCAGTTGAGCCTTCTCCTCCAGTATTGCAGATGGCAGTAGCAGCAGTACAGTTGCCTCGGATAGTCGAAGAGTTTCCAGATGTTTTCCCAGAAGAACTTCCAGGGATGTCGCCAGAACGGGAGATCGAGTTCACCATAGACTTGATTCCCGAGACAGCCCCAGTATCAGAGAGAGTCTACAGGATGGCGCTGTCAGAGTTGGAGATCTTGTACAAGATCATTGAAGAACTCAGAACCAAGGGATTCATTCGTGCTAGTGGATCGCCTTGGGGAGCCCCGATGCTTCTTGTAAAAAAGAAGGATGGTACGTCCAGGTTATGTGTTGATTATCGTACCTTGAACTCAGTGACAATCAAGAACAGATACCCTCGTCCGAGGATAGATGACTTGTTTGATCAACTCAAGGGGGCTTCAGTATTCTCGAAGATTGATTTGCGCTCAGGTTATCATTAGATCAGAGTCAGAGAGCAGGACATCCCGAAGACAGCTTTTAGATCGAGATATGGGCATTGGGAGTTCCTTGTTATGCCTTTTGGAGCAACCAATGCGCCGGCAGTATTCATGGACCTCATGAATTGCATCTTCATGCCCTACTTGGATCAGTTTGTGATTGTGTTCTTGGATGACATCCTGGTCTACAGCAAGAGTGAAGCGGAGCATGAGCAGCATCTCCGTGTGGTTCTTTAGATTCTTAGAGAGCGCCAGCTGTATGCCAAGTTCAGTAAATACGAGTTCTGGCTCGATCGCATTTCATACTTGGGTCATATCATCACCAGAGGAGGAGTAGAAGTGGATCCCCAGAAGATTGTGGCTATTAAGTCATGGCCAGTGCCCAGCACAGTTGCAGAGGTTCGTAGTTTTCTTGGATTGGCCGGCTACTACCGGCGGTTTGTTTCAGATTTTGCTCAGATTTCAGTGCCATTGACGCAGTTGACCCGCAAGGATGCACAGTTTGCTTGGACAGCAGAGTGCCAGGATTCTTTTGAGAAGTTGAAGCGAGGCTTGATAACAGCTCCTATTCTCATGCTTCCAGATGGGATCGGAGGATTCTCAGTGTACTGTAATGCTTCAGGCAGAGGTTTAGGATGTGTTCTGATGTAGCATGGGAAGGTAATAGCTTATACCTTACGACAACTTCGTGATCATGAGAGAAATTACCCAATCCATGACTTGGAGCTGGCAGCAGTGGTGTTTGCACTTAAGTTGTGGACGCACTACTTGTATGGAGACAGGATGGAGATTTTTACCGACCACAAGAGCCTGAAGTATGTTTTCACCCAGAAGGATCTTAACATGCGCCAGAGGAGATGGTTGGAGCTTCTTGTGGATTATGATGTCAACCTGCAGTATCATCCTGGGAAGGCCAATGTTGTTGCAGATGCATTGAGCAGGAGAGCGGGAGTTTATTTTCTAACAGCGCAACCAGAGCTGTTAGCAGACCTTCAGAAGATGGGTATTGAAGTTGTCCTCCCTTCCAGTGTGGCATTGATGGCCAGCATGCAAGTTCAGTCCACTATCGTCGAGAGGATCCGGATGGCACAGTCGGCAGATTCCAAGCTTCAGCGACTCAGAGCAGAGTGTGAGGCAGAACGAAGACCAGAGTTATGCATTCATAAGGATGGTACACTTCGACATGGTAAGCATCTTTGTGTACCTAGTGGAGATATCAGACATGAGATCATGTCAGAAGTGCACAGTTCACAGTATTCCATCCATCCTGGCAGTACGAAGATGTACCATGATATCCGACAACATTTCTAGTGGAATGGCATGAAGCGGAAGATAGCTCGGTTTGTCTCTCGGTATTTGGTTTGCCAACAAGTTAAAGCCGAACATCAGAGACCGGGTGGATTTCTTCAGCCCTTACCGATTCCAGAATGGAAGTAGGAGCATGTGACCATGGATTTTGTGACTGGACTACCTAGATCCCGGGCTGGCAGAGATGCTATCTGGGTTATAGTTGATCGGCTCACGAAAGTGGCTCACTTTCTTCCATTCAGAGTTGGTCAGTCGACGGCTCAGCTAGCAGAGATGTACCTCAGACAGATTGTCAGGTTGTATGGAGTGCCAGTCAGTATCACCTCGGACCGAGATTCAAGATTTATGTCGCACTTTTGGCGTAGCTTACAAGAGAGTTTGGGAACTCATCTCCAGTTCAGTTCAGCCTACCACCCTCAGACAGATGGCCAGTCAGAGCGCACGATCCAGACTCTTGAAGACATGTTACGGTCTTACACACTTGACTTCAGTGGTTCATGGGAAGATCACTTGCACCTGGTAGAATTCTCGTACAACAACAGTTTCCAGGCCAGTATCCAGATGGCACCGTTCGAGGCGCTGTATGGCAGGAAGTGCAGATCCCCGTTAGCCAGGGATGATGTTGGAGAGAGACAGATGCTCGGTCCAGAAATGATTGCCCAGACAGTTGAAGTGGTCAGGCGAGTCAGAGATCATCTTCGAGTTGCCCAAGATTGCCAGCGCCATTGGGCCGATTCTCATTGGCGTCCTCTAGAGTTTTTTGTCGGTGACCATGTATTCCTGAGAATTTTGCCTAACCGTGGCGTCATTCGTTTCGGCGTCCGAAAAAAGCTTAGTCCTAGGTATATAGGGCCGTTCGACATTCTGGAGCGAGTAGGAGATGTATCCTATCGTTTCGCTCTTCCGCCATCGCTAAGCGAGGTACATGACGTGTTCCATGTTCCCAATTATGACGGTATATTCCAGACCCAAGCCACATCCTAGATCATTCGGAATTGGTTGTTGGTACCAACCTTTCGTATGAGGAGAGGCCCGTGTCTATATTGGACCGGAGAGAGAAGATGCTCAAGAACAAGACTATCAAGTTAGTTCGAGTTGCTTGGGGTCATCACTCTTTGGGTGAGTGAACGTGGGAGCGTGAGGATGACATCCGATCGCTATATCCCGACTTGTTTGGTTCGTGAGGTATAATGTCTTTCTTATGCCTCATGCCTTCGATTCCTTGCTTGAATGAGTGATTGTCTGCCTAGTTATAGCTTGCTTGTGATTAATGTAGCTTGTCATTGCTTCTCTAGCCTCTTGATTAAATTCTGAGGACGGAATTCTTTTAAGGTAGGTAGAGTTGTAATGTCTGTGGTTCGTATTACGTATTTCTGGAATATGTGTACGTATTTATTCTTGTATTGCATGATTTTCTTGCTTAATTTCCTCCCTAGGCTTGGTTTATTCTTGTTTTGGGTTGGTTTGGTTCGGTTTGGGATTGCTCTTGGTTCATCATGAACCAAGGGGTGAACCCCCCTACCTACCACCACCACTACCATTTATTAACCCTTCTCCTTTCTCTCTCTTCATTTATCATCTTCTCCACCATTACTTCCTTACCTACCAGAGAGAGAAGAGAGAGGTCTAGGCAAGTGCAACTTGCTTCATGGAGGAACTCTGATTTTATTGCTTCATTCTCTTCCTTACCGCATTTTAACTAACTTTAGAACTTGGCATTTTTACTTTCTATGGCTAGATTCTTCTAGATCTAAGTTTACTTTATTTTTGGATTTCTTGGGTTTTGATCTACTAAATCTTGTTATTTCTGAGTTTTGAGGGTTCTATGTTGTAGAGAATCTCGTTCTACCCCATTTTGACCTATGGAAGTTCGGATTTGGGCTCCGGATGAAGATTTTATGAAGCTTGGAAGGCATGGGCTCATAGTGTTCTTCTCCTCGGAAATTTGGAGAAGAAGAACAGTTCCCTGGCGCATGGCTGTACTTGACCGCATGAGTAATCATGCGGCCAGTCGCCTCCAGCCGCATGAAACCCTTGTCCTTCTAAGCCGCATGAAACTTAGTCCCAACCGCATGAGGCTTAGTTACATTCTTAGCCGCATGGGCTCATTTCTCATCAGCCGCATGAGTCTAAATGGACTTAGCCGCATTACTGGGAGCAACTATTTAACCGCATATGCAACTGTCACCCCCCCAGCCGTACAAGCAATCGCATTGACCTAGCCGCATAGATCTTGCTCCGCGAGCCGCATGAACCCGAGTCCGTTCCAGCCGCATGAGAACCCTTTCCTTTGAGCCGCATGGGCCCTTGACTGAACCTAGCCGCATGCGCCCTTGCTTATGTAGCCGCATATGTGCCCACTATATCGAGCCGCATGGATTTCCCTCCCCTCAGCCGCATGAGGCCCAGTCATTTCCTGGCCGCATGGACTTCTAGAAACCCTGAGACGCATGCGCCTAGGGCTTCCTTCTAGCCGCATGAAGCCGCACGCCTGCTCCATGTTGAACCCAAACCCTTGGCCGCATGAAACCACTGATTCAGCCGCATGGGCTGTTCTCTTCTAGCCGCATGAGATCATTCCTGGCCGCATATGCCCTAGCCGCATGGCTCTTCTATCGCCCTGTATATTGATATTTTATTAGACATTTTACGTCCATTTTATATCCTTACGCCTTTTTGTCCTGAATTTGAAACTCATGAATTCATTTGATATGTTTGGAATTGATAATTGAGCATGACCTGATAGTGACCCGTAGTGGTGCACTCCTGACATAATAACCTGACATGACCTGATAGAGGCCCGTCGTGGCGCACTCCTGACTAGTACACTTGATATGATAAACCTAACATGATTATCTGATAAGCTGTTCCGACGGCTACCTGACATGACATGACCTATATAATGATCTGGACACCGTGGACGATTGTGCTTGTACAAATAATCCAGTCCTGTCTTGCATCATGTCTAGGAGGGGACTCCTGAGTACCACGGTCAGGAGTACCCATTGAAATGGACTAAGGCTAATAACTAGATTAATATATTAGTCATGAAGAGATCTCACAGCTACAGGCAATCCCGTTACCTGGGCACGCCTTGGGATCTGTAGCCTGCCGTCGAGTAGGGCACATTTCCAGCACACTGTCATGTGTTGCACCCTTCACGCTACCTAAGGGTACATTCGTTTCCTGGACGGTGTACCCACCTGAATTCAACTCTAAATCTTTTAACCCGGGTAACCTGGATGGACTGCAGGGCTTGTGGCTGTGGAAGATTCTCACTGCATCTTGCTAGTAGCCAGGCCTGTGATAACCCTAGTTAGTTAAAGTATTAAGCCGTAACTCTTGCTTGGCCGTGAAATGATTGGATGGAGTCTAACCTGTCTAGTCTTGTCCTAATTCTGTTCCAGATTACTACATGACCTGAATGCCTGTATTTATTTTATCGATAAATGGTGAGACTTCCATGTTCTGTTCAGACGAAGGGTTACAACCCCGGTCCTTGTTTGGTTTACGGGTTGTAACCTGGTTATCTGGATAGTTCCATGGTTATCTCGTCGTATATCATCCTGATGCATTTTCTTTATTTCCAGTTCTTACTTTATTTATATCTTGTGCTGATTGCTGGTTTTAGTTCCTAAGTGAAGCTTCCTTTGTGGCACTTGCTCTTTCTGGGGTCTGACCCAGCTGGTTTTGTATGGCCAGATTTCGGAGCAGCTCCAGAGGATCTACCGACCTTCCAGCCAGATGGTGGCCACTAGACGGAACCCTGGCAATGAGTGGGTTTATTTTTGATCTCCCACTTTATTGTAAAAATATTCTTTTGAGGCATTTAGCCGACGAGCACCTGTTTAGCTCGATTGTACTTTACTTACTGTCTGCCTACGGGCTGTAACATGACTGACAGATCCTAGGGTTGATCATGTATGACTAAACTCTTGCTAGTCCTAACATTTTGTAACGACTAGCTTCATGATCAGCTGAATATGTAATGTTTGGGACGCCTTACTATTGTATATTTAATGATCATACCTCTTGTAACCTTTTACTTACTTGCTTGTGATTGAGACACTAGGCATGTTCATGACCTTAAGAGACTGTTGGCTTGTAGATAAACCCTCATGTATCTAGACAGCCGTGACCGTATAGCGAGATGGATTCCATTTCATATACGTAGCTGGCTATGTCTGCCCCCACTCTTCAGTATTCTAGTTCTGAGGCGTGACAGGCAGTGAAGATGCGATCGATGCAGATGTATGGTGTTTGCCATTAAAATTGTTTTGATTGAAATTTTAATACAAACAGAACAGTGATACAATATAGGACTTAGATATAGTCCTAGGAGTACACTTTTGTTTAAGCTGGGTCCTTAGTGCCAATGGAGCGAGTGGTAATGCGTTGACTCCGTTGACCGGCTGACGACGGTTATCGGTTCTCTGAAGGTGTTGATTGCTCTGGGTGCTGGAGCTTGCTGAGAGGAGGAAGACGTTGAGTGTCTAGAACTGCCTCTCCGGTGATTCTCTGTTGTGGATTCTCTCTGTGTTGTGAGTCCCCCTGTGTGAAGGAGATGATCCTTCTATTTATAGTTTTGCAGGCTGGCTGCTCATGCGCGCATGCAGGATACGCCGGTGTGGGGATGCCACGTGGAGGTTGCTGATGGAGGCGTACGGATGCTGCGCCCTGATCGAGGGGGAGAACTCTTCATACTGCTGTTGTGAGCCGGCACGTAGCAGAGAGAAGATCTTTCCATTGCTGAAATCTTGGACGAGTTGAGTCAAAAGACACGTGTCGTCGACTCATGGTTCGAAGATCTCGGATTTGGTGGAGAGGAGTGAGCTGCGCCTTGGATTGGGCGCAGGAAGAGGCTGCGGCTCATAACCTTTAGGAGTTACAAACCATTTGGGGCGCATGGCTTTTGAGGCGCATGCAGGCGACTTTCCTTCTGTCTTTCGGGATCAGAGAGCAGCTTGGGGCGCATGGCTTTTGAGGCGCATGCTGATTTGGACGCATGGCCGTAGAGGCGCATGCGGTTGGTTGAGTGGCCACGTGGCAGTAGCCGTCGAAATAAAGTCATGATGATGCTGACGTTGTCGACGCTTCGTTTTCTGAAAAAGCTGTCAACTGTTCAGACTTTGGGAGGCGTGCTGCCAACTCTGTCAGTTCAGCATTTAATGTTAGTGACGTTCGATGGACAGCTGAGTGGGCGCGTCGGTTGGCGTTCCACTCGGTATGGAGATGTGTGGTGGCGCACCCTCTGTAATGCGCCGAGTACTATAGGGCGCGTCTGTGTGATGCGCATGATGTCGAAGGGCGCGTCCGTGTGATGCGCTGTCTGGCTGGCGCATCGGACATGTCTTTTAATGATGCGGCTGTCTCGCTCTTCGAGTGCTATAAATAGTCGTTTGGCTGAATTCGAGGCGTCCGGTTCATCCATTTAATGTAAATTCATTGTACGGAATTCGGAGGGCCATCCACTTGGCGCGTGGGTTTGATCTGCCCGGCCTATAAATAGTGGTATGGAGAGAAGATTTGCTTCTCATTCCCACACGTACTTCCAACATGAACTTGAACATGCGGGTGCATTCTGTTGACGAAGTGCTCCCGAGGGTGAAGATGAGACGCTGTGTTGTCTTCGATGCACTTGAAGGTGACTGTTACATCCAAAAGACGGAGTCGAGGGCTTCTGAGGCAGGCGGAAGGTGCCTATTGCATCCAAAGATAGGGATGCTCGGGCCTTGTCTCCGTTATTCCGGAAGAGCCGTAGATCGGAATGGCGGTGCTAGGCTCTATCTTCCTTCAAAGTGGGGTTTGCCCACTTTGGTTGTGTTAAAAGCTGCTCCTTTAGCCGCGGTTTCGATCACGGTCTTCCTTCGCCTTTGGAGGCTCTTTCGAAGCCTCCCCTGGCCACAGTATTTGCGGTGCTCTTCTCTTCCTTGGTTCCAGCCAGAGGGTTAAATGCTTTGCTTGACGAAGCACTTATCAGGTGAGCCTGGCTGGAAGAGCGGCACATAACTGGGCTGCTGAAGGGATGCACATAACTGAGCTGGATGCACATGACTGAGCTGCTGAAGATATGGTGGGATGCGCCTGGTTGGAGGTGCATGATGTCTGCTGCGCCTGACTGATGGCGCACGGTGGCTGCTGCGCTTATCTGGAGGCGCGTGGTAGCCGCTGGCTGTAGACTTAGGATCTTTCCTTTGTAGAAATTCTCCTTTGTACAACCTTTTCTTAGACATGTAATAGACTTCTATATATCAAAAAAGTCTTCTTTCGAATGTCTATCTTTATTGATCTTGCTGTGAAGTTCTTCGCCTGAGTTCTGGCGCATGTAGTGTCTGGCACATGGGCTTTCTGGTTATGAAATTCCATGCTTCTACAAGACCCCCTTCAAAGTTTTCAAAACTTTTGAATAAGTTTTGGAATACTTTGAATAAGAAGCATGGAGGTCAGGGCGCATGATTTCTGGGCGCATGCCTGTTCGGGCGCATGCTCTTCTCAGTTAATGATGATGGTGCCTCGGTAACCGAAAAGATTAATGATGATCTTTTAGTTTTATTTGCTGCTATCCTTGCACAGAACCCGAGGCGACGGCTGAGATCACACGTCATCTGTTCACGCGTGCGACCAAGCCCTATAAATAGGTAAGAGTTGGAGAGAGAAAGGGTTCTTCTTCTCTGTGCCTCTGCTTCTTTAGAGTTTCTTCTTCAAAACCCTAACTTCTCCTTCCTCGAGAGAATGGCTCCCAAGACTCCTCGCGGTGCTGCCGGCAAGGGGAAGGAGAAAGCGAAGGAGTCTGTCAATGAGGATGTACCTATCACTCTTGCGACTCTTGCCGACGTTCATCCTGAGGTGACAGGTAGGTTTCGTCTCTGCTTTGGGCCCTGTGCCCTAACTGCCGACGCGTATAGACTTCGGTCTTTGATGATACGTCGAGGTTCTATCCTGCCGAAGTGCATAGGTTTATACCTCTATCATGCACCGAGGTTTTAATGGCTGACGCGCATGGGTTTTATTCCCTGAAGATGCGCCGAAGCCTTTGCTGACGCGCATGGGCTCACGCTCTGATAATGCGCCGAAGCTCCAATGCCAACGCGCATGGGCTTACGCCCTGATGATGTGCCGAGACATGCTGATGCGCATGGGCCTATGCCCTGATGATGTGCCGAAGCAGATGCGCATGGGTTCATACCCTGGCAATGCGCCGGTCTGCTTGACATATTTTGTCTTTTTGCCTGACTTCCACTTTTGTTGTGCCAGTGTCGATGACGATCCCTTTGTTGAATGAGGTCCTCCTGGACGCTTCTCTTTGTCAGATGGGAGTTGATTTTGATGTGGCGGTGATCAACCCTGCAAAGGATGCTATCCTTCAGGACCAACCTCGTGAGAGAATGCTACAAATCCAAGTCCAGTTGCCGCTTTTCCTCCAGAGTATGATGGAGAGCGGTAAACTGAAGTCTGCTGATTCTGAAGGTGTGACTTTCTTAAAGCCTGCCTTTCTGTTTGACGACCGATTAGTCTCTTCCGAAGCGAAGATATTGAAGATCAGAGAAGACTGGTTCTTTGCTGCTAAGGGCATGATGTTATACATGCGGCAGGTTGACCGCCAGTTGCCACTGACAGCCTTTTATCGTCTAGCTTCGAAGAGAAGAATGGGTTCGGAACTTACTCCTTCTCAAGGAGGTGCCTTGGGGGGTTCCCTTTCGATTGACACCACCTCGAACCAGTGAGACACCTTGACCGCCTCACGAACCGTTTCTTCGTTCAGTTACCGAGCTTTGCGTCCCGAGAGCATCTATAGTGAAGTCCCAAATGACACGTTTCCCTTCAGTGCCCCGACTTTTGCAAATCGGATGCTAACGTCGAAGGTCACGTATCCGACAGCTGGTTTTAGAGTCGAAGGTTGGTGTCACTACATCCCAAAGTGGGACGAGTTGACCTCCTGGGTGCTTTCCAGGTTCAAAGTTGAGCTTAAAGAGATAGGGCTGACTGCCGCCATTCGGGCCACGCAGGCAGGCGTGGACCTCAATAAGCCGATGTTCCTTGCGCTCTTGGAGCTTTTCAACGCCCAGACTGGCAGCTTCTTTACTCCAGTGGGGGAGTTGGGATTGGCCCTTCATGAGATGTACGAAGTGTCCAAGCTTCCTTGGGGCTCGGAACCGTACGAGGAATATTTTCCATCAAATGAAGAGATCCAGGTCTTGGAAGATAAGGACCCGAAGATGATGGCCGTTTTCAAGGAGGTGACGAGCCATCATTATCTGATGCACCGGAGGAACAAGGGTAAGACCCAGCCTCACGTGACTGCTTGGAGGGACTATGTCTTCAGGTAAGATTTGGCGGATCCTTCGAGGATCCGGTTTGCGACTCCGCAGGGCTTAAAACCCGCGGAAGTGAGTTCTGAAATAACCCGGCTGGACGAGAGGACCCCACATTCCAATGAGAGCGACAAGGATACGTACAGCTGTTTCTGGCACTGCGCGCACCGGATGTCATCTAAGGCAGTGTTGACGGCCTACTTGATGATATGGCTCCGGGATTGCATATTTACAGGGGGATCCGGTGCCGTTGAGAGGGTACATCGGAATCTCATTTTGCCTGCAGTGAAGTTGGCCTTTGGACGACCTTTACCTCTCCTCCCCGCGATGGTGTGCAACCTGTTGCGCGGTTTGAGGTCTTTTGCTGATGATGTGATCCACGAGAAAGGTAATAATGACAACTTTCCCCGGGCCGAGCTGTCTTTCCATTATCTTATGGGGTGGCTGATCTTACATCATCCGAATGTGATGAGTCCTGGCCCTGAGGAGGACCATGTTGAAGGAGATGCCTTCATTCGCCGCTTCTACAAGAGGAAGTGGTCTTACACTGGCGTCCCCATTTATAGGAGGGTTTTGTCCTTCCTTCAGGGGTGGAAAATCGTGAAGGTTGGCCCGATCTTCAAGAATTTTGAGGCCGACCAGGATTTGGTTGATTCTAGCGAGGATGCGGTTACTTTGCCGAAATGGAGTTTTCGTTGGTTGCAGAGTATCCGGCCTTCGCACCTGGTCTACCGTAATCAGAACAGATGTTATCTGGAACCGTACTTGCCAAGCCGATTTGCTCGTCAATTTGGCTACACTCAGCTAATGCTGCGGAATCCCAGTAGCAGTCTAGCCTTTATCGGGAGTTTGCTGGATGGAGCCCGGGGCTGGCAGTATTATAACGCTGGATGCACTAGCGTTAAGTTTACCACACCAGTTCGCAATCCTCGGCCGCCGATCTTATATCCGGCCGCCAAGCTGTATTGCACTATGAATACTATGTCTCCTGGTTATGACAGGGAGACTAGTTTCATCATTGGAACCCAGTTGGAGGCAACAACGAATATGTTGGTAGCAGCTCGGTCATATCGTCCGCCAGAATTGGCGGGGTATCGGGCTGCTGCTGTGACACCAGTGAGAGACCCGTCTGTCGGGAAAAGGCGGGCTGACCCAGAAGCTGGTTCTTCTGTACCGAAAAGGTCGAGAAGGACGTCGACCCCGAAGATTACGGAAGCGCCACTTGTAACGCCAACGGGCTCAGCTCCCGCTGAGGTAAGGAGTGCTTCATAATTCCAGTTTTTTATGTCATTGTGGCGACTTATGTTCTTCTTCTTGTAGGGATTGAAGAAGAAGTCTCGTGCTTCGAAACCGGGCACCAGTAAGCCGAAGGAGGTGGCAGGCTCTTCTGAGGAGCGCATTCCACCGATGATGATGTCTCCTGTGGAGGAGGGTCCCGAAGATGTTCCCGCGGAGGTTTTAGTATCTCCTGACTTTGAAGTCGCAACAACTTCTGGGATAGTACTATCTGCCGTGGAGGCCTTGGACGCTGAGGGTCCTACAGACTCGAGGCATCCTGATGATGAAGTGGATTGGAGTTCGTCGCCTTCTGGTGACGTCCCTCCAGCGTTGCAAGGGTCCGTTGCGGGGGCAGCAGAAGCAGTGAGGATAGAGGAGAGGGTTGATTTCCCTCCTTGTCATGATGAAGGGAGGTCGGCTGAATCATTGCCAAATCCTTCCTTGGCTTCAACCATGGACATAGAGATGGCTACCGATCAGGCGGTAGCGACAGATTTTGTCCCTGTAGAGGGACTTGAGAAGAATGAGACCCTTCTGCCGGTCTTGTCTCCTGGGGCTGGCCAGGAGATAAATGTTGATCTCCCAGTTTTGCCGGGGGAGGTAGCTGATGATGATAGAAGGTCGGGGGTAGAAGAGGTGGCCGTTGACGTCGGTGATTTCTCCTGGCTTGAGAAGGGTAAGGGTGTGGAACCCTCTGTTGCTCCTTCCACTTGGGGTACTATCACGACGCATGTGCCGGCTCCTTCTGTTCCTTCGGCTCCTCGGGCTAGCAGTCTGGCCCCTGTTGATGAAGAGCCTATTGCTGCCGAGGTTCAAACCTCTCAGATCGAGGTTGGCGGATCTTCCTCCGGTCCGTAAACTGTAGTAGCTCCCCCAACTCCTGCTATGACGCCGCAGGTGCTGGCGGATGCCGACGAGTATGTGAAGTTCCTCGTCGAGGGAGTGTACAAAATGCTGGAGAAAGGTGTATCTGCAGTGATGGATGCCAAGGGGAGCTTTGCGACAGCAAAAGCTTTGGCAATGCCTTGTATCGAGCTGATCCGCGTTCACCAAGGCCATGACCATATGGCCGAAATTCTGGAGGTTTCGGTGATTGAGCTGGACGAGCGGCTCGCAGAACTGCAGCGCATCCAACGAAATGACCTCTCTGTCTTGATAGATGCAGAGATAGGGAAGTTGATTGCTGAAATCGAGGCTTCCTATCGAGCCGATGTGAGCAGTTGGGAGCGTGAAGTGGCTGGGACTGAGGCTGCGGCGGAGCAGTTGTATCAATCTATGGAGAAGACGACGGAGAAGCGGGCTGCGGTGGACGCTAACATCGCAGAGGTTGATGCTCAGATGCGCCGTCTTGAAGACCAGCGGGACCAACTTCAACTAGAAGCTGATCGTGTCCTGGCTGAACACGTGGCATTCAAGCAGGAGAAAGCGACTCTTACTCAGTGGACCCTTGCTTTGGCTCAGCAGCGACGACGGCTTGATGAGAAGTATGAGAGTAAAACTTCCGCTGAGGCTGTCGGATTAATGCGTCAAGAAGCCGAGCTCCGAGTCCAGGCAACTGTGGAAACTCGCACTGCCGACCTGAGACGTCGAGTCAGAGAACTCTCATCCCACCCTGGAGAGGATCGGGGACTGTAGTTTCTCTTCTTTTTATGTGTTTTTGCAACTCTTGCTGGAGAAATAGCGTATTTCTGTACTCCCTTTTTTGAAAAATAAAGAAATACACTATCTCTTTTTTTTTTGTGATGTGTTCATTTTTGATCTCATAAACTTGATGATTTATGTGGACCTATTATCTTTTGCGCACCTTGGTTTTTAGGTACAGATAATAAGTTTGAAGGAACCAACATGTTTGCTCAGAGGTAATGTGGACATGGCAATCATTAGGTTCAAATGATAGAATCTTCCTACTCAGAGGTATTTATGGACGTGGTAGGAATGATCCTGGGGGATACGCTGAACAACTCAGAGGTAATGTGGACGTGGAAGTTCTGCGATCAATATACGATAACACATGAGTTGTTTGTATGGGATGTTTACTCAGAGGTAATGTGGACGTGGTAAACATGAAGGATAGCGTAAGCTCATGAAATGTAAGGTTCCGCTTTGTAGGATGTAGAGAGACAACTCAGAGGTAATGTGGACGTGGTTATCTTTCTACGGAAGGATGCCACGGAACAGCTGGGTTCCGGAAGCGTTTGATTTTGTGAAAAGAGGTTGTTTGGGGAAATACATGTCTTAGAGGATGTCAAGAATAGTACTTCTTTAGGAACTTGCCGTTGATAGGCATCATGAACAAGTCCCCATTGGGTTTGGCGAGGCGGTAAGCACCGTTTGAGTATACCGTCTCAATGATGAAGGGTCCTTCCCATTTGGGCTCGAACTTCCCTGGTGTCTTGTGAGTTAACACCATTGGCCTTCTGACTGCTAAAACCAGGTCGCCAACTTGGAAAGTTCTTTGCTTGACCTTCTTGTTGAAAGCCTGTGATATACGGGCTTGGTAAAGTTCGATGCGTTGTTGAGCTAGGAGACGCTTTTCGTCAAGTGCCTCCAGTTCCCGCAGACGACGACGTTGATTGTCTTCTTTTGTGAGTTTGTTTGTGATCGCTACTCGGAGTGAGGGGATCTGGATCTCGAGAGGCAGTACCACTTCGCTCCCGTAGACCAGGGAGAATGGTGTGTTGCCTGTTGGGGTCCGTACCGTTGTGCGGTAGGCCCAAAGACATTCGCCGAGCTTTTCGTCCCAGTCGCGTTTGTTGGATGACACGACCTTTTTGAGCAGCCTGACGATAGTTTTGTTGAACGCCTCGGCCAATCCGTTTGCTGCCGGATTGTAGGCGGTTGAGGCCACGTTTTGAATGCGATTCTTGTCACAGAACCTGCTGAAAATGTGGCTGATAAACTGGGGACCATTGTCATGAATGATTCGCCTGGGTACTCCGAAACGGTAAATGATATGGTGTTTGATAAAGCTGACCACCCTGGAGCTTTTTACTTCCGCTAGTGGGACTGCTTCCGCCCATTTGGAGAAGTAATCGGTGATGGCCAGGATGAAACGATGTCCTCTTGATGAAGGAGGGGTGATTGGTCCTACAATGTCCATGCCCCAGGCTTCGAATGGCCAGGAGGCGACTGTAGGATGTAGAGGTTCAGACGGTGTATGTATGAAGTCTGCATGAAGTTGGCATGCATGGCACTTCTTAGCATATTCCACTGCGTCGGCGGCCATGTTTGGCCAGTAGTAGCCCATACGTCGCAGTCGATATTGCAACTTAGGACCTGGTTGGTGAGCTCCGCAAGTTCCGTCATGAGCTTCTCGAAGAGCTTCGGCCGCTTCTTCGTTAGACAGGCATCGAAGGAGAAGCCCGTCGAAGGAGCGTCGGTACAGCATTTTAGTGGCTGTATCGTAGTAGAATCGAAGAGAGCGTCTCCTGACTGAGACGGCTTCCTTTGGGTCTTCCGGAAGGATTCCGTAGACGGCGAAGTCGATGAACGGGAATCTCCAGTCTCGGACATTAACATCGGTGTTTGTCGGCACGGCGTGAGCCATTTGCAAACATAGGTTGTTTCTGGGACAAATCAAGTCTCGGCCAGTTACCGTGACATAGTGTTGAGTCCCAAGGGGCGCGGCCAATGAGGCTGCGAGGCCAGCCAGAGCGTCAGCCTCCAAGTTTTGTAGACGGGGTACATGTTCGATGAAGAACCCAGTGAAGGTTGAAATGATGTTCAATGCAACTTCATGGTAAGGGATCAAATCTTCATGGCGAACCTCGTATTGCCCCCGAATCTGGTTTACGACGAGTTTCGAGTCACCGTAGGCTTCCAGATGATCCACCCCCAGCTGTTGTGCTAGCTGGAGTCCCATGACGAGTGCGTTGTACTCAGCAACATTGTTGGAGCACGGCTTCGAAAGAGAGTATACGCGCTGGATGACCAGCTGATCGGGGGAGACCAAGACTACCCCCACTCCTGCGATGATTTGGCCGTTGGGGCCCGTTCTTGAAGCGCCATCGAAGAACATCCGCCAAATGGGGCTTCCTTCAGTGACGTTTGATTCTTGGACTTCATCCGGGATGTCTTCATAAAGTTTTAAAGATTCTGGGATAGGGTGTGCAGCTAAAAAGTCAGCCAGAGCCTGACCCTTGACCGCCTTCTGCGGGACAAACACCATGTTGTATGGCGTTAGTAGGATCGCCCATGTAGCCAGCCGGGAGTTTAATGACCCTGGCTTCGTCATGAGAACTCTGAGTGGATTGACTCGGGAGATGACGTGAATTGTCTGGCCCGAGACGTAATGACGAGTCTTCTGAATGGCAAACACCAAAGCCAAGCACTCCTTTTCAACGGGGTTGTACCGGTGTTCGGCCCCGATGAGTGTTCGACTGAGGTAGTAGATTGCTTGCTCGTAGCCTGCATCGCTGTTTTGAGCCAGTAAAGCGCCGAGGGAATGATCCATGGCACGGACGTAGAGGAGGAATGGTTTGCCGGCGACAGGTGCCACTAGGACTGGCGGGCTTGTCAAGTAAGCCTTAATGTCGTCGAAAGCCTTTTGGCACTCCTCTGTCCAGATGTAAGAGACTCCCTTCTTTATGAGCTGAGTAAAGGGTTGACATTTACCGAAGAGGTTTGCTATGAACCTCCGGATGTATGCCAGACGTTCCTGTAAGCCCCGAAGTTCTCGAAGGTTCTTCGGAGGGTCCATGTTGAGGATGGCTTTAGTCTTCTCGGGATCGACATGAATGCCTTTTGCTGTGATGACAAAGCCCAAGAATTTGCCGCTAGAAACCCCCAGGAAGGATTTAGCTTATTTTGAGTTGATGTGCCCGCATGAGATCAAAGACCGTCCTCAGGTCCTGTAGGTGATCTTTTTTGAGGCGGCTCTTGACTGCGATGTCGTCAACATAACACTCAACTGTCTTGCGAAGATGTTGACGGAAGATGGTACTCATCGCTCATTGGTATGTTGCACCGGCATTCTTCAAGCCGAAGGGCATTACTGTGTA
Organism: Iris pallida; assembly: GCA_029216955.1. Lineage (NCBI taxonomy): Eukaryota > Viridiplantae > Streptophyta > Magnoliopsida > Asparagales > Iridaceae > Iris > Iris pallida. The sequence continues at coordinate 36,850,639 of JANAVB010030220.1, forward strand.
GCAGAAAACACCTTTCGGAGTCCTGAATGACGTGTGTTTTGCGTCATCGGGGAACATCTTGATTTGATTGTAGCCTGAATACCCGTCCATGAAGGACATGCGTTCAAAGCCACATGTGTTGTCGATCATTACATCGGTGATTGGGAGCGAGAATTCATCCTTCGGGCAAGCAGAGTTGAGATCCCTGAAGTCGATACGGACTCGTATCTTCCCATTCTTCTTGGTGACAGGGACGACGTTGGCTACCCAGTCCGGGTGTTGTTCCTCACGGATGAAGCCACTGGTCAAGAGCTTGTCCACCTCCTGATCGATGGCATTCATGATGTCCGGGCGGAAGCATCGCTATTGTTGTTTGATAGGTTTGGCATCTGGTAAGATGTTCAACCTATGCATCGCGATCTGTGGATCGAGACCCGGCATGTCTTCGTAGCTCCAGGCGAAGACGTCAATATACTCTTTAGCCAGTTGGACTAAAGATTCTCGGTCTTCTCCTTCCAAGCTGTTGCTGATAAAGATGGGTTTAGAAGAAGACCCATCCCCGAGGTCGATCTGCTCGACTTCGTCTTCGGTGGGAGGTTCTCGTAACTCAAAACGAGACTCCCATTGTTCTCCTAGGCGTTGAGCCCAGGGTTCCTCTTCGAAGGGTTCCGGCGGTTGGTCTTTGCCTTCATCTTTCTGAGGTTACGCCGATGTCATGTTAGCTGACAGCACTTTCCTGAAGACTGATCCGATACTGGTATCGGAATCCCACGTCGATGCTTCAGACGAGTGGGAATATTCTATGTCTTCTGCGTCTGAACTCTCTGGAGTTGATGGCGGCGTGACATAGCCTAACCCCCGTCGAGTCCGATTATTGTAATCCTGTGGCTTTCCATTGGGCATCGAAAGCCGGACAGGGAGATGCCGACCCTTGCCGTAGTTTAGGCCTTTATTGCTTTTCAGGTCGTAGCCCATCTTTTGGATGATGCGCTTTGCCGTATCCGTGTACCGATAGACTTGTACTCTGCCGGTATCAGGTTCGGGCTCGATTGACGGGAGGTCCTGGTGACGCTCGACTTTGCCCGAGATGATGGTGCCTTCGTCTCGGCTTCATGGGGGGATTATGAAGACTCCTTGAGACGGGACCACTCGATTATGGTGGACGGTCGTTATTTGTGTTTGCAACGACCGTACAGCGTTATCTAATGTATACATGGCATTCCAGTGTGGAAGACAAGAATAATTGAAAGACACTCTATTATTGATAAAGTACGAGATTTTATCCCGTGGGATTACATTGTCTAAGGAGGGTGCGTCTACATCAGCAGAGATATATTCGCCAAGCTCCTCATCTGTAAGCACTGGGGCCAGATCAGGAGAGTCCTCCACCGCTCTGACTTTGGGGTCTGAGAGGGTTATGTGAGCCCTCTCCGGCATCTTGGATGACTGCGGCGGCTTGCCTTTAAGACGCACCTTGAGAGGTGCCTCGGTTGTGCCTCCGATGAGTGGCGCCTTCCCTTGTAATTTTACCACCAGGGGAGCCGCTGTTTGAGGTGGCTTTCCCTTGAGGCGTATCTTCAGGGGAGCTTCGTGAGTCGGTGCTTTCCCTGATAGCTTGATGCTCATTGGAGGCACCTTCTGGGGAGGCTTGCCCTTCAATCGGATTTTTAAGGGGGCGTCGGGAGTCATTTCGGGCTCAAAGTTCGGCTCTGTTGCCGTCTCTCCTTCATCATCGGCGTCGTTGGCTTCCTCCTCATCAAGTGGCTTGTACAAGTCAGAATCGGTGAAGTAGGCCTCAATCCCTTTGAAGGGATCGATATCTGCAAACTCCGTCCGGATGACGCCGTTGGTGGATACATATTTCATGCATTGGTGGAGCGTGGAGGGCACCACCATGTACTCATGTAACCATGGTCGTCCGAGTAAGATGTTGTAGTTGACCTCGGCATCCACCACATAACAAGTCACCTCAGTTTTGAGGCTGCCGATGTGACACTTCAGCCGGATCTTGCCCAGTGGCTCGCTCTTGCTAGCGTTGAAGCCACTGATGGTCGTATTGGAGGGCGCCAGCCGGTACATTGGGATCCCCAGCTTTGATAGCAGCGCCTTTGGAATGATGCTTAGGGAAGACCCCGGATCGATCTGAATCCTGCTCACCTTTACCGAACCGATGTACCCTGTGTAATACAACGGTCGGTTATGTCGGTGATGCTTGAGCAGCATGTCTTGTTGGGTGAAAGTTATGTTTGGGATAACTTCATCCGCACAATGACAGTGTGCACAAGTAGTTGGGAGGTCTTCAGGCTGCTTGAATTGACTGAAAAAGGATTCGGCATCCTTCAGAGCTTCGCAGAGAGCTTCTCGGGAGTCCTTGGAGAGACGCAGGAGCTCGAACAAAGACAAGCGTGCAGGAGTACTGGCCAGTTGTGCCAGAATGTCAAAATTGTGGGGCTTGGCTAGCCCCAAAGCATGTTCTTTCCGCAGAGGTCTGTCGAAACGGGCCTCCACTTGCTTTTGTTTATTGGCTGCTGAGGGCTTGGATGGACCCTCCTCAGGGATGGTGCCAGGAGGCACCACTTCGGCGTCAGCTTCACCGGACTGGGAGTTCTGTTGTGCACGCGTCTGCACAGGAAGCGCCTCTTCCGTTGAAGAAGAGACCGTGCGGCAAGACTTGATCTTCCTGCCTTTTGCTTTGGAGGTAGGGCGTACCTCCGGTTGAGTTACCTCGGAGACGAGGTCGGGGTGAACCCAGAGGACCTCTCCTCGAGATGTGGTGAGTGGGACAAGTCCACTCACATTGTCACGGGTGGGTGGCAAGTTCACCACCTCCATTGTCGCCTTAGGGATGGAGACGACGCCATCTTATGTGGTAGTCGGCGGCAAGGTGCCGAACTGAAGTGACACCATATTAGCTGACACCGTCTTCTCTTCGTAGTCGACGGACATTACATCCGCATTGATCATGCGCTGGATGTAATTTTTGAGGACGTAGCAGTCCTTGGTCGGGTGTCCGACAAACCGATGGTAGTGACAGTACCTCGGGTTGTCCACTTTCTCGACTTCATCGGGACGCTTCGGGTCCGGAAGCTTGATCTTGTCACCCTGCTTCAGTATCTCAAAGAGTTGCAGGGTGTCATCATCATTGAATGAATAAACCTCCTTGGGTCTCGGTGCCAGTGGAGGCTTTTGAGTAGGCACAGATGCGCCCTTCGAGGCATTAACAGTCAATGCCTGTTTCCCCTTTGTTTCTCGTCCGGAGTTGTTGATTGCGGACTTTTTCCCCTTATCGTCAAAGACGGGGAAGCTAACACCCAGAAGACGTGCATTGGCCGCCTTCTTCTCTACAGCTTCAGCTTCAATGATTAGGGAGCTCCAGTCGGGAGGGGGAGTAGAGTTAAGCCAGAGCTTTACTGCAGGCAGCATGTTCATACTGCAAGCGAAGAGAAGCGCATGCTCTGGCATGCCTGGAGGTAGCCTGAAGCAGGCCTGATAGAAGCGTTCGATGAATGCCCGAACCGTTTCCTTGTCCTTCTGGCGTATCTCAATGAGAGACGCCATCGTTATGTCCTTCCCACCGTCGTAGAAGCGGTCGAGGAAGAGGCGTGTCAGGTCGTTGAAGGACGATATGGAATTATCGGGGAGGCTGCAGTACCAGTCATACGCCACCCCTTTCAGGGCCCCAACAAAGATGCTGGTGAGGAGCGCGTCCTCCTTCGGAAGATGTCCTGTCTGCGACTGGAAGTACGTCAGGTACCGTCGTGGAGAGTCTTTCCCGTCATACGGCGTGAGTGTTTGTGGTTTATACTTTGGGGGATAAACCACCTTGTTCCACTCAAGGGGATAAGGCTGGGGAATGTCCATCTTCTAGCGCTCCTCCTGCCTGTTCTTGGACTCGAAGCGCTCCCGCAGATCTTTGATCATTTCGACCACGTCCTCCGTGGAGCTAGGAGTCGGGGAAGGAGGTACCACCTGGAGTGGAGCGTTTGAGGGCTCCGACGTCCGGGGTGCTTCTGTGTCTGAGGGTGTCCGTTGGAGGGGCACACTCGACTCTCCATTGGCTCCTGGGTCGGGACCATTTGAAGGTGTCCTGATCAAGGCCGACCGCATCTCAAACACTGCTTGAGTCAGTGCTTGCATTGAGGCAGAGAGGGTTTTAAGTCCTCCCTCTAGCGAGTCTATGCGCTGGACAATGTCCTGTGGCGGAGCATCAGTCTCAAGATCACCCTCGGTCATGTATACTGTCATGACACGGCCGGAAGTGGATGGATTAGTTGAGGCTTCGCTCTCAGTCTCGCTCTCATGTGGGGGAGTCACTTCTTCTGGTGTTTGGCCACCCCCAGCCACATTCTGGAGTTCGTCTTCGACAGGCGCATCTGCAAGAGCCTGACTGCCCTCAGCTCTGTCTTGAAGGGCCTCTTCGTTTCCAGCACTACCCCCGGCGGTGTCCTGGAGGACATCGTCATTTTGAGGGGCTTCAGGGATGCCATCTTCGCCTTGATGAAGATCCGCCGCAGCTGTGCTTTGGACATCTTCGTCTTCGGAAGGAGGCTCGACAAGGGTCTGGCTACCCCCAGCTTCCTCCAAGAACTTCTTCCTCGATCGAGTGCCTTCGAACACTCTAGAGGTCGAGACAGCTGCCTTGGTTTTCCTCGGCTAGCTTTTGGATAAAGACGAGGAATTGGCAGTCGTCTTCCGGACAGATGAGGAGTTGGAGATCACGTTGCATGAAGCAACCTTTAGCTCCTCTTCTGCTGACACCTTCGTCCCAAGGCGATGTCGGAGGGGTGTCGATGATTGTAGCCGTTGGAAGACCGACTGCTTTGGCGGTACTGCCGTCTTGCAACAGCAGTTGATGGTGACCACTGCACAAGTGTGCCCCGTGAGAGGTGCATCGTGCTTGTTGGTCAACTCTTCTGACCGGCGCTTGTGAGTGATCACGTTGCGCAGGTCGTTGGAGGAGAGTGCTACCCTCACACCCCTCTCAGGCGCATGGCAGGGCCAAGCGCCGGGGTGGTCGGGTGAGTGCTGCGCCCCCTGATCTAATACCAAACAGGCATCATGATCAGTAGTGGAGGAACCACAGCATTTGAAGTGACTTGAACGGACCTCAAACGCACAACCAGAGGAGGCGCGGGAGTTCAAGACCACTGAGTTTGCCTCTCTCGGCTTGGTTGTGCACGCAGTGAATGCGCCCAAGCGAGATGAGGACTTTGAAGGTCGACTCGTTGTCGGTGCAGAAGCACTTGAGTCAACCTTGTACAGCTTGCCATCGACAGCGCACGTGATTGTAAGCGCGTGCCTCTGGCTGGCTGCTGGCATAGCACGTTTGTGGCGCATGGCCCGTGCCGCCTTAGATTTCTTCGTACCAGCCCGCTGGGGCGCATAGTACTCAGCATCCAAATTCTCCTCGCCATTACAGCGAGTGAGTCTGTCAAAAACAGAGGCTCTTTGTGGCACATCAGAAGTAATGTACGGGGCATTGGCTGCGTCCCTGCTCCGTCGACGTATCTTTCTCGCCTGAGAGGAAGATGGCTGGGGAACGTGGTCAGCCGCACGCTTCCCCGAGAGATGCGCTGCATCAGCGGGCGCACCTTGACTGCTGAGGACGTCAGCAGGAAGGAAAGGCTGGACGGGCGCATCCCCTTCAACGGTGGTGCCCGAGGCGTCGACTTTGCGCACCCAGACTGCGCGGGTCTTCTTCGGCTTCGACAGCCGCTTCGAAGGACTCGCACTTCCTTCAGAAATGAACTCCTCGTACTCCTGTTGATTGAGGCGCACTACCAGCGTCTTGTGGGAGGAGCCCACCTTCACGTCGTCGGCCTGTGACATGACTTTCTCGGTAAAGGAGAAAGAAGTCCCCAGCAGAGTCGCCAGCTTGTTTGCCATTAAAATTGTTTTGATTGAAATTTTAATACAAACAGAACAGTGATACAATATAGGACTTAGATGTAGTCCTAGGAGTACACTTTTGTTTAAGCTGGGTCCTTAGTGCCAATGGAGCGAGTGGTAATGCGTTGACTCCGTTGACCGGCTGACGACGGTTATCGGTTCTCTGAAGGTGTTGATTGCTCTGGGTGCTGGAGCTTGCTTAGAGGAGGAAGACGTTGAGTGTCTAGAACTGCCTCTCCGGTAATTCTCTGTTGTGGATTCTCTCTGTGTTGTGAGTCCCCCTGTGTGAAGGAGATGATCCTTCTATTTATAGTTTTGCAGGCTGGCTGCTCATGCGCGCATGCAGAATACGCCGGTGTGGGGACGCCACGTGGAGGTTGCTAACGGAGGCGCACGGATGCTGCGCCCTGATCGAGGGGGAGAACTCTTCATACTGCTGTTGTGAGCCGGCACGTAGCAGAGAGAAGATCTTTCCGTTGCTGAAATCTTGGACGAGTTGAGTCAAAAGACACGTGTCGTCGACTCATGGTTCGAAGATCTCGGATTTGGTGGAGAGGAGTGAGCTGTGCCTTGGATTGGGCGCAGAAGGAGGCTGCGGCTCATAACCTTTAGGAGTTACAAACCATTTGGGGCGCATGGCTTTTGAGGCGCATACAGGCGACTTTCCTTCTGTCTTTCGGAATCAGAGAGCAGCTTGGGGCGCATGGCTTTTGAGGCGCATGCTGATTTGGACGCATGGCCGTAGAGGCGCATGCGGTTGGTTGAGTGGCCACGTGGCAGTAGCCGTCGAAATAAAGTCATGATGATGCTGACGTTGTCGACGCTTCATTTTCTGAAAAAGCTGTCAACTGTTCAGACTTTGGGAGGCGTGCTGCCAACTCTGTCAGTTCAGCATTTAATGTTGGTAACGTTCGATGGACAGCTGAGTGGGCGCGTCGGTTGGCGTTCCACTCGGTATGGAGATGTGTGGAGGCGCACCCTCTGTAATGCGCCGAGTACTGTAGGACGCGTCTGTGTGATGCGCCTGATGCCGAAGGGCGCGTCCGTGTGATGCGTTGTCTGGCTGGCGCATCGGACATATCTTTTAATGATGCGGCTGTCTCACTCTTTGAGTGCTATAAATAGCCGTTTGGCTGAATTCGAGGCGTCCGGTTCATCCATTTAATGTAAATTTATTGCACGGAATTCGGAGGGCCATCCACTTGGCGCGTGGGTTTGATCTGCCCGGCCTATAAATAGTGGCATGGAGAGAAGATTTGCTTCTCATTCCCTCACGTACTTCCAATATGAACTTGAACATGCGGGTGCATTCTGTTGACGAAGTGCTCCCGAGGGTGAAGATGAGACGCTGTGTTGTCTTCGATGCACTTGAAGGTGACTGTTACATCCAAAAGACGGAGTCGAGGGCTTCCGAGGCAGGCGGAAGGTGCCTGTTGCATCCAAAGATAGGGATGCTCGGGCCTTGTCTCCGTTATTCTGGAAGAGCCGTAGATCGGAATGGCGGTGCTAGGCTCTATCTTCCTTCAAAGTGGGGTTTGTCCACTTTGGTTGTGTTGAAAGCTGCTCCTTTAGCCGCGGTTTCGATCACGGTCTTCCTTCGCCTTTGGAGGCTCTTTCGAAGCCTCCCCTGGCCACAGCATTTGCGGTGCTCTTCTCTTCCTTGGTTCCAGCCAGAGGGTTAAATGCTTTGCTTGACGAAGCACTTATCAGGTGAGCCTGACTGAAAGAGCGGCACATAACTGGGCTGCTGAAGGGATGCACATAACTGAGCTGGATGCACATGACTGAGCTGCTGAAGATATGGTGGGATGCGCCTGGTTGGAGGCGCATGATGTCTGCTGTGCCTGACTGATGGCGCATGGTAGCTGCTGCGCTTATCTTGAGGCGCGTGGTAGCCGCTGGCTGTAGACTTAGGATCTTTCCTTTGTAGAAATTCTCCTTTGTACAACCTTTTCTTAGACATGTAATAGACTTCTATATATCAAAAAAGTCTTCTTTCGAATGTCTATCTTTATTGATCTTGCTGTGAAGTTCTTCGCCTGAGTTCAGGCGCATGTAGTATCTGGCGCATGGGCTTTCTGGTTGTGAAATTTCATGCTTCTACATATGGCTTCATGACACAGAGGTGATTCTAGAAGCAGCCAGGACTCCAGAGAATGAGAAGGTGGCCGTGGTATGCCTACAGTTATTGGATCTTGCCGACAGCTGGTGGGCGACGCAGGCCATTGGATTAGTGGCCCCTATTGCCTAGGCAGTATTCAGGGAAAGATTCCAGACCAAGTACTTCGATGTTGTAGCTCGGCACGATCTACAAACGAGGTTCACCAATCTGAAGCAGATGGGCAGGACGGTCGATGGATATGTGGCCAAATTCTCCAGGCTTAGTCGGTTTGCTCCCACCATGGTGGCGATCGTGGTCGATAGAGCCCAGCAGTTCCAACAGGGGCTCCACCTAGAGATTTTATTGGTGGTAGAGCAGTTTGAGCATCAGACTTTTGATGCAGTGTTGAGAGCAGTCCGGAGACATGAATATACCTCCCAGAGGATCGTGGATAGGACCGGAGATCGGAAGCGATCCTACAGCCAGATGAATCAGTCTTCAGTACCAGCCCTGGCAGCCAGGGCTTTGACAATTAGGGCTCCGAGGCGGGCAGCCTCAGTGACGTCGATTCAGCATTCCACCCCGACGCACCCTCAGCAGCAGAAGCAGAAGCAGTCTTCCGCAGTGGGATGTTCACACTGCGGGAAGCCAGGACATGTGGTATCAGAGTGTCGCAGAGCACAGGGTTTGTGCTTGGTTTGTGGTGCCCCGGACCACAGGGTTAGAAACTGCCCGAATAGGGGGAGTTCATCGGCCTTCTCTAGTCCTTCTGTTAGAGGACCAGCACTAGTCCAGCAGCAGCAGCAGCTGCAGTACCCGTTCCCGAGGCCATTGCCGATGCAGGCCCAGGCATTCCTGCAGTAGGCAGAAGAATTTTTAGCAGAGGAGACATGCACCCAGAGGACATGGTCAAGTGCTGGCCTTGACCGTGGGAGAAGAAGGATTAGCACCAGGAGAGGTAGTGGCAGGTACTATTCTCGTCAACACCTTTCCAGTTTCTGTATTATTCGACTCTGGTGCATCGCATTCATTTATGTCTGCACGATTCGCGACACGGGTAGGACTGGAGCCCGAGTCATTATCAGTAAGACTCAATATACTTACTGGCAACGAATTTTTGGGAGTAGATAGAGTGTTTTTCTCGTGTCGGATCGTAGTTAGCGATAGAGAATTTACCGCTAGATTGATAGAGTTCCTGATGGCCGATTATGATGTGGTCTTAGGGATGGATTGGTTGAGGTACCAGTATGCTAGGATAGACTGCCACATTGGCCGGGTTATTTTTAGCATTTCCGGCGAGCCAGAGTTTTCCTTCTCCCGAGGCGAAGTTGAACCTTCTCCTCCAGTGTTACGGATGGCAGTAGCAGTAGTACAGTTACCTCGGATAGTCAAAAAGTTTCTAGATGTTTTCGCAGAAGAGCTTCCAGGGATGCCGCCAGAATAGAAGATCGAGTTTACCATCGACTTGATTCCCGGGACAGCCCCAGTGTCAGAGAGAGTCTACAGGATGGCGCCATCAGAGCTAGAGATATTGTACAAGATAATTGAAGAACTCAGAACCAAGGGATTCATTTGGGCTAGTGGATCGCCTTGGGGAGCCCCGATGCTTCTTGTGAAAAAGAAGGATGGTACGTCCAGATTATGTGTAGATTATCGTACCTTGAACTCAGTGACAATAAAGAATAGATACCCTCTCTTAAGGATAGATGACTTGTTTGATCAACTCCAGGGGGCAACAGTATTCTCGAAGATCGACTTACGGTCAGGATACCATCAGATCAGAGTCAGAGAGCAGAACATCCCGAAGATAGCTTTCAGATCTAGATATGGGCATTTGGAGTTCCTTGTGATGCCATTTGGAGCAACCAATACGCCGGTAGTATTCATGGACCTCATGAGTCGTATCTTTATGCCTTATTTGGATCAGTTGGTGATTGTGTTCCTAGACGACATCCTAGTCTACAGCAAGAGTGAGGCGAAGCATGAGCAGCATCTCCGTGTGGTTCCTCAGATTCTTAAAGAGCACCAATTGTATGCCAAGTTCAGTAAATGCGAGTTCTGGCTCGATCGCATTTCGTCCTTGGGTCATATCATCACCCGAGGAGGAGTTGAAGTGGATCTCCAGAAGATCATGGCCATTGAAACGTGGCCGGTACCTAGCATAGTGGCAGAAATTTACTGTTTTCTTGGCTTGGCCGGCTACTACCGGCAATTTGTTTCAGACTTTGCTCGAATTTCAGCGCCATTGACCCAGTTGACCTGCAAGGATGTGCAGTTTACTTGGACAGCAGAGTGCCAGGATTCTTTTGAGAGGTTGAAGCGAGGCTTGATGATGGCTCCTATTCTCACGCTTCCAGATGAAACCGTAGGATTCTCAGTGTATTGTGATGCTTCGGGCAGAGGTTTAGGATGTGTTCTGATGCAACATGGAAAGGTAATAGCTTATGCGTCATGACAACTTCGTGATCATGAGAGGAATTACCCAACCCATGACTTGGAGCTGGCAGCAGTAGTGTTTGCACTTAAGCTTTGGATGCACTACTTGTATGGAGATAGGGTGGAGATTTTTACCGACCACAAGAGTCTGAAGTATGTGTTCACCCAGAAGGATCTCAATATGCGTCAGAGGAGATGGCTAGAGCTGCTTATGGATTATGACATCAACTTGCAGTATCATCCTGGGAAGGCCAACGTTGTTGCAGATGCATTGAGCAGGAGAGCTGGAGTTTATTTTCTCACAGCGCAGTCAGAGTTATTAGCCGATCTTCAGAAGATGGAAATAGAAATTGTCCTTCCTACCAATATGGCATTGATGGCCAGCATGCAAGTTCAGTCCACTATAGTCGAGAGGATCCGGATGGCGTAGTTAGCAGATTCCAAGCTTCAGTAACTCAGAGCAGAGTGTGAGGCAGGACGAAGACCAGAGTTATGCATTCATGAAGACGGTACACTTCGACATGGTAAGCGTCTTTATGTACCCAGTAGAGATATCAGACAGGAGATTATGGCAGAGGACCACAGTTCACAGTATTCTATTCATCCTGGTAGCACGAAGATGTACCGTGATATCCGCCAGCACTTTTGGTGGAATGGCATGAAGAGGGAGATAGCTCGGTTTGTCTCTCGTTGTTTAGTCTGCCAACAAGTTAAGGCTGAACATCAGAGATCAGCTGGACTACTTCAACCATTGCCAATTCCAGAGTGGAAATGGGAGCATATAACCATGGATTTTGTGACTGGATTGCCTAGATCCCCGGCTGGCAGAGACGCTATTTAGGTTGTCATATACAGGCTCACGAAGGTGGCTCACTTTCTCCCATTCAGAGTTGGTCAGTCGACGGCTCAGCTAGCGGAGATGTATCTCCGACAGATTGTCAGATTGCACGGTGCACCAGTCAGTATCACCTCGGACAGAGATTCCAGATTTATGTCGCACTTTTGGCATAGCCTACAAGTGAGTTTGGGGACTCGTCTCTAGTTCATCTCAATGTATCACCCACAGACAGATGGTCAGTCAGAGCGTACCATACAAACCTTGGAAGACATATTGAGATCTTGTACACTCGACTTCGGTGGTTCGTGGGAAGATCACCTGCACTTGGTAGAGTTCTCGTATAACAACAGTTTTCAAGCTAGTATCCAAATGGCACCATTTGAGGCACTGTATGGTAGGAAGTGCCGATCCCCGCTAGCATGGGACGATGTCGGAGAGAGGCAGATGCTCGGTCCAGAAATGATTGCTCAGACCGTTGAGGTGGTCAGGAGAGTCAGAGATCATCTTCGAGTTGCCCAAGATCGCCAGCGTCATTAGGCCGATTCTAATCGGCGCCCTCTTGAGTTTTCTGTCGGCGACCATGTATTCCTGAGGATTTCGCCTAACCGTGGCGTCATTCATTTCGGCGTACGGGAAAAGCTTAGTCCTAGGTATATAGGGCCATTTGACATTCTGGAGCGAGTAGGAGATGTATCCTATCGTCTCGCTCTTCCACCATCGCCACGTGAGATGCATGACGTATCCCATGTATCCCAACTACGACGGTATATTCCAGACCCGAGCCACATCCTGGATCATTCAGAATTGGTTGTTGGTACCAACCTTGCATATGAGGAGAGGCCCATGTCTATATTGGACCGAAGAGAGAAGACACTCAAGAATAAGACTATCAAGTTAGTCTGAGTTGCTTGGGGTCATCACTCTTTGGGTGAGTCAAAGTGGGAGCATGAGGATGATATCCGATCGCGATATCCCGACCTGTTTGACTCGTGAGGTATAATATCTTTCGTATGCCTTACACTTCGAATCCTTGCTTGCGTATTTGATTGCTTGATTGATTGCTTAGCTGTAGATTGCATCTGATAGTGTAACTTGTCCCGACACCTCTAGCCTCTTTAATTAAATTTCGAGGATGGAATTCTTTTAAGGTGGGTAGAGTTGTCACCCTCGAAATCCGTGTTACATATTTTCGTATACGTGTACATATTTCGGGTCCGTATTTTTATTAGTCATGGTTAGCTAGTCATGATTTTATTTTTAGCATGTTGCATTGGCATGGTTATTTTAGCATTTCATTGGTTATGGCTTAGCTTGGTTCGGTTTAGCTTGGTTTGGTTTGCTTTTGGGTTCATCATGAACCAAAAGAAAACCCCTACCTACTACCACCATCAACATTTAAAACCTAACCCCCTTTCTCTCTCATCTTTACTCTTCATTTATTTCTTCATCTTCTTCCTCTTAACTTCTCCACCTACCAAGAGAAGCTTAGGCAAGTGCAACTTGCTTCATAGAGAAACTCCATTTTTGTTGTTCTATTGTCTTCCTTGCGAGATTCTAAGATACTTTAGAACTTGTCATTTTTTATTCTGATGGATATTTTATTGTAGATCTAAGTTTATATTATTTTCAGTTTTCTTGGGTTTTGATCTATTAAACTTTATTATTTTTATGTTTTGATTGTTTCATGTTGTAGAGAATTCAAATTTACCCAAAATAGACCTTTGAAAAGTTAGATTTCGACTTGTTTTGAGGAAGTTATGGCAAAAAGTATTTTTGGCCATTTTCTAGTTCATCTGTCCTGATTTTGGCAGGGACGATGAATAGTGCCACATAAATAGTGCCACAGCCCCAGAAATGAATAGTGATGCATGAATAGTATCGCAGCCGCAGGAATGAATAGTGTCACATGAATAGTGCCGCAGCCGCATGAGATGAATAGTACTGCAGTCGCATGAGATGAATAGTGCCACAGCCGCATGAGCATGAATAGTGCCACAGTAGCATAGATGAATAGTGCCGTATGAATAGTGCTACAGCCGCATGAGCATGAATAGTGCCGCAGCCGCAGGCATGAATAGTGCCGCAGCCGTATGAATAGTGCCGCAGCCGCATAAGATGAATAGTGCCGCATCCGCAGGCATAAATAGTATCACAGTCGAATGGATGAATAGTACCACAGTCGCATAGATGAATAGTGCCGTATGAATAGTGCCGCAGCCACATGAGATGAATAGTGCCGCAGCCACAGGCATGAATAGTGCCGCAGCCGCATGGATGAATAGTGCCACATGAATAGTACTGCAGCCTCATAGATAAATAGTGCTGCATGAATAGTGCCACAGTCGCATGAGCATGAATAGTGCCGCATGGAATGAATAGTGCCGCAGAATGCCACATAGGGCCTACTTTGGCTGTTTTAAGTCCTATTTGGCCAATTGTGGCCAGAATTTCTCCCAACTCCCAACATGAAAGTAGTAGATATTTTCCTTGGCTTCAAGAGCATATTATTAGCTATTTTATGCAAGTTTTCTCATCTATTATAATGTAAGGATAGAACATGATAGTGGCCGTCGTGGCGCACTCTTGACAAGTAAACATGACATGTAATCTGGAACGCTGTTGCGATGGCTATCTCGACATGCTAGTAATCCCCTCTTGATACCGTAGACGATTGTGCTTGTACAAATAAACCAGTTTTGGCTTGCATCATGTCTAGGACAGGGACCCCTGAATACCATGATCAGGGGTACCTACCGAATTCAACTAAGGCTAATAACTAGAATAATCCAGTAGTCATAAAGAGATTTTCCAGCTACAGAAAATCCCGTTATCTGGGCGCATTAAGTGGACTTGTAGCCTACCGATGAGTAGGGCACATTTCCAGCACAAAGTCACGTGTTGCATTCTTCATAAACGGATATTCGACCTGGATAATCGGATGGTCTGCAGGGCTTGTGGCTGTTGGGATAATCTTATTGTATCTTGCTAGAAACTAGGCCTGTGATAACCCTAGTTAGTTAAAAGTATCAAGCCGTACTCTTGATTGGCCGTGATTGATTGGATGGAGTTTATTCCAGCTTAGTCTTATCCGGATCCTGTGCAAAATTGTGACATGACATAATTATTGATGCTTGCCTTAACAATAACGATCGGGGGTCCAATTCTGTTCAGGCGAAGGGTTACAACCCCGGTCCTTGTTTGGTTTAAGGGTTGTAACCTGGCTCCCGGAGTAGTTCTGTGTCCTCTCTTCGTTTATTGTCTTATTGCAACCCCATGCCATGTTCGTCATATTTTACCTTACCTTAATACCATGATTATTTATACTGGCCTTAGCAATAAAGATCAGGGGTCCAGTTCTGTTCAGGCGAATGTTGAATACCCCGGTCTTTGTTTGGTTTAAGGGTTGTAACCTGGCTCCCGGAGCATTTTTGTGCCCTCTCTTCGTTTATTGTCTATACTGTACCAATAGTATTTGAGACAGATTTCTATTCAGGTGAAGGGTTACAACCCCGGTCCTTGTTTGGTTTAAGGATTGTGACCTGGCTACTTGAATGGTTTCCTCGTACTCAGTTTACGGTTGTTATCTCTATTATTATCAGTTCTTTATTTATTATCTTTAATATTCTATTGTGATATGCTGGTTTTAGTTCCTAAGTGAAGCCTCCTTTGTGGCACTTGCTCTTTCTGGGGTCTGACCCAGCTGTTTTTGTGTGGCCAGATATTGGAGCAGCACCAGAGGATCTACCGACCTTCCAGCCAGGTGGTGACCACCAGGCGTAACCCTGGCAACGAGTGGGTTTCTTTTTGTTCTCCCACTTTATTATAAAATTATTCTTTTGAAGCGTTTAGCCGACGAGCACTTGTTAGCTCGGTTGCACCTTTATTTACTGTCTGCCTACGGGCTGTAACATGATTGACAGATCCTAGGGTTGATCATGTATGACTAAACTCTTGCTAGTCTTAATATTTTGTACGACTAGCTTCATGATCATCCAATATGTAATGTATGGGACGCCTTGCTATTATATATTTGGTGCTCTGACATCTAGTAACAATTATTGTTTGCTTGAGATTTAGACAATAGGCTTGTTCATGACCATAGGAGACTGTTGGCTTGTAGTCAAACCCTCATGTATCTAGACAGTCGTGACCATATAGCAAGGTGGGTTGAACTTTAATATACGTAGCTGGCTATATATGCCTCCGCTCTCCAGTATTCTGGTTCTGGGGCGTTACACATGCCCTGCTCCCATAGGAGCGATCGTCCTCGCTAAGGCATGATACCGTACGAGCCTAGATTGCATAATGCAAGGCGGGTTCCATAACGGCCGATTACAGCAGTTGTGAAGGGGTCGTCACACAGAAGTCCCATCAGAGACATTGAATAATAGCAGCAAAAATGTAGAACAAAACACAAGTCATTCAACAGATGCATTTTTATTGATATTAAAACAAGGATTTTAATAGGGCGCAAGGCCAAGATTACAAGTCACTCAAGCTCACTCTTCTCACATTATAAGTCACTCAGCACTCTCTCATCTCTCAATACAAGTCTTGAACCAGCGGATGCTTCGGAAGGCGACATCCATACATTATGTCCCGTATAAGTCTTGACTCTACGCGGTCGTACGCTTCGAATCACCAAGGAACTCTATGCCTCGACGCATCCAAGTGAGCTCTGCGCCACGAGCTTCTATCTATGCCTGCACATAAAAACTGTATGGATGTCAGTACTCAACTGTACTGGTGGAATGAGCTCTTCGCCCACCCATACAAAATCGATACGTTCATTTACTTTTTGCAACATGACCCTTTTGATTGTCTTTCTACTCTTATCTTAGGATCAGTTTTTGGATCGAAGCCTTGGCCTATTTTGTGTCTCTAGACTACCCCGTGCTTGCAACAACAACGTAAACACATACTTTGCCTCTAGACCTCTTCTCGTACCAACAACGTTAACCTATCAAGTCGTATTTGCCTTATGGCTCAAAATCAGAGACGCGACTACGCGATAGTACCCAATTTCCTTATGACCGTGCTACAAATCTATCGTGCCGTGCCTCGCAACTCAGTGTGACTTAACCATATCGCCGCCTCGCGGCCCTTGCTACTTTGATCACCAACTGACCCAATCAAGACTTGTGGACTAAGTGTCACTTGACCGACTTTGCCTTGCGACGTTTCCTGACTTAAACTCAAGATGACTCAAATCCAACTTATGCAACTTATATGCCGACAACTTAAGACTCGACACCTACGGGTTTCCAACAGTCAACTTAGCATTCAGTCAAGTCTCTACGGATAGCTAATCTAAGCTAAACCAGACATTCAGCTAACTCATTCGAGATAGATAGCTATTCAGGACTGTAGAAGCATGGAATTTCAGGGCGCATCTATGTGCCAGAATTCCTATGCGCTCAAATACTACTCAGAACATGTGCCAGGGAGCTCAAACGAAGTACTTGGCACAGCAAGACAGCAAATGTATAGACAATCAAAAGAAGATTTTTATTTCATATAAAAGTCTATTACATGTATAAAAGAAAGGCTTTACATAGGAGAATTTCTACAAAAAGAAATATCCTAAGACTACAGCCAGGTGCAGCAAACTGCCATGCGCCCTCTACCAGGTGCATCATCGGGCAGGCGCATCACTTCAGCGTCTCAGTCAGGCGTGTCTCTTCACCATCTTAGTCAGGCGCAGCCTTCAGCATTTCAGTCAGGCGCATCTCTTCAGCGTCTCAGTCAGGCGTATCTCTTCAGCATCTTAGTCAGGCGTGTCTCCTCAGCGTCTCAGTCAGGCGCAGCCTTCAGCGCTTCAGTCAAGCGCATCTCTTCAGTGTCTCAGTTATGCGCATCATGAAGTCTCAGCATATGCGCCTTACTTTGACCCAATCAAATGCTTCGACTAATGAAGCATTTATTGAGCAGAACCTGGGTGGGCGATCAACCCTACCTAGCGGGAGGAAGAGCTCTCCTCCGAGGCTAAAGGAGCAGCTTTCAACACAACCAGAATGGACAACACCCACTCTTGCAGGAGGAAGAGCTCTCCAAAGCCCAAGGAAGATGAGAGCACCGCAATTTCGATCTGTGGCACTTCCAGCATAACGGAGACAGGGCTCGAGCATCCCGATCTTTGGATGCAACAGGTACCTTTTGCCTGCCTCAGAAGCCCTCGACCTCGACTTTTGGATGTAACAGTCACCTTCACGAGTGCATGAATGAAGACAATGCGTCACATCTTCACCCTCGTGAGCATCTCGTCAACAGAATGTGCTCGAGCAAACAAGTTTATTCAGGAAGATGTGAGAGAACGAGAGGTAAACTCTCTCCTTGCCACTATTTATAGGCCGGGCAAATCAAACCCATACGCCAAGTGGCGGGCTCTCCGAATCCCGTGCAATGACTTTGCATTTATGGTGATAAACCTAACTCTTTGAATTTAGCCAAGTCAAAACGGCTATTTAAAGCACTTAAAGAATACAAAAGTCGGACCAATAAAAGCACGTCATGCAAAAGGATGCGCCGGTCAGACACCGTGCATCGTACAGATGCGCCCATCGATTCCAAAGCGCCCCGTATGGATACGTCCAACAGAGCACAAACTCATGCGTCCTAATCAACATAGACCCATGCGCCCATTTCGGCTCGTCACCCATCAAGCAATTAATGCTCAAGTGACAGAGTTGGCAGCACGTCCTCCGAGGAATGGATAGTTAGCATCTTTTTCAGAAGACGAAGCATCGCTAACATCAGCATCATCACTACTTTCCTCCGACGGCTACAACCCACGTGGCCGACCAACCACTCGTATGCGCCTCAGCGTCCATGCGCCAGAAGACTCGCATGTGCCTCAAAAGCCGTGCGTCCAGACTGGTTCGTGACTCCTGAAGGTTGTGAGCCAAAGTCTTCTCATGCGCCCGATCCCAGGCATATCCTATCAGATAACTCCCCACCAAATCTGTGATCTTTGAGCCATGGACGTACGCCACGTGTCCTTTGACTCAATTCAGCCAATGAAGGGGTGCTAATCACCCAAGATCTCAGCAACAGAAAGATCATCTCCCCTGCTACGTGCCAGCCCACAAAAGCAGCATAAAGGATTCAACCCACAAATGATGGTGCATCATCCATGTACCTCCCGTAGCTCCAACCACGTGGCGTCCCTACGTATAGGTGCATCCTACATATGCGTGTATGAGCAGCCAGCCTGCAAACTATAAAAAGAGGGATCATTTCTTTCTTATGGACTACGTAATATACATACGTACACAGACAGAAAAAGGCATCAGAGTTATCATCCACCAAGATCGGAAGAGACACTCAACGTCTTCTTTCCATCTGCAAACTCCAGCACCCAAAGTAACTCAGACCTTCAGAGAACCGAGAACCGTCGTCAGATCGTCAATGGAGTCAACGTATTAGCACTCGCTCCATCGACACAGGGACCCAGATAAACAAAAGTGATCTCCTAGGACTACATCTAAGTCCTATATTGTAATACTGTTCTGTTTGTATTTGAAATTGTAATAAAAAGATTTTATTGGCAAACAAGCTGGCGACTCTGCTGGGGAACTCTTTCTCCTCCACCGAAAAAGTTGTGTTGCAATCCGACGACGTGAAGGTGGGCTCCTCCCACAAGACGTTGGTCGTACGCCTCAATCAGCAGGCGTATGAGAAGTTCATCTCTGAAGGCAGTGCAAGTCCTTCGAAGCGGCTGCCAAAGCCGAAGAAGACTCGCTAAGTCTGGGTACGCAAGGTCGAGGCCCCTGGCACCACCACTGAAGGGGATGTACCGATACAGTCCACCCTTCTCGCTGACGTCCTAGGCGGCCAGGATGCGCCTACCGGTGTAGCACATCTCTCTGGAAAGCGTGGTGCTGACCACATTCTCCAGCCATCTCCTTCTCAGACAAGGAAGATGCGTCGACGGAGCAAGGACGCATCTAACGCCCTGCGCAGTAACTCTGCTGCGCCACAGAAGGCTTCTGTGTTTGACAGACTCACTCGCTATCGTGGCAAAGAGAATTTGGACTCTGAGTACTATGCACCCCAGCGGGCTGGTACAAAGAAGTCCAAGGCAGCACGGACCATGCGCCTCAAACGTATTATGTCGACAGCGAACCAGATGCATGCGCTCACAATCATGCGCGCTGCTGATGGTAAGCTGTATAAGGTCGACTTGGGTACTTCTGTGCCAGAAATGAGCAGACCTTCAAAGTCCTTGCATCACTTGGGCGTATCTATTACGACCGCAACTAAGTCGAGCAAGGAAAAATCTGTGGTCTTGAACCCCAGCGCCTACATAGGATATAGGTCTGTGGCCGGTTCAAGTCACTGTAAATGTTGTACCCCTACTACTGATCTGAGCATATCTTCTGTATTGGTTCAGGGGGCATAACATTCACCTGACCACTCCGGCGCTTGGCCTTGCCATGCGCCTGATGGAGGTGTGAAGGTGGTACTCTCTCCCAATGATTTGCGTAATGTGATCAGTCACAAGCGCCAATCAGAAGAGTCGACTGACAAGCACAATGCACCCCTCACAGGGCACACCTGTACTGTAGTCACCATCAACTGTTATTGCAAAACAACAGTCCCACCATCAAGGCATTCGGTGTTCCAGCGGCTGCAATCATCAACACCTCTCCAATATCGCCTCGGGAAGAAGGTGTCAACTGAAATGGAGCCAGAACTACAGGTTGCTTCTTACAACGTAGTCTCCAACTCTCCATCAATTCGGAAGGCGACCGGCAGCTCCTCGACTTTGTCCTCATCCAAGAGCCAGCCGAGGAAGATCAAGCCCCTGTGGATCTTCATCCTGGAGACGAAGTCAGCCTCCCGGACATAGCTGGGGGTAGTCAAGCCCCTGTGGATCTTCATCCTGGAGACGAAGTTAACCTTCCGGACATAGCTGGGGGTAGTCAACCCCCTGTGGATCTACGTCTCGAAGACGAAGAAGTCCTCCAAGACAGAGCTGGGGGTAGTCATGTCCTTGCTGATACTTCTCCCGAAGACGAAGGTGTCCTCCAGAACATAGCTGGGGGTAGCCAAGACGAAGCTCCGGAGGAAGTTTCTCTTCTACAAGAGAGCGAGGTCGAAAGCAAAGCCTCAACCGATCCATCCACTTACAGTCGCGTCATGACGGTGTACATGACGGGAGCTGGTGATGCGGAGTCAGATGCGCCACCAGCAGATCTCGTCCAGCACATGGATACCTTGGAGGAAGGACTCAAAACCCTCTCTGCCTCCATGCAAACACTGACTCAAGCAGTATTTGAGATACAGTCAACTTTGGCCAGGGCACCGTCTATTGGTCCTGATCCAGGAGCCAATGGAGAATCAAGTGTACCCCTTCAACGGGTATCCTTGGATACAGACGTCAGAGCCATCAAATGCTTAACTCCAGGCTGTACCACCTTCCCCGACTCCCAGCTCCACGAAAGATGTGGCTGAGATGATCAGGGACTTGTGCGATCGCTTTGAGTCCAAGAACAGACAGGAGGAGCGCCAGAAGATGGAGAACCCATAACCATACCACCTCGAATGGAACAAAGTGGTTTATCCTTCCAAGTATAAACCACAAACATTGACGCCATACGACGGGAAGGACTATCCACGCCGCTATCTGACGTACTTCTAGCCTCAAATGGGATATCTCCTGAAGGAAGACGCACTACTCACCAGCATATTTGTTGGGGCGTTGAAAGGAGTGGCTTACGACCGGTACTTCAGTCTTCCTGACAACTCCATATCTTCCTTTGACGACTTAACGCGTCTCTTCCTCGATCGTTTCTATAACGGAGGGAAGGATATGACAATGGCATCTCTCATAGAGATACGTCAGAAAGAGAAGGAAACAGTTCGAGCTTTCATCGAACGGTTCCAACAAGCCTGCTTCAGACTGCCCCCGGGCATGCCAGAACATACACTCCTCTCCTCCTGCAGCATGAACATGCTGCATGCGATTAAACTCTGGCTCAACTCCACTCCTCCTCCTGACTGGAGTTCATTGATCATCGAGGCCGTGTTTGCCATTGATTATAAAAGAATAGAACAGTTTTATGGGAGGACTGGACTTTTACCTCACAACACAAACTCGTTCGTACAAAGAAAGTCTAGGGATGAAAACCTAGGTACAGCAATCTACGTACAGTTGTTTAGTTTTTCTGGGGGGTGACAGTAGAGGCTCGGGAGAGTGCTATCAACTCTGCCTTACTCCTTGGACGATCGGACGTAGCCTTGGCTCTGATAAAGAAATGCTCTCGAGATGTGTGGGAAGATTCTTCTGTGCATTGCCGCTCTCTCTGTGCGTGTCTCTATCTCTTTTTTTCGTCTCCCTCTGCAAGGGAATGGCACCTTGCTATTTATAGAAGTGGAGTATGCTAAGTAGGGTTTGTAATAATTACACCTTGAAAAGTGGGCGGTTAGGGATTGGTCACGATTTTCCTTGATCTTGTTTGTTGGAAATTAATCTGGGCCGTCAATATTGATTGTAACAAATCTAGGCAGTTAATATTGATTGCACCAAATCTGTATAGGCAATTAATGTTAATTTCAATAAATCTGCATGGGCCGTTAATATTGATTGCAACAAATCTGTATCGTGATGATTTGTTGATATCAGCAAATCCGAGTGAATAAATCTTGGTCAATCTCCTGCCACGTGTCCCAACTGCCTGTTATGTCGATTGCCATAAATCTGGATTTTTGGGATTTGATCAACTCCTACCACGTGTTCCAACTGCTGTGAGCCACATGGAGGACTGTCATAGTTGGGCCGCATGAGTGTGGCCTCGTGTCAGAGCCGCATAAGGGCGGCCTTATCTGAACCGCATGGAAGTCCTTTAATCCGAGCCGCATGAGGGTGGCTCCCATGATCCGAGCCGCATGGAAGTAGCAGCCGCATGGGTATAGCCCCCAACCGAACCGCATAAGGGTGGCTACGTGTCAGAGCCGCATGGGTGTAGCTTCCTAAAATTGGTACCGCATGAGGGTGGCCCCCACGATCCGAGCCGTATGGGAGTAGCAGCCGTATGGGGGTAGCCCCCAACCGAACCGCATAAGGGTGGCCATGTGTCAGAGCCGCATGGGTGTGGCTTCCTAAAATCGGAACCGCATGAGGGTGGCCCCCCACGATTCGAGCCGCATGGGAGTAGCAGCCGCATGGGAGTGGCTGCCGCATGATGGTAGCCGCATAGGAAGCTTCGGAGTTGGTGGATCGTGCCAGTTATATAAAGATTTTCTTCGTTTTCCTAGGAGCACGTCATCATGTCAGAGTCATCATCGCAGCTTTGTGTCAGAGCTGTCAATTCACCTTTATGTCAGAGCTGTCGTGTTACGTCAGGGCATTAAATGTGGCCGCTGCTTGATGGCCAGCTGTAGAGGCAAACCGCATAGGGCCACATGTCTTTTACCCGAGCTGCATGGAGCTACTGGGGATTTTTGAGCCGCATGCGGCTCTGAAGGACTTTTGAGCCACATGCAGCTCTAAAGGACTCTTGAGCCGCATGAAGCTTTAAGAGATTCTTTGAACCGCATGAGACTCCCTCTGTTTTGGGCCGCATGGACTTTCCTGTTCTTTTTTATGCTTCTACAAGACCCCCTTCAAAGTTTTCAATTTGTTAAATTGAAATACTTTGAATAAGAAGCATGACTATGTCCACATAAGCTCTTCTGGCCGCATAGGATATTCTGGCCGCATGGACTTCCTAGCCGCATGGACTTTCTAGCTGCATGGACTGCCTGGCCACATGGACTGTCTGGCCGCATGGACTGTTCTGGCCGCATGTTGTCCTCTCTGCCACGTGTGTGTCCCATTTAATTGCCCTTGATTTATTTTGGATTTAAAGCCGCCTTTTGGGGTGAATCCCAAGAGTCGGTTTATTAAATACCCAGATTTGCCTCGATGACCGAAGAGTCAATTTTGTTCTTTAGGCGGCACGTGGATCGAAGCGTCCGTCGGTCTATGAGCCTCTTATCCGCCTTATAAATAAGAGTAACTTTTAGGGAAAACTCTTTACTTTCTTCTTTTATTCGAACCTCTTTTGCCCTAGCTGCCGTCTTCTTCCTCTTCTTCTTCGATCATCGATGGCCCCTAAGACTTCCAAGGCTGCGGTAAAGGGTAAGGGGGTGGCTTCTACGTCGGCTGCGGCACCTGAAGTTTACTCCAACGTTAACCCCGCTATTGCTGGTAAGGAAATTGCATGAACTCGGAACCTAACCATCATGGCTATGTCGCATATTTTATGCGCGGGCCTTCTTCGTCTTCATTGAACTGTTCAAATTGTATGTGTCGCTTGTACGTCCCATGTCCGAGCCGCATGGGGTATATCCCATGTCCGAGCCGCATGAGAGTCGTATAGTGGCCGCATAAGCACTTTGCAAACTAACCCACATAAGGACCCGTCGAACAGAACCGCATAAGTCCCTTTGAACTGAGCCGCATGAGGCCCTATCAAACAGGACTGCATAAGCCCCCCTTTGAACTGTGCCGCATAAGGCACCGCTAAGCAGAACCGCATAAGCTCATCTGGATTGGGCCGCATAAAGCCCCGTTAAGCAGAACCGCATAAGCTCATCTGAACTGGGCCGTATAAGGCCCCGCTAAGCAGAACCGCATAAGCTTCATCAAAACAGTGCCGCATAAAGCTGCGCTAATCCGAGCCGCATAAGCTCATCTGAACTGGACCGCATGAGCCTGCGCTAGGCCGAGCCGCATAAACTCACTTTGAACTGGGCCGCATAAAGCCCCGCCAATATAGAGCCGCATAAGCCCCGAAATACTAAGTTGGCCATCTTCTAACTTTATTTTTTTGTCATTTTTCAGTGATTCTGCCAGTCAATCCAGCAGAAGAACCCCTGGTAGGTTCGGCCGAATCTGCTGTGGGTGTGCGATTCGACCACTTAGTCTGATATGTGGCGAACCAGCTTCCCACAAACGAGCCTATGGGGAGGCTGAATGCTATCAGGAACCAGCCCTTCTACTTTCTCTGCGCCATGGTGAACTCGGGGTAATTGGAGAGAAAATACCTGAAGCCGGCGTTCCTCTTTGGGGATGCCTTGACTGTGAAGAACCCTCGAGTGTTGGATATATCCGAGAGTTGGGACTTTACTTTTGACGGGATGGCGATCCATATCCCTCCGATGGAGCATCATTTTTCTCTGACATAGTTCAATATGTTACCGATGGACAGAAAGAAGGTGGACTTCTTGACTCCAAGCAGGTCGGGGATGATTGTGGGTAACATCTATTATAACAGGAATTTGGGGTCAGCGTATGCGGGTAGGGAACCGGTTAGTCGATACGTGATGGGACTGGCCCCGGTTCATAAATGTATCGGGTCCCAGTTTCACGTTCTCTCAAGCTGACACCTTCTTGAACCAGTTTGCTCGGAAAGGGTCCTATCCTGTCGGCCGGTTGGCGCTGCTGAACTGGATAAACCCCATCCCTACGTGGGCTAACTTGACCACATGGATTCTGCAGAAGTATGAGACTCCCCTGCGTGACATCGGCCTCTACTACGCCATTCGGGGCATCTGTCATGGTCTACCCATAAATAAGCCGTTGTTCATGGCCCTCCTGGAGATGTACAACCGGCGGACGGAAACCTTCTTCACGCCCGAAGGGGAGATAGGACTCGTTCTCTACGAGATGTACGTTATTTCCAAGCTGCACTGGGGGAAGAAGTCTTTGAAGTGTACACCCCTACGAACGAAGAGTTCGAGGATTTGGATCGGCAGTTCCCGGACTTTGTTGCCGTATACCGGGAATTGTTATGTCACCAGGTCCTGGGTCTCATACATTTTTATACTAGGCACCTCAGGCCGGGTTTCTTCTCGAGATCCTCAAACCTAGGAGGAAGTACAAAAACTGGCGTCGACTGCCAAGAGATCGAGGGCCACGGGTGACACATTTGGAAGTCAAACTGACTCCTTTAGTTATTTTTATCATGGTACTCAACGGCTGTGAGAGAAGGCACTCATTGCAGGATTCCTGATGGTGTGGCTACGAAACTGCGTGGTCTCAGGAGGGGCGGGTTCCATTGAGAGGATCAGCCGCCACTTTATCCTCCCTGCCGTAAAGCTGGTCTTTGGGATTAGACTGGCCCTTCTTTCAGCCGTGGTGTGCAACATACGCCATGGCCTTCGCGCCTTCTCGTCCAAGGTCATCGCCCGTGATACGACGATGGATTTTGAGCACATAGAGCTGCCCTACCATTATCTGATAGGGTGGTTGTTGAAGCACTGCCGGTCTTTGATGAGGCCTGGAGCAAAGGACGGCGTTGAGGCTGATGATGCTTTCATTTTCCAATATCACCATCAGCCCTGGGAGTGCAGTACTATGCCAGCCTGTCGGAGGGCGCTGGCGAGAGTGGACGGATACGAATTTTTTGTGTCTGTTCCTCGTTTTACCGATGAAGAAGTGAGGGGCGTACATATTGACGGTACCGGACCTCCTCACCTCTTGCCTGAGAAGATGCTCCTTTAGTTGCGAAATATCTGTCCAGCGCACCTAGTATACCGTAACCGCAACAATGTCTACCTAGAGCCCTATTTGCCCAGCAGGTTCTCCTGCCAGTTCGGGTAGCCAGCTATTCTTTGACAGTCCCAGCTCTTGCCTGGGCTTTGTAGGTAGCGTCCTCGACGGTATCAGGGCCTGGCATTATTATGATGCGGTTCATACCCGAACCAGCTTCTCGGTTCCTGATGTTGAGGCACCAGGGGAGATTTTGTATATGGCTGTAAAACCCCTATTTTTTATTATTTTTATTTATTTTATTAGACTAAAAAAATGAATTTATACAATTTATGGTTTTATTTATTTTATTTTTTTGATGACCCGGTTTGGCCAATTCAGCCCGAACAGGACTCGAACAAAATTTTAAGCCCATGTGAGCAAGTGGCGTGACTAAGGTGGCCATATAGGAACATTTTGTGTATGTAGAAATATTTTAAATTATTTTAGAACTTGTTGAATATTTATTGACTTTGGGTACAAAAATCTACATTTTATTAATAAAATAATATTTTATAAAATTTTATAATTTCTGGACCCGAATGAGGGTGTACGGTATGAGTTCACCCATTGGGACAATTTTGTAAAATTATTATTATTAAAGTTATTTTGTGGAAATTTAATAAACCTGTTTTCCTATTTAAATATTATTATTATTTGAGTTGATTTATTAAGGATTTAATTTTTATATATATATGTAGATATGCGCAAATATATTAAATAATTGGATAGTTGACTTTTAAATGGTATTTGGATTTTTAAATAGATTTTTGGTGTATATATGGATAAATATAGATATAGAGATATATATTGAAGTTTAGATTTGAGAATTGAAAATATATATATATATCTAAGTGGTCGGCCCCACCAAGTGGCAGCCGACCAATCATACCAAAATAAAGGCAAAGAGCAGCAGCTCTTGTGCGCCCCTTAAATGGCCGAACCTCTTTAACCAAAGCACAGCAGCAACTAAATGGCCGAACCCCTCTCTCCATATATATGTATATATATTTATATATATATTAAAAAACCCTAATTCTTAATTATTTCTCCTCCTCCACTCTCTTTTCTTCCTTCCTCCTCTCACATCTGTCCCCGTACCTCTCCCCGGCGTACGTGCCAGCCTCGCCGGGGCGACATCATCTCCTTCTCTCGGTCGTCACGATGACAACAACAACAACAGATTCCCACTTTAAGGTATCCCACTTCCCCGATCAATTTCTCTGTCAATTCTACTCCGATTTTCGATCTGTAAATTCGTGTAGAAAGCCCACATGACCCTATTCGAGATCCCCCAGTTGGATTTCGACATGGCCATCCAACTTGCTCGAAAAATCGAGACGAAGTTGGAGAAAAACCACTTTTCTGAAATATTAAAAACTGTTTTGAAACACCAACTTGTCGGCCACTTTTCTCACTGTCCATTAAACTTTCGTAAAAACTAATTGAAGACAGTCAAAGATAACATAACCGAGATTGTAACGCACCTTCTGGATTCACTTTTTATCTAGTATGTAGAAAGTTATACGTTGTTAAAGTTTTTCAAAAAATTGTAAATTCTGTTTTCAAAAAGTGGAAAAACACCCAATAAGGCGTGTGCCCCGACAAACCGAGCGACGTGGTCGCGCACTATACACATCGAAAGGCGCGTATGGATGTTGTCCACGTGTGGGAACTGACGGAACCCTATTTTGTTGCATATGCGCGACGAAATCAGTACGTATCCGTCGAAATAGCCCCGTATCGACCATTTGTAAATTAAGTCACAACTTTGTGCACACTCATCATATCACGATGAAACATGCGCCATTGTACTCAAAATAATTTTCAGGTCCTGTGAGCCAAGTTTGGTTCGATTCTGAGACTGTTGATCGGGACGCTATTTTGGCGGGCCCACAATCCCACTCAACGGGCGATTTTGTGCACAGTCCACCGGAATAAAAAAATTGGACATACCGTTGGGTTCGTCTTCTCAAAACAAATCTGTAGACATGTAGTTTGATAATTTTAGAGATCGTAGATATTGGCACGCATTTCGGTGCAAAGCAGGTCCAACGACGGACATCGTTTTGACCCAAAATTACGATTTTGCCCCTATTCCAGAATTTAACTTTTGGACAGGCGTTTCCTAGGCATATCTTCTATTCCAAACTCGTTCGTGATGTTTGTTTCAACATTCGGAGCTTCTTGTGGATTTTGACTTTCGCGTTGAGGATTCTGATTATTGGATTTTGCTGCTTCTCGTACCACCCTCAGGCAAGACACCTTGCCATTTGCTGTTTATTTACTTTAGCTCATATTTCATGAATTATTTATTTTCTTTATGCAAAATAAACTGTGATACATGGTATAACCTGTTAGAACTTACTGTTCAGTTATATATCCTGCTATGTATTAATTTTCTTACATATTAAACCTAGATTTAAGGGACCACCTTGTGTGTTGCATTCATTGTCCTTGACAATTTTGTGAATTATTTGGAATTATTAGTTATTATTTGGGTTTATTATAATTAATATGATTTTTGGTAATTTTTTGGTGATTTTTAGGAGAATTGATTTTGGGCCTATAGTTGACTTTGACTTGTGTTGACTAGAAGACTAACCTAGTGACTAATCTAGGTTATGGCTACTTAGTTAGGTTAAGTAACCTTGGTTTGACCTAATTTAGTGAGGTTTAAGTCATTGGAACTAGTTAGGAGTGATTTGGAGTTGATTAGGCTAAAATGGCTTATGACTTCATAAGTCATGACTAATGACTTGAGGCTTATTAGCCCATAGGCCCTCACCATGAACCAACCCTAACCCTAATCAGCCCATGGCTAGACACTTAGCCTCTCCCATCCTATTTAATACCCTCCCAAAGTTAGGGCTAGCCTCCATTAGGTGTTCTTGCCAAGTTTTAGAAAGAGGTAATTCTCCATCTTCTAAAAATCCTAGTAAATCCATTTTAATTCCTTTTTAACCCAAACAAATTGCATTGGGTTCTAAATTCTTCCTACTTTCTGTTGGTATCAAGTGTTCTCAGATTTGGAGAGCTTTGGAGGAGTTTCACCATTGTGAAGAACATCACTCATTGAGCTTTTTGGAGGGTTTTGATACATAGAGGTAACTTCCTATATTTACCATAGAATCCTGAGATTTTTGCATCATTAGGAAGCCCTAGACCTAACCTAACAGTAGGTATAGGAAACCTTAAGTTTTCGTGTCGTTTCGTGTCCAATCTGGACACGCATCAGTGTCCCGTGCTAGGTGTTCGTGGAAATGCCACTGTGGATTTGTTTGTGTTATTTTCGAATAATTTTTGAATGAAAAATCATGTTTTGGTGTCGCTTATCCATTTCTGTAGCTTTGAGTTGATTTTGTGCTTGTGTCGTGTCGTTTGGACACGCGTGCACACGGCCTCGCGCGCGGCCTGGGGGATCCCCTGCTACTCGGGGTCCCCATAGGATACGACACGACGTATCTTGACATGAAATTTTGTGGGAACATTGGGATACTGTCTGTCGTCACTCTCCCCAAGTTTCACGAGATTTTGTGGTCTGGATTGGGAGATATCGGCCGTACACGGGGAATCCACTGTTCTGCACACAGTGTGCACTTAGCCACTGATACGGCTTTGGTTCACGGACACGACGACACGAGGACACGTTTCAGGCACTTAGACACGAGCACCTATACCTAGTCTAGTTGGGGACACGAGCACGAGGCCTGAGATGGCCTGTGTCGGGTGCACGACACGCGTGCACACCCGCACGAGACTGCCCAGTTTCGTGTGTCCAGTTTGCCCGATTTTAGTTTGGGTTGAATTGGACACGTTTGTGTCCACTTGGGTGGACACAAACTCGACACAAAACACGTATGTAATGTGTAGACTCAATACCAATCACTGTTTGGGCATTTTAACTTAGTTTTGTTGATTAAATTCTCTTTTCCCTATTGTTTTCTGATACCTACATGATATGCCATTGCTATTTTTTTTCAGATTTTGTAAATGGGTTTTGTCATCAATTTTAACCCAATTAACACTGATCTTTGCATAGTATTAAGACTCTAATATGTGTACCTAGGTGTTTACTTGTGGTGTGTCAATTTTGGATCGAATTGGATGAGTTGTGGGGCTTAAAACTGAAAACTGGGTTAGTATACTGTTTACACTGTTTTTCGTGTTCTTGTGTATAAATTTGGGGTCCTTCAATATTATACCTGACCTGGGTTTATGTGGGGACTGTTTCAAATTGGTTTTGGGTTTAAATTGAGCATTGGAATGATTCCATGATTGTATAAATCTGTGAAATGTAGGTTGGACTGTTTAGGTTCATGTTCAATATCTGAGATTGTTTTGTAGATAATATAAAAACTAAATTTGGGTTTGAGTGTTGTTGTACCCTGTTTGGGTTGGGGGTGAGTTAATATCTGAATTTCCCTTCATCTTCTCACTGTTTTGCATGTTTCACCAACACACACAGCCTTGGCATGGTCCTGTCCCCTCTTGTTCTGAGTTGTTTTGATTTAGGTATTGAAAATCTGAGAACCAATGGTATTTAAATGATTGATAAAC
The DNA here is from genome assembly GCA_029216955.1 of Iris pallida. Lineage (NCBI taxonomy): Eukaryota > Viridiplantae > Streptophyta > Magnoliopsida > Asparagales > Iridaceae > Iris > Iris pallida. Next base: position 36,880,960 of record JANAVB010030220.1, read on the forward strand.
CTGAGAACATGACTTCTAAACTGTTTTTCCTATGCTAAGCTGAACCTAACACTCACTGTTTCCACACTTTTATACACTCACACACAATCACACTCTTCTACTCTCATGTGACACTCTCCATATTCTTTCACACACACACATACACATATGCACATGACCATTGATTGCCCCTCTCTATGCATTTGTATATTTTTATGTATTAGCATATATGATAGTATGGTATACACATATAGCCTATAGGGTGTTTTCTAGTTATATTACGTAAGGGATCTATATGTATACTATATTTTAGATATATATATATGTGTTATGTATAGGCCTAGGTAATGTGTGAGATAGCTTGGTCTAGGCTTGTATAGCTTTGTTAGACCTAGAATAGACTTGCTAGACTAGTGTAGACTTGTTAGACCTAGTTTGACTTAGTTTGACCATAGTTGACCTAGTTTGACTTCTAGGGTTGACCAGAGTTGACCAAGAGTTGACTTTGGCCTAGATTGACCTAGATTCATGTAGAATGTATTATAGTGTTTCATTTTACCATTCTGGACTTGTTGTGACTTGTGCTGTTCTAAATAGGAGCCAGACACCACTCCTCGGATAGTACCTTTCAGTTGGACACTCAGATACCAGGCGAGTACATTCTCTGATCATTTCATATCCTGCTTAGAATTATTTCCTACATTAAATTACTTTACTTGTGCTGTCACGACATTATCACGGATTAGTACTATACGAATCTTGTACTCCTGTGCTTTCACCATACATGTACAACTTTTTAGTATAGATCATGTACAACTCTTTAGTGTAGATCATGTACAACTCTGTAGTGTAGATCATGTACAACTCTGTAGTATAGATCATGTACAACTCTGTAGTGTTGATCATGTACAACTCTGTAGTGTAGATCATGTACAACTCTTTAGTGTAGATCATGTACAAATCTGTTCCGTTCATATGTGCTATCCTGTACTCTGACTCACTAGCCACTGTTAGTTCCTTACTTATAGTAGATATTTTTATTACAGTTTTCTCTCTCTGTTTACATACTGTATTCTTCAGTACCTGTATCTTACTTTACTGCATGATTATATTTTCTAACCTGCTATGAACTGTTGAGATATACTTTACTCGCTCCTGTCCTGACTGGACCTGTTGAAAATATTACAGATGACGAGGAGGAGGATGGTCTGGATACTTACTACGGGGCAGCCTTAGATGACACCTACGAGCTGGACTCTCAGGAGGACCCAGCTCTAGCTGAGGATATCACCCCGATTGCCTAGACTAGATTAGTTAGGCTTATCTTACTTTATGCAGCCTTGAGACATGTTTTAGCTAGACTATATTTGGAGTTCAGATTTGTATATATTCTTTCATTCTGTATCTGAGACCATGTGCTTCTGGATATTGCTGGGATTATCTTAGACTACTTTTTATCTATTTATTTCCTTGAGTTCTATTTCATATCGGGCTATCTCTTCCTTAGTTGTGATTGAGTTTTACTGCTATGTCACCCCCATTCGGGGAGTATAAACTATTTAGATATATATATTATTAGATGTATGTTAACCGTCGACACTACGGCGTAGGCTGGGCGTTGTTACGTTCTCGTACCCTCACAGTGGGTGCGGGTCGTGACACATTTTTAGTGGTGGCCCATGCAGGTCAAGATTAGAAGTGTAGTGGTATTCGAATTAGAATATCACTACAGCCTGCAGTAGGATATAGGACAATAATTTTTTTAGGTACTCGATCACATTAGGACAAATTCTTTTATTGCCATCTAAATCCTTTTGTCAGCTGATCCATTGAATTATAATTGTCCGCCTTTGTTATTTCGCTTCTTTTTCAGAAATTGACACTCTTGCTTGTCTATCTTAAGGATGGTAGAGACTCGATCACAGCGTGCCACTCATGAGGATGATATAGAGGGGACTGCTACCTCTCAGCCAGTACAGCGAGGCCAGGGGACTGCAGCTCCTGCCACCTCTGCTCGTATTGAGACATCGGCAGTAGCAGCAGGGGGTATGCTTCCACCGGCTCGGAGGTAGGACCCAGTTCTCCCAGAGGATCCTTACCAGCAGCCACCTCCAGGGACAGTGGACGCAGTGCAGCTACTAGCCTTCTTTCGGCAGTACATGGAGGGTCAGCAGACCCAGCAGCAGAGGCACACGGCAGAGCTCAGCAGAGGCATTGAGCTGGCAGTGACCGCAGTGGAGAGAGTTATAGCTCAGCCAGCAGCAGCAGCCCCGCAGCCGTACCAGCCACGGGAGAAGGGCATCCTGGACTTCTAGAAGATGCAACCGAGAGACTTCCGAGGGACAGAGGGGATCCTATATGCCGATGAGTGGATCGAGCATATGGAGGAGATCTTCAGGCTGGCAGAGATTTCAACGAGGCTCCAGATAGAGGCAGCGGCCAGCATAATACAGGATCTAGCTCGTATATGGTACCAGACCGACCCGAGGGTCGGCACGGCAGGTCAGACTTGGGCAGCATTCAAGAAGCTGTTTAAGGAGAAGTTCTTTCCAGACGCAGCACTGGGGGCCCTCGAGACCCAGTTCGAGGCCCTATTCCAGGGGAGCCAGTCCGTGGAGGAGTACGCAGGAGAGTTCTGCCGCCTAAGCAAATTTATGGATGACTTCTCCGAGACGACGAAGGCTCGGAGATTCCGGAAGGGCTTGGTAAATGAGGTTAAGTCCTACACCAAGAACGCCCGCAGTGCTACATTTGAGGAGATCCTGGTGGACGCACTAGCTGCAGAGGATGATCTTGAGCTTAGGCTCAAGAGGGGACGAGACTCCCAGGGAGGCAGTAGTAGCGAAGGACTGGCCAAGAGGCCGTACTTTCAGCAGCAGCACCACCAGCAGCAGAGGCAGTTCCAGCCGCAGTCGATTCAGCAGAGGCCAGTTCACCAGCAGCAGTTTCAGTATCAGGCACCCAGGCACCAGGCAGTCAGTTATACCTTCTGTAAGAAGCCTGGGCATGTCTTCAACGAGTGCAGAAAGAGGCTCGGGAGGTGCCTTCTTTGTGGAGCGGCAGATCACCAGCTGAGGGATTATGCTAGGTCTGGAGGACGAGTAGCCCAGAGAGGAGGAGCCAGAGCAGCAGCAGGCCAGCAGAGGGGACCAGCCCTGCCGATGCAGCAGCAGAGGTTTGTCTAGCACCAGCAGCAGGCCAGGGGAGGCCAGCAGGGGCGAGCTTTCGCCATGGCAGCTGAGGATGCAGAGGCGATAGGAGAGCTGATCGCAGGTTCGATTCTTCTCGACTCCAGTCCAGCATTTGCACTATTCGATTCTGGTGCTTCGTATAGCTTCATATCAGTATCTTTTACGATTAGACACGGTATCATAGCTGAATCGTTGCCTAGGACTTACAAGATCACGACCGGGGGTGGCATTATCCTCGTGAGTGATGTTTGTAAGGGTCAGAGGGTAGTTTTGGGAGGCCATGAGTTGGAGGTGAGCCTGCTCGTAATGCCATTGCCAAACTACGATATAGTACTAGACATGGATTGGTTGAGCAGGCACCACGCCAGCATTGATTGCAGAGGGGGTAGAGTTCTCTTCAGAGCACCGGGGGAGCCAGAGTTTAAGTACTCCAGACGTCAGGCAGAGCAGAGCAGCGAAATTTTCTGCGGAGTCTCGATTGAGGAGCAGGCGATCCCACACCCCTTGATAGCAGAGTATATGGATATTTTCTCGGAGGAGTTGCCTGGATTGCCACCGGACAGAGATATTGAGTTCTTGATAGACTTGGTTCCAGGAGCGGAACCCATCTCTCAGCATGTCTATCGGGTGAACAACAGCGAGCTGGTGGAGCTGAAGAAGCAAGTGGATGAGCTGCAGGACAAGGGCTTCATTCGCTCGAGTTCGTCGCCATGGGGTGCACCAGTGTTATTTGTGCCGAAGAAGGATGGGTCAGTATGGATGTGTATTGACTATAGAGCACTCAATAACCTCACGATCAAGAACAAATACCTACTGCCGCGGATCGATGATCTATTTGACCAGTTGAGCGGAGCTCGGGTATTTTCTAAGATTGATCTGAGGTCGGGATATCACCAGGTAAAGGTAAAGGGGGATGATATTCCCAAGACCGCTTTTAGGATGCGGTACGGGCAGTGTGAGTTTTTGGTTATGCCGTTCGGGCTAACCAATGTGACAACAGTGTTTATGAACCTTATGAACAAGGTGTTCCACCAGTATCTGGATCAGTTTGTGGTGGTGTTTATTGACGATATCTTGATATATTCCAAGACTGAGGAGGAGCACAAGGAGCATTTGAGGATAGTGCTGAAGATTCTCAGGAAGGAGCAGCTTTACGGGAAGCTCTCCAAATGTGAGTTCTTCTTGGATCGGGTGGACTTCTTGGGGCATGTGGTGACTGGAGATGGCATCTCAGTTGACCCCAAGAAGATTGTAGCAGTTGAGGCATGGACAGCACCGACTTCAGTTGCAGAGATCAGGAGTTTCCTGGGGCTGGCAGGATACTATCGGAGATTCGTGTAGGATTTCTCCCGGGTTGCAGAGCCGTTGACACGGTTGACCCGAAAGGATGCTGAGTATGTTTGGTCAGAGGAGTGTCAGACAGCTTTTGATGAGTTGAAGAAGCGGCTTACGACAGCTCCGATTCTGACATTGCCTTCAGGATAAGGTGGTTTCACTATTTATAGTGACGCTTCAGGGAAGGGGCTGGGTTGCGTCTTGCAGCAGCATGGAAAGGTGATTGCCTATGCTTCTAGGCAATTACGTCCCCATGAGAAGAACTACCCTACCCACGACCTGGATCTGGCGGCGGTGATTTTTGCTTTAAAGCTGTGAAAGCATTATCTGTATGGGGAGAGGGTGGAGATCTTTACAGATCACAAGAGCTTAAAGTATGTGTTCACTCAGAAGGAGTTGAACATGAGGCAGCACAGATGGCTAGAGTTGATAAAAGATTTCGACATCCTACTTCAGTATCATCCAGGGAAGGCCAACGTGGTTGCCGATGCCTTGAGTAGGTATCCGACAGCCATGTGTTTGACCATGGATCGGCACTTGCTTGCCGACTTGGAGAGCCTTGGGATTGAGGTGATCGTGCCCGGGGTGCAGATGCAGTTATGGGGGATGCAGATTCAGTCGAACTTGGTGGAGAGGATAAAGTCGGCACAGTTTGAGGACGTTGCTCTGCGGTGTCTCCGGGAGCAGGTTCGAGCAGAATTGCTGGAGGGCGAGTTTTCTCTTGCAGATGATGGTGCCGTGAGGTACGGTTCCAGACTATGCGTGCCCAGCGGAGAGCTCAGGGAACAGGTTATGTAGGAGGCCCACAGATCTCAGTACTCTATACACCCGGGTGCCAACAAGATGTACCGAGATCCGAAGGAGCATGTTTGGTGGTCCGGGATGAAGCGGGAGGTGGCTCGCTTCGTGGCTAGGTGTTTGGTCTGTCAGCAGGTCAAGGCAGAGAGGCAGAGGCACGGTGGATTGTTGCAGTCGCTGTCCATTCCCGAGTGGAAATTGGAGCATATCACTATGGACTTCATTTCAGGATTGCCGCGTACCCCAGGAGGGAAAGACGCAATTTGGGTCATCGTTGACAGGTTGACCAAATCAGCCCACTTCTTGCCATTCAAGGTGGGTACGTCTACAGAGAGGCTGGCGGAGTTGCATATGCGGTAGATAGTCAGGATCCACGGAGTTACGGTCAGCATCGTCTCAGATTGGGATAGCCGTTTTACTTTCCATTTCTTGAGGAGTCTGCAGACCAGCTTGGGCACTCAGCTCAAGTTTAGTACTGCATACCACCCCCAGACGGACAGACAGTCAGAGCGGACTATTCAGACCATTGAGGATATGGTACGAACGTGCGTCCTGGACTTTGGAGGTTCCTAGGAGGATCATCTTCATTTGGTGGAGTTTGTCTACAACAATAGTTTCCAGGCCAGCATTGAGATGTCACCTTTTGAGGCTCTGTACGGGCGTAGGTGCCGTACACCCTTATCCTGGGATGATGTTGGTGAGCGAGCCTTACTGGGGCCAGAGATGGTTGTTGATGCGGCCGAGAAGGTGAAGCTCATCAGGGACAGACTTTGCGTGGCGCAGGACAGACATCGGCACTGGGCCGATAGCCACCGGAGGCCCTTGGAGTTTGAGGTACAGTTTAGAGTAGGATTTGATTTAGGTTTGTTTGTTTGTAATTTTTGATCATGTTTGTTTATTATAATTAATTGAGACCTTGCTTGTGTTTAGGTCGGAGACCAGGTTTTCTTGAAGATATCTCCGACTCATGGTACGATACGTTTTGGTGGAGGCGGAAAGCTTAGTCCGTGCTTCATCGGCCCTTTTGTTATCAGCAGGAGAGTCGGTGACGTGTCATACAAGCTAGACTTGCCGCTTGCACTTGTGGGGGTCCACAACGTATTTCATGTATCGTAGTTGAGACGGTACGTGGCTGAACCTAGCCATGTGCTTGATCATTCGGAGATTGAGGTCAGACCTACTCTCAGTTATCCAGAGCAGCCTGTCGAGATTCTGGATCGTCGGGAGAAGGTTCTGAGGAACCAGGTGATACCCTTGGTACGCGTCGCATGGAGGCATCATTCTCCAGGAGAGTCGACCTGGGAGCGGGAGGATGAGATGCGCGAGCGCTACCCTTATCTTTTTGGACCATGAGGTATACTTTCTATCCTTCTCACCAGTTGCATTTCGCCTTTCAATTTCGAGGACGAAATTATTTTAAGGAGGGTAGATTTGTCACTACCACTTTTCTAGCTTGGGGGTATTTTGGTTATTTTTAAAATTTTGTGAATTATTTGGAATTATTAGTTACTATTTGGGTTTATTATAATTAATATGATTTTTGGTGATTTTTTGGTGATTTTTAGGAGAATTGATTTGGGCCTATAGTTGACTTTGACTTGTGTTGACTAGAAGACTAACCTAGTGACTAATCTAGGTTATGGCCACTTAGTTAGGTTAAGTAACCTTGGTTTGACCTAATTTAGTGAGGTTTAAGTCATTGGAACTAGTTAGGAGTGATTTTGAGTTGATTAGGCTATAATGGCTTATGACTTCATAAGTCATGACTAATGACTTGAGGCTTATTAGCCCATAGGCCCACACCATGAACCAACCCTAAACCTAATCAGCCCATGGCTGGACATTTAGCCTCCCCCATCCTATTTAATACCCTCCCAAAGTTAGGGCTAGCCTCCATTAGGTGTTCTTGCCAAGTTTTAGAAAGAGGTAATTCTCCATCTTCTAAAAATCCTAGTAAATCCATTTTAATTCCTTTTTAACCCAAACAAATTGCATTGGGTTCTAAATTCTTCCTACTTTCTGTTGGTATCAAGTGTTCTCAGATTTGGGGAGCTTTGGAGGAGTTTCACCATTGTGAAGAACATCACTCATCGAGCTTTTTGGAGGGTTTTGATATATAGAGGTAACTTCCTATATTCACCATAGAATCCTGAGATTTTTACATCATTAGGAAGCCCTAGACCTAACCTAACAGTAGGAATAGGAAACCCTAAGTTTTCGTGTCGTTTTGTGTCCAATCTGGACACGCATCAGTGTCCCGTGCTAGGTGTTTGTGGAAATGCCACTGTGGATTTGTTTGTGTTATTTTCGAATAATTTTTGAATGAAAAAACATGTTTTGGTGTCGCTTATCCATTTATGTAGCTCTGAGTTGATTTCGTGCTTGTGTCGTGTCGTTTGGACACGCGTGCACACGGCCTCGCGCGCGGCCTTGGGGATCCCCTGCTACTCGGGGTCCCCACAGGACACGACACGACGTGTCTTGACACAAAATTTTGTGGGAACATTGGGATACTGTCTGTCGTCACTCTCCCCAAGTTTCACGAGATTTCGTGGTCTGGATTGGAAGATATCGGCCGTGCACGGGGAATCTACTGTTCTGCGCACAATGTGCACTTAGCCACTGGTACGGCGTTGGTTCACGGACACGACGACACGAGGACACATTTCAGGCACTTAGACACGAGCACCTATACCTAGTCTAGTTGGGTACACGAGCACGAGGCCTGAGATGGCCTGTGTCGGGTGCACGACACGCGTGCACACCCGCACGAGACTGCCCAGTTTCCTGTGTCCAGTTTGCCCGATTTTAGTTTGGGTTGAATTGGACACGTTTGTGTCCACTTGGGTGGACACAAACTCGACACAAAATATGTATGTAATGTGTAGACTCAATACCAATCACTGTTTGGGCATTTTAACTTAGTTTTGTTGATTAATTTCTCTTTTCCCTATTGTTTTCTGATACCTACATGATATGCCATTGCTGTTTTTTTTCCAGATTTTGTAAATGGGTTTTGTCATCAATTTTAACCCAATTAACACTGATCTTTGCATAGTATTAAGACTCTAATATGTGTACCTAGGTGTTTACTTGTGGTGTGTCAATTTTGGATCGAATTGGATGAGTTGTGGGGCTTAAAACTGAAAACTGGGTTAGTGTACTGTTTACACTATTTTTTGTGTTCTTGTGTATAAATTTGGGGTCCTTCAATATTATACCTGACCTGGGTTTATGTGGGGACTGTTTCAAATTGGTTTTGGGTTTAAATTGAGCATTGGAATGATTCCATGATTGTACAAATCTGTGAAATATAGGTTGGACTGTTTAGGTTAATGTTCAATATCTGAGATTGTTTTGTAGATAATATAAAAACTGAATTTGGGTTTCAGTGTTGTTGTATACTGTTTTTGTTGGGGGTGAGTTAATAGCTGAATTTCCCTCCTCTTCTCACTGTTTTGTATATTTCACAAACACACACAGCCTTGGCATGGTCCTGACCCCTCTTGTTCTGAGTTGTTTTGATTTGGGTATTGAAAATCTGAGAACCAATGGTATTTAAATGATTGATAAACCTGAGAACATGACTTCTAAACTGTTTTTCCTATGCTAAGCTGAACCTAACACTCACTGTTTCCACACTCTTATACACTCACACACAATCACACTCTTCCACTCTCCACATTCTTTCACACACACACACATACACATATGCACATGAACATTGATTGCCCCTCTCTATGCATTTGTATATTTTTATGTATTAGCATATATGATAGTATGGTATACACATATAGCCTATAGGGTGTTTTCCAGTTATATTACTTAAGGGATCTATATGTGTACTATATTTTAGATATATATATGTGTTATGTATAGGCCTAGGTATAGGCCTAGGCCTATACATAACACATATAAATATATATATATGTGTTATGTATAGGCCTAAGTAATGTGTGAGATAGCTTGGTCTAGGCTTGTATAGCTTTGTTAGACCTAGAATAGACTTGCTAGACTAGTGTAGACTTGTTAGACCTAGTTTGACCTAGTTTGACCATAGTTGACCTAGTTTGACTTCTAGGGTTGACCAGAGTTGACCAAGAGTTGACTTTGGCCAAGATTGACCTAGATTCATGTAGAATGCATTGTAGTGTTTCATTTTACCATTCTGGACTTGTTGTGACTTGTGCTGTTCTAAATAGGAGCCAGACACCACTCTTCGGACAGTACCTTTTAGTTGGACACTCAGATACCAAGCGAGTACATTCTCTGATCATTTCATATCCTGCTTAGAATTATTTCCTGCATTAAATTACTTTACTTGTGCTGTCACGACATTATCACGAATTAGTACTATACGGATCTTGTACTCCTGTGCTTTAACCATACATGTACAACTTTTTAGTGTAGATCATGTACAACTCTTTAGTATAGATCATGTACAACTCTGTAGTGTAGATCATGTACAACTCTGTAGTGTAGATCATGTACAACTCTGTAGTGTAGATCATGTACAACTCTTTAGTGTAGATCATGTACAAATCTGTTCCGTTCACATGTGCTATCCTGTACTCTGACTCACTAGCCACTGTTAGTTCCTTACTTATAGTAGATATTTCTATTACAGTTTTCTTTCTCTATTTATATACTGTATTCTTCAGCACATGTATCTTACTTTACTGCATGATTATATTTTCTAACCTGCTATGAACTGTTGAGATGTACTGTACTCGCTCCTGTCCTGACTGGACCTGTTGAAAATATTACAGAGGACGAGGAGGAGGCTGGTCTGGATACTTACTACGGGGCAGCCTTAGATGACACCTGCGAGCTGGACTCTCAGGAGGACCCAGCTCTAGCTGAGGATATCACCCCGATTGTCTAGACTAGATTAGTTAGGCTTATCTTACTTTATGCAGTCTTGAGACATATTTTAGCTAGACTATATTTGGAGTTCAGAGTTGTATATATTCTTTCATTCTGTATCTGAGACCATGTGCTTCTGGATATTGCTGGGATTATCTTAGACTACTTTTCATCTATTTATTTCCTTGAGTTCTATTTTATATCGTGCTATCTCTTCCTTAGTTGTGATTGAGTTTTACTGCTATGTCACCCTCATTCGGGGAGTATAAACTGTTTAGATATATATATTGTTAGATGTATGTTGACCTAGGACAACGTTCTACCGCCAACACTGCGGTGTAGGCTGGGTGTTGTTACGTTCTCGTACCCTCATTGTGGGTGCGGGTCATGACACGTTATACCACAAATTTGTGTGTCGTATGTAGAACACGGATATGCGTGACTGGCTGGCCACCGGTACGTATAAGTCGTGTGATAGGAATAATCGCTAATAGAGATTGCATGCTATTTTGACTTAGCGGTTAATAGAGGTTTTGTGTTGTAGATACAACATATTAGGCATTGGAAGAGAAGAACAGTTCCTTGATGTATGGGCCCCATTTACATACTGCTATTGTACCTGAAGCTCCGTTGGAGACGCAGGTTCACCCAATTGTACTGATTCCCTCTGACGTTCATGGAATGTTATGGACATTTTCTTACTGGTTCCCTCTGACGTTCGCCGAATGTTATGGACGTATTATACTGATTCCCGATGAGAGGGACGATGCCACTGCTATACAGCCCGAGTGCCCATATGTGGAGGATTGTTCTTTATTGCATATTCACTATAGTACGATTAGGTACCCTATTGTATGCATCCCTTATTTATTTGTGTAATATTTATTCAGTTTATATGGCATGATATTATGTGTCTTGTTACGTCCCTCTGAGGACCTGGTTATCTCTCCAGGTGTGTGCTTCTGTGAATTTGCAGGTGTTCTAGCCAAGGCCGTGATCTTCTCCATTCTTTCGAAGACGATTGCGCTTGGTTCGTCTCGTTATTTTATCGATCACTTCTTGTACATTTTATTTGAGATAGTTGGTAGTGGATTTTGTCTCCGCCCAACGATTGTATACATGACAAATTCAAAGTTGCTTTTATATCATTTATTTATCTAGTGAATGAGATTTAGTTACTATGGTTCTACTGCATTTTACAGCTTATGTATACATACAAGGTTCCATATATTGGAGTGTACTTCGTATGTATGTAGCTGGCATGGATACGTACCTAGTCCTAAGTATTTTGGGACTGGGGCGTTACATGTTTTTGTGGTGGCCCATGCAGGTCGAGTTTGTCACTTCGGTTACGTAATTGTACCGAAGTGAACCTGCAACATAGGATTAGAATCTAGAAATCTCATCCATACAGCTTGACTTCTTCCCTTGGCTTCAAATTCCGAACTCTTGTTCGACCTCCTTGAATTGCATCTTGCTTGATTCCTTTCTACCGTGATTCTTATTTTCGAGCTTAGTGTCAACTAAGAAGATGACTACACTAGTATATGCTCATAGGTCAAACACATGGCTAGAATAGTTATATTGGCTATTGGAATACATTTAAGACCCTAATTGAGTTAAAAAGTTTTTTAGAAAGTATGATTTAATGATTAGTAATTTGTAAAGTAGAATATTGCCATTGAAAATTTTAATCTTGAGATTTCTAAATAGTAAATACCATAAGATTGATACTGCAGGAAGGAAAAAAATATATATATATATATAGCTAGAATCTTTATACCATTGATTTAAGAAATTGATTGGATTTTTTGAGTTTTGATATTTATGAATCATGGAGTATAGCTATACATCCTTGAACAAATATAAAATTGATTTAATTCTCGAGTTGTAATATTTATGATTTATTGGATTATAGTTATACACCTTTGAACGGTTATAAATTTGGTTTGAAAATGATCTTAGCTTTTAAAAATGGCCATAGGAATTATTTAAAATTGAGTTGTACAACTTGCGATTTTCATGTTTAGTAAATTTTGAATTTTAAGTGGAAGTAATGATGGTGAATTTTGGGTTTAAAATATTTGAAAGTTATGAAAACAATTTTTGAGAATTTTTCTTTATTTTTAAATTGTGTCCTATGATTGGGGATTTACAAATCTATTTTTGATTTTGCTTTAAAAAAAATTGTGAATTTGGATATCAAATTTCGTTAAAAAAATGATTTTATGACTGATAAGATTATTTGAAAATTTAGTTTAATGTTGGATTGCTAATATCACAAATTTTGAAATAAAATAAAAATATATTAATGATGTGATAAGGTTGTTTTGATTGATCAAATAAAGTTACCTTTTAAAAGTTGTAATTATGTTTGAATGACTTAGTATGAATAGAAGTTATAATTGATGAGTGCATTAAAATATTGAGCTAAAAATTTTGAGATTGTTTTGTATGTGCTAGAAATTTTTATCGGAGGAGCTATTAATTTCTGTAGAGTTTTAAAGTTATGATTGATTATGGATATTTTATATATAGACTCATGATTTATGAACTATTGAGTTTGAAAGTTGAATTGAAAATGTAAAATTTTGAAAAAAAAAATTCAGTAGTAACATGACAACAATTTGCTTTGAAATTTATGATAGTGATTTAATTTTTTTTATGATAAATTTGAACGGCTTGGAGTGAATACAAATTTTGGTGGGTTATTTTTGAAAATTTTTATTAAGAAACCTTGGGAGGAAGCTTGAGTTAAAATTTTAATGGTAGGCCCCAAGATAACCCTACTGAGTGTTCCACACTAATTGTCATGTCACACATGACCATGATAGTAGTATATACACAAGTGTTGTTAGTCATCTACCCAGCTATGCGACTATATTTCCACATTGACTTAGTCGACCTTCCTTCAATTCTAGATCTTTTAATTGCGACCTTCTAACCCATTTGCAATTTGAATAATGAGTTAATGGTTCCTTAACTGTATTCATCTAGGAGACTATCTTCTCTCCGGAATTGTGTTCCTAAATTATTTTATTGGATTCTTTAATTAATTTTATTTCATGCTTTAACTTGATCTTCTTTATTTTTGTGCATTAATTATCACCTCGTGAACTCCACTTTCTATTCTTGATCTTCTGGCGTCCCCTACCGTGACTTGTATATTTGGAGTACAATACTACACTTTTCCTCCCAACAAATTTCATATATAAGACCTAGACAAGCCCACCTTCCTGTAGACGTATCATGTCCCACCAAAACCCATCTCCTTGTACTCTATTTCTTGATATGACCTTATGGGGGCGTTTGGTATGCGGAATACTATATAGCCGGGAATTCTATATTCCCGGGAATCAAATTCCAAGGAATTAAATTCGCTGGAAAATTACATTCCCATGTTTGGTGACAATATAAATATTCCCGTGAAAAAAATAAAAAATAATAATAACAAAAAAAATGAATAAATATAAAAAAAAACCGGTAAAAACGACAAAAATCGGTAAAAACGGAAAAAATGGTAAAAACGATAAAAAATCGGTAAAAACGACAAAATAACAAAAAACGACAAAAACGATGAAAAACGATAAAAAATCGGTTAAAACGACAAAAATGACCAAAAAGCGACAAAAAATGTATAAACGACAAAAAATAACAAAAAAAAGGGTAAAAAACGACAAAAATAATCAAAACACGACAAAAACGACATAAAACCGGTAAAAACGACAAAAAAACCAAAATGCGGGCAAAAACTAAAAAAAACAACAAAAAATCAGTAAAAACGACAAAAAATAACAAAAAATCGGTTAAAAACGACAAAAAATCGGTTAAACAACAAAAAATCGGTTTTTTAAAACGACAAAAAAATAGCCAAAAAAACGAAAAAAAAAAAAACGAAAATAATCGATAAAAACGACAAAAAAGGACAAACGACAAAAAAAACCAAAAGCGACAAAATGACAAAAATATCGGTAAAAACAAAAAAAGGCTACAAAAACGACAAAAAATCGGTAAAAACAACAAAAAAAAGCTACAAAAACGAAAAATATCGCTTAAAACGACAAAAATTGACAAAAAAGCGACAAAAGGGACAAAAATTGGGTAAAAAAACGAACAAAAATAATCAAAAAGTGACAAAAAAAGACAAAATGGGTAAAACGACAAAAAAATCGCTTAAAACGACAAAAAATTGGTAAAAATGACAAAAAAGCGATAAAACGACAAAAAATAATCAAAAAGTGACAAAAAAAGACAAAATGGGTTAAAACGACAAAAAATCGCTTAAAACGACAAAAAATGACAAAAACGACAAAAAATAATCAAAAAGTGACAAGAAAAGACAAAAAATGGGTAAAAACGACAAAAAAATCGCTTAAAACGACAAAAAATTGGTAAAACCGACAAAAATGACAAAAAAAAACGATAAAAAAGACAAAAAATAATCAAAAAGTGACAAAAAGACAAAAAAAAAGTGGGTAAAAACGACAAAATCACTTAAAATGATAAAAATTTGGTAAAAACGACAAAAAAGAGATAAAAACGACAAAAAATAATCAAAAAGTGACAAAAAAAAGACAAAATGGGTAAAAACGACAAAAATCGCTTAAAACGATAAAAAATTGGTAAAAATGACAAAAAAGCGATAAAAACGACAAAAAAAGAAAAAATGTTCAAAACTAATCAAAATTGATCAAAAAAGAAGAAAAAAATTTAGACAATTTTTTTTTTTTGCCCGGGCAAAAAAAAAATACCCACCTATTCTCAAGGGATAGAATTCCCATGTTTTGTGGGTAAACTATTTACCCGGGTATTTATAATTCTCGGGAATAAAATAAATTTTTTATAAGCCAAACAAACGTGGTAATAGATTCCCATCTTAAATTTTCCCGGGAATAAAAAAAATATCGCGTACCAAATGCCACCTATGGTCAAAATGGCCAAACTATAACCTCTACCATGACACCAAAATACTTCCTGACTTCAATTTAGAGATCCAACCTTGACTCAATCCTTTAACCCGATATGTGAATATGTTCTACGAAATCCCTTAATGCTGAACCTTGTGCCTTACCGTGATTTCCTGAACATTGTCCAACCACACTACTAGTTTAATTCTTGTAAGTTGGGTAGAATACCTCACCACCTAACAACATTTTTCTTGTGAACCACATTGGTAAGTTCACTTAGACTATAAATTCAGAGGACGCTACCTTATCTAGTCTACCAAGCCATAAATGAAGAAACACTAGGACAACTATATAGGCCCAAACTTCGGACGAGCCTTGATTTTAAAAGAACTTGGACTATTTAAAATTTCCTTCATTAGTACCTCCCTTGCTCATATTTTGACTATCCCATGCTGCTAATGTAGCTCCAGTTTTGCAAGCTTATTTCGTTATCAAGCTTGATCATGACATATTTTATTGGGTTCACCCACTAACATATTGTCAAATGGTCTGATCAACCTATTGCACTTTGGTTCGCTTATCATAACTTATTCTATGCGGATGGAGACATAGTAAACTTGTCTTAGAATCTCATCCGCGACCGCCTTGACAATTCTCTTTTGAATTATTTTTGCCGCCTATGAACCCCGCAATTTATACTCAATATATAACACCGTCTTTGAAACCTTTGTTGTTCTTGTCTTTCACTTATTTTCGAAAGACAAGGCACTGTACTTGCTAGATAGACTCAAGGTATCATCTTGGTTGCCCAATCGGTTAATTATACACAAATATAGATAGCCACCGACCGACTCATGTGGCTGTATCCTCGCCTTTAACTACTCCTCGTACCTTAACCCTAGAATTGTTATCGTGTCCTCCAAACTATTCTTGAGCACTCGAGAATGATTCTAACCGTTCACTTAAATCTAACTCTCAACCCAGATGATTAGTATCCAGTTTTCTCTCAAGGAACCATATCTCCTAAACGTCTAATTATCCTCTTTGATCTACTAAATTCCCACTATTTTATTCGGGTTATCAAATTTTGTTACCTTCACTAGCAATCCTTATTCAATTCCATAACCATGATATATTTTGTATATATCGACTCCCCAAATTTTCTAATACATGGTTATGTTGAACGCCGTTTTATCGACTCCTCCAAAATTTAATTGTATTTTGGTATTGACGTACTCTTTCTATCCCTCAACCCTATCTACCCTATTAATCCTAAATTTCAAGGACAAAATTCTTGTAAGTTGGGTAGGATGTAAAACCCCTATTTTTTTATTATTTTTATTTATTTTATTAGACTAAAAAATAAATTTATACAATTTATGGTTTTATTTATTTTATTCTTTTGATGACCCGGTTTAGCCAATTCAGTCCGAACAGGGCCTGAACAAAATTTTAAGCCCATGTGAGCATGTGGCGTGACTAAGGTGGCCATATAGGAATATTTTGTATATGTACAAATATTTTAAATTATTTTAGAACTTGTTGAATATTTATTGACTTTGGGTACAAAAATCTACATTTTATTAATAAAATAATATTTTACAAAATTTTACAATTTCTGGACCCGGATGAGGGTGTACGGTATGAGTTCACCCATTGGGACGATTTTATAAAATTATTATTATTAAAGTTATTTTGTGGAAATTTAATAAACCTGTTTTCATATTTAAATATTATTATTATTTGAGTTGATTTATTGAGGATTTAATTTATATATATATGTAGATATGCTCAAATATATTAAATAATTGGATAGTTGACTTTTAAATGGTATTTGAATTTTTAAATAGATTTTTGGTGTATATATATATATATATATATATATATATATATATATATATATATATATATATATATATTTGAGAATTGAAAAAAAATTAAAAAAAATGTATCTAAGTGGTCGGCCCCACCAAGGGGCAGCCGACCACTCACACCAAAATAAAGGCAAAGAGCAGCAGCTCTTGTGCGCCCCTTAAATGGCCGAACCCCTTTAACCAAAGCACAGCAGCAACTAAATGGCCGAACCCCTCTCTCCATATATATGTATATATATTTATATATATATTGAAAAACCCTAATCCTTAATTATTTCTCCTCCTCCACTCTCTTTTCTTCCTTCCTCCTCTCACCTCTGTCCCCGTACCTCTCCCCGACGTACGTGCCAGCCTCGACGGAGTGACAGCATCTCCGCCTCCCGGTCGTCACGATGACAACAACAACAGATTCCTACTTTAAGGTATCCCACTTCCCCGATCAATTTCTCTGTCAATTCTACAACGATTTTCGATCCGTAAATTCGTGTAGAAAGCCCACATGACCCTCTTCGAGATCCACTGGATTTCGACATGGCCATCCAACTTGCTCGAAAAATCGAGACGAAGTTGGAGAAAAACCACTTTTCTGAAATATTAAAAACTGTTTTGAAACACCAACTTGTCGGCCACTTTTCTCGTTGTCCATTAAACTTTCTTAAAAACTAATTGAAGGCAGTCAAAGACAACATAACCGAGATTGTAACGCACCTTCTGGATTCACTTTTCATCTAGTATGTAGAAAGTTATACGTTGTTAAAGTTTTCCAAAAAATTGTAAATTCTGTTTTCAAAAAGTGGAAAAACACCCAATACGGAAGGCGCGTATGGATGTTGTCGACGTGTGGGAACTGACGTAACCCTATTTCGTTGCATATGCGCGACGAAATCAGTGCGTATCCGTCGAAATACCCCCGTATCGACCATTTGCAAATTAAGTTACAACTTTGTGCACACTCATCATATCGCGATGAAACTTGTGCCATTGGACTCGAAATAATTTGCTGGTCCTGTGAGCCAAGTTTGGTCCGATTCTGAGACCGTTGATCGGGACGCTATTTTGGCGGGCCCACAATCCCACTCAACGGACGATTTTGTGCACAGCCCACCGGAATCCAAAATTAGACATACCGTTGGGTTCATCTTCTCAAAACAAATCTGTAGACATGTAGTTTGACGACTTTAGAGACCGTAGATATTGGCACGCATTTCGGTGCAAAGCGGGTCCAACGGCGGACATCGTTTTGACCCGAAATTATGATTTTCCCCTGTTCCAAAATTTAACTTTTGGACAGGCGTTTCCTAGGCATATCTTTTATTCCAAACTCGTTCGTGATGTTTGTTTCAGCATCCGGAGCTTCTTGTGGATTTTGACTTTCGTGTTGACGATTCTGATTATTGGATTTTGCTGCTTCTCGCACCACCCTCAGGCAAGACACCTTGCCATTTGCTGTTTATTTATTTTAGCTCATATTTCATGCATTATTTATTTTTTTATGCAAAATAAACTGTGATATATGGTATAACCTGTTAGAACTTACTGTTCAGTTATATTTCCTGCTATGTATTAATTTTCTTACACATTAAACCTAGATTTAAGAGATTGCATTCATTGGCCTTGACACATTATACCACGAATTTGTGTGTCGCATGTAGAACACGGACATGCGTGACTGGCTAGCCACCGGTACGTATAAGTCGTGTGATAGGAATAACAGCTAATAGAGATTGCATGCTAGTTTGACTTAGCAGTTAATAGAGGATTTGTGTTGTGGATACAATATATTAGACATTAGGAGGGAAGAACAGTTCCTTGATGTATGGGCCCCATTTATATACTGCTATTGTACCTGAAGCTCCGTTGGAGACGCAGGTTCACCCTATGGTACTGATTCCCTCTGACGTTCATGGAACGTTATGGACGTTTTCTTACTGGTTCTCTCTGACGTTCGCCGAACGTTATGGACTGATTGTACTGATTTCCGATGAGAGGGACGATATTACTGCTATACAGCCCGAGTGCCCATATGTGGAGGATTGTTCTTTATTGCATATTCACTATAGTACGGTTAGGTACCCTATTGCATGCATCCCTTATTTATTTGAGCAATATTTATTCAGTTTATATGGCATGATATTATGTGTCTTGTTACGTCCCTCTGAGGACCTGATTATCTCTCCAGGTGTGTGTGCTACTGTGAATTTGCAGGTGTCCTAGCCAAGGCCGTGGTCTTCTCTATTCTTTCGAAGACGATTGCGCTTGGTTCGTCTCGTTATTTTATCGATCACTTCTTGTACATTTTATTTGAGATAGTTGGTAGTGGACTTTGTCTCCGCCCAACGATTGTATACATGACAAATTCAAAGTTGCTTTTATATCATTTATTTATCTAGTGGATAAGATTTAGTTATTATGGTTCTACTACATTTTACAGCTTATATATACATGCAAGGTTCCATATATTAGAGTGTACTTCGTATGTATGCAGCTGGCATGGAAACGTACCTAGTCCTAAGTATTTTGGGACTGGGGCGTTACAATGGCGGCCCTATACCATGTTACGACGAGCAAGCCTTCCGTTAATTTTGACCCAAGTACCAGCTTTATTGTGGGTACTGGCTTGGCGGAGAAGCCCAAAGGGTCCAAGACGAGGAAGAGGAGGGCAAACACGGTTCCTGTGCCAGACTCGTAGTCCACCACTGCAGACGAAGAGGATGACGAGCACGATGCCGATAACTCTCTCCCTCCTGCAAAAGTGGTGGTGGCGGATCAGCCGTCTGTTGTGCCAGATGAGGTGGTGGCGGATCAGCCGTTTGTTACGCCTGATGAGGTGGTGGCGGGTCAGCTGCCTGTTGTGCCTGATGAGGTGGTGGCGGGTCAGCTGCCTGTTGTGCCTGATGAGGTGGTGGCGGGTCAGCTGCCTGTTGCGCCTGGGCTTTGGCGCAAGCGAGGCAGGCGTGAGTCTATCGACGGCATAATCTACTCCGTGAAACGGGCTGCGGTTAGATCTCACCGGCTGCTCATTAAGGAGAGAGGCGAGGATATGGGAGCTATTTCGGAGGTAAATTGAATCCCAACCCTCTCTTTCTTTAGCTTCTCCTGAACTATGTTCTAATCATTTTTTTTCTCTGTAGGCGTCCAAAAATTCAGATTCTCGAGAGCCAGCCGCTGTTCCTGAAGTCGACCCGACCCTGAACACTTTAATTAGTGACATGTGTGCCGAGATTATTTCTGCCGGAGTTCTCTCGACGGTGGCTGAGGGGTCTCACGTTGCTGAGGTATCGATCCAGGGCGACGTTGGCTCTGCTGAACCCGTCCCCGAGACTGTTGAACTTCAGCAGGGTGACGCTGATCCAGCTGTATCTCCTTTCGGGGCAGCTGGTGCAGAGGAACAAGCTGAATTCGATGCGGGTGTCGCTGGTGAAGAGATTACGGTGGCTGTGAGCGAGCCTCAGCCTCCGTAACTCTCCCCTGGTAAGATAAGCCAAATCTTGACTAGTGAGGAGGCTCATTCTCTCTATCATCACATCCTCTGGATTAAGCTGATTGATGGTTGCTCTGGACACACAAGTCCTGCTCCTTCACTACCAATGACGGACATTGTCAGGGTAGAGCTCGTCAGAGAGAATCTGGTGGAAGCGAGCGTGCCTCCTCCCCCTCCGACTAATATCGAGGGACCTCCCGCTGAATCAAGTTCGGAAGGACAAACGGTAGAACGGCCGAAGCAGGAAGAACTGGTCCCTGCACCCTCATCTGTTAATGTGGCTCCGGAGGTCAACCTCTCTGCCCTGCCGAGCCTCCGGATTCTTAGGGCTGCGGAAGAAGAACTGGCCGCTATTCAAGCGTCCTTCCATTCGGTATTTGTTTCCCTCGTTGCAGGGGCATCAAGTTCCCTTGCATCTTCTTTGACTCTGCCAGCCACTCTTCCTTTGACGCCGTCTTCTTCGGAAGTTCTGGATGAATCGTCGAGGGATGTGGTTGACAGTTTCTACCGTCACCTGAGGCGAGGAGTCAAAGCTGCTGTGGAGAGAGGGATCTCTTTCGCCCTGGCCCGTCAATGCGCTTGAGGCCAGATTGAAATCCTTAGAAGCCTTTCCGGTGGGACAGGGATGGTTGAGCTCCTGGAGCCCAAATTGCTAGAGACGGATCAGCTTGTGGCCCAGTTTCAAGTACTGCGGCAAGTTGATCTGTCTTCCACGATAGATCAGGAGCGGGCCTTCCTCACCACTGTCCTGGAGAAGATAAGGGCTGCGCTAGATGCATCTAAGCCGGTTATCACGAAGGACCTCGATGATCTGTCTCTCCAATATGATCAGTTGAGCCGCAGGAGCGAGGATTGCATGGCTCGGGAAGCGGCTGCCTCTCGCGTAATAATTGATACCAGGGAGCAGATCCTCGAGCTCCAAAGGAAGCTGGCGTTCTTGGAGTCTAAGCTCGAGGCTTCCCGTGCGGATAAAGAGCTGATCATTCAGGAGATCGAAAAGGTCACCCGAGCTTCTGCTAGCCTAGAGCGTGCTCTGAAGAGACTCGAAGGTGGCAGGCAGACCCATGCGCATCTGGAGGATGCAGAGCGGCTGAATCAGGAGGCCGAGCGTCAGGCCAAGCTACGAGTTGAGCGGTCGACTGCCGTGCTGAGGGATTGCCTCAGAGAATTATGTATAACCGAACCATAGTCGGCCCCTTTTTTTTGTCTATGTTCTTTTCCTTTTTTGAGAGGGACGTGGTCCCAGAACATGTAGTACTTTCGCTTTTCAGTAAATGACTATATTTTCATCATCCATCATCTATTATGCTTGTACTATATCTTTGGTATTTGTGATTTTTGTCTCGTTGGGGGACTATTTGTGGACCTATTACCCTTGGCATACCTCGATTTTAGGTACGGATAATAAGTTTGATTAGGGATACCTAGAACGATCCCATGGTAAGGTGGCCATGGAAGTTCTTGGTATCGAGCAAAAGAGTGCCATGGGGCAGCTGGGTCCCAGAGGCATTATGAGAAAGGAGCTGTATGCACTAGAGGACTTAGTACAAGATTTGTGGTCACAGAGGACATTTGTGGTCAACTGAGGACATTTGTGGTCAACTGAGCACATTTGTGGTCAACTGAAGACATTTGTGGTCAACAGAGGACATTTGTGGACCTATTATTCTTGGCATACCCTGGTTTTGGGTACGAATAATAAGTCGAGAGAGGACCAACATACTTACTCAGAGATAATGAGGACGTGGTAAATATGAGGGTTTCTTCGATGGAATCTTCCTACTCAGAGGTAATGAGGAGGTAGCAGGAGTGGACACCATGAAGGGTACATAGAACAACTCAGAGGTAATATGGACGTGGAAGTTCTAAGTGAGGGGTAGTTTGTTTTGGATGGAAGTGAAAACAACTCAGAGGTAACATCGACGTGGTTGTTTCGAAAAATTTGCGGATCTGTTACCCTTTTTATGCACTGAAAGTTCGGGTATTGGATCATGAGGAGTGAGCTCTTTTAGGAAGAAAGTTCAGAGGTATGATCATACATGACTTACCATCTAGAAGATACGATATAGATTCATCTGGAGTGACCAGAGTGTAAGTTCAGCGGTACCTGCGGGTACATAACTCAACAATCTGGGAGATTTTGAGTCAGAATATGAGTTCAGCGGTACCAAGGGGTACATAACTCAACAATCTGGAAGATTTGGAGTCAGAATGTAAGTTCAGCGGTACCAAAGGGTACATAACTCAATAATTTGGAAGATTTGGAGTCAGAATGTAAGTTCAGCGGTACCAAGCGGTATATAACTCAACAATCTGGAAGATTTGGAGGATGTTATTTCAGACATAGTACTTCTTCAGGAACTTGCCGTTGATGGGCAACATGAGCAAGTCTCCATTTTATTTTGTGAGGCGGTAAGCACCATTGGAGAATACAGCCTCGATGACATATAGGCCTTCCCACTTTGGCTGTAATTTGCCGACGGTTTTGTGAGTCATAACCATCGGCCTCCGAACTGCCAAAACGAGATCGCCCACTTAGAATGTTCTGAGTTTAACCTTCTTGTTGAAAGCCTCCGAGATACGTGCTTGGTACAGCTCGATTCATTGTTGAGCTAACAGGCTCTTCTCATCTAGAGCCTCAAACTCTTGTAATCGGCGGTGGTGATTATCATCCGTCGTCAGTCGATAGGTAAGGGCGACACGGAGCGAGGTGATTTGAGCCTCCAGTGGGAGAACTGCCTCACTTCCATATACCAGAGAGAATAGTGTGTTTCTGGTGGTCGTCCGTACTGTAGTACGGTACGCCTATAAGCATTCGCCAAGCTTCTCATTCCAATCGCGTTTGTTGGAAGATACGAACTTCTTGAGGAGCTTGATTATAGTTTTGTTGAATGCTTCAGCCAGACCATTAGCCGCCGGGTTGTACGTTGTTGAAGCAATATTCTGGATTTGGTGTTTGTTGCAAAACCGATAGAAGGCGTGGCTTACGAACTGTGGACCATTGTCGTGGATGATCCTTCGGGGTAGTCCATAGCGGTAGATCACGTGATGCTTGAGGAAGTTGATCACGTTTGTTTTCTTCACTTCTACAAGCGGAACAGCTTCCGCCTATTTGGAGAAGTAATCTGTGATTGCGAGTATGAAGCGGTATCCTATGGACGAAGACGGAGTGATCGGACCAATGATGTCCATTTCCCATGCTTCAAAGGGCCAGGATGCTACCGTCGGATGTAAGAACTCGGATGGTTGATGGATAAAATCTGCATGGACTTGACAGGCTTTGTACTTTCTTGCATAGTCTATCGAGTCTGCTACCATCGTGGGCCAGTAATAGCCCATTCGACGAAGGCGGTCTTGCAATTTTAGGCCAGGCTGATGGGCCCCGCAGATGCCGTCGTGAGCTTCGCGTATAGTTTCTTTGGCTTCTGTATTTGACAGACACCGAAGCAGTAATCCATCGTATGATCGTCGATACAGCATTTTCGTCTCTGTATCATAAAAGAATCTGAGGGAACATCTCCTGATAGAGGTAGCTTCCTTCGGACTCTCTGGCAGGATATCGTAGACTACGAAGTCAATGAATGGTTGTCTGCAGTCTGGTACTTCGTCGACTGTCAGAGCAGAGTAACTCTCAACATATTGAACGTTATTCTTGGGACAGACCAATTTACGGCTTATTATGTCAACCAGATGATGAGCGTGATTCGATACTGCTAGGGAAGCGGCCAGGCCTGCTAGGGCATCGGCCTCAATATTCCGGAGTCTGGGAACATGTTCTATGAAGAATCCTTTCAAGGACGAGATGAGGTCGATCGCTATATGGTGATAAGGGATCATATCTTCATGGCGAACCTCGTATGAACCCCGGATCTGATTGACGATTAACTGCAAATCGCCGTATGCTTCAAGATACTCTACCCCCAGCTCCTTTGCAAGTCGGAGGCCAAAGGCCAAAGCGTTGTACTCGGCCATATTGTTTGAACAGGGCTTCGTGAGGGAGTAAGCCCGATTGATCACCAGGTCGGAGGGAGAAATTAGCACCACTCCGACCCAGCGACGATGTTGCATTTGGGTCCAGTTCTCGAAGCCCCGTCGAAGAACATTCGCCAGATAACATCATGGGAGACCGCATTTGAATTGGCGACCTCGTCCGGTATCTCTTCGTATATTCTGGTTGTCTCCGAGACTGGATGGCTGCTAAAAAGTCTGCCAGATCTTGACCTTTAACAGCCTTCTGTAGGACAAAGATCATGTGATATGGAGACAATAATATCGCCCAGGTAGCAAGACGAGAGCTGAGTGCCCCTGGTTCGGTCATGAGTGTTTGCCATTGATTGTAAAAGTACAGAACAGTTTTATGGGAGGACTGAACTTAGACTCACAATACAAACTCGCTTGTACAAAGAAAGCCTAGGGACGAAAATCTTGGTACATCAATCTAAGTACAATTGTTTATTTTAGATTCTGGGGGGTGACAATAGAGGCTCGGAAAAGCGACGGCAGCTCTGCCTTACTCCTTGGACGATCGGTGTACAGCCTTGGCTCCAGAAGATTTGCTCAACGTTGAAGAAATGCTCTCTTTGCTCTCTCTCTCTGCTCTTCTCTCCAAGTACTCTGGTGCTCTCTCTGATCTCGAAAAGTGCTCCTGTGTGCGCCTCTATCTGTGTGTGCGTATCTCTCTGTATCTCTCTCTCACAAGGGAATGGCACCTTGCTATTTATAATAGTAGGAGCATCATTAGGGTTTACAATGATTGTCTCTTGGAGGTGGCGGCGGCCTGTGGACTGGTCAATTTGGGCCATCCGTTTTTGATTATGACGAATCCGGACCATTGAGTGTAGATTACACCAAATCTCATCAGCAATTAATGCTGATTGGAATAAATCTTCCTTATAATGATCTTCTGGTATCTACGAATAAATTTGATTTATTCTCCTGCCACGTGTCCCAGATTATTGGGATTTGACCCAATCTTTGATTGCAATAAATCTGAGAAATTGATCGGCTTAGGACACGTGTCCTATGAGCCACTGGGGGATCTGAACCGCATGACGAATGAGCCGCATATGATTTTGGGCCACATATGGTTAGGGCCACGTGTCAGGGCTGCCTGGGTAGAGGCCCTTCTTCGAGCCTTTGAACCACATGGAGGTGATCATTGCGAGCCGCATAGGGATACATTCGCCTGGGCCGCATGGAAATGGTCCTCTTGAACCGCATGGGAAGGCCTCTGCTTGAGCCACATGAGGCTGTCTCGGCCTGAGCCGCATAGGACCGCTTCATTCTGAACCGCATCAGAAGTCTTTGCTTGAGCCGCATGAGGCTGTCTCGGCCTGAGCCGCATAGGACGGCTTCATTCTGAACCGCATGAGATGTCTTTGCTCGAGCCGCATACGAACGCCCACGTGGCAAGGCCACGTGGCATTTTTATGGCTCTCAGGAGATTTGTGTCAGAGATCTCTCTCTTTTCCCTAGAAGTCTGTCATTATGACAGAGTCATAATTACTTCTTTTTGTGTCAGAGCTGTCACTTTTTCAGAGTTATCAGCCGTCAAAACAATTAATGCGAGAGGACAGAGGAGAGGACTGTCCCGCCACGTGTCTTCTTGAGTTGCATAGGATGTCTTGGGCCGCATAGTCCCTTATGCCGCATGACTCTCTGAGCCGCATAGGCTTTCTGAGCCGCATGGGGTTCCTTGGCCGCATGGGTCATCTTCTTTAATATTTTTCATGCTTCTACAAGACTCCCTTCAAAGTTTTCAATTTACAAAATTGAAATACTTTGAATAAGAAGCATGGTCGTATTCTTCTGGCCGCATATGAAACCCTGACCGCATAGAGATCTTGGCCGCATAGATTGTTCAGCCGCGTAGATGGTTCAACCGCAGGGGACTGTTCAGCCGCATAGCTTCTCGCCACGTGTGCGGGTCTTTAATTGTCTCAAATTTGTTTCAGCGCCGTTTTGTAGGGGAGGAATCCCAAGGGTTAGCTCATTAAATCTTTCGTATTTTACGCCCTGGGTGAATCTTGGAGACGAAACCCGAGGAGTTGGTTTCGCTTTTTATAAGGCGGAATTGTTGGAGGCTGATCTGCTGGTGGCCGAGCTTCGAGTATTGCGGCAGGCTGATCTGTCTGCTGTTATAAACGAGGAGCGGGATTCCCTTATCGCTGTTATAGAAGGGACCAGAGCTGCTCGGGATAAGACCAGACCGGCCATACTGAAGGATCTCAGCGACTTATCTGATCGGTATGATCAACTAAGTTATGCGAATGAAAATGTCACGGCTCAGAAGGAGTCTGTCTCTCGTGAGATTACTGAGACGCGGGAGCAGATCCTTGCGCTTCAGAAGAAGCTGACTTTCTTGGAGTCTGAACTTGAGGCTGCCCGAAATGACAGGGGGCTAATTGTTCAGGAGGCTGACAGGGTTACTCAAGCTTCGACTGACCTGGAGACTGCTCTGAAGAAATTGGAAGATGACTGTCAGGCGCTCCTGGGCTTGGACAATGGGGAGTAGTTATTCCAGGAGGCTGAGCGTCGGGCTTG
This sequence comes from Iris pallida, assembly GCA_029216955.1. Classification (NCBI taxonomy): domain Eukaryota; kingdom Viridiplantae; phylum Streptophyta; class Magnoliopsida; order Asparagales; family Iridaceae; genus Iris; species Iris pallida. The sequence continues at coordinate 36,907,934 of JANAVB010030220.1, forward strand.
ACAACGGATTGAGCGGGGGACCACCTCAGTGAGAAACCGCATCCTAGAATTGAGTAATGCTGAAATGTAGTCGGCCTTTTCTTCTTGTCTCGTTTTTGTTTTCTTTCTTTCTGAAAGGGACGTGATCCCGAAATATGTAATACTTTTTTTTTCCTTCAAATGAAGAGTACTTTCAATTCTATCCTTCATTTGTGTTGCCTGCTGCGCCCGTGATATTGTGGTGATGTTCTCCCCCGTATAGGGGATATATTTGTGGACCTGTTACCCATGGCATACCTTGGTTCGAGGTACAGATAACAAGTTTTGGTCAGGATACCTGAAGCAGCCGTGGCAAAGTGGTCATGGGTGCTCTTGGTATTGGGAAAAGGAATGTCGTAGAGCAGCTGGGCTCCTGGGGCATAATGAGATGGTATGTTTGTGCTAAGAAACTTAGCTGAGGATATTTGTGAGCCTATTATCCTTGGCGTACCCTGGTTTAGGATACGGATAATAAGATGAAGGGGAACCGACATACTTGCTCAGAGGTAATGAGGACATGGCAAGCAGAAAAGTTTTTTAAACGTAGAGTTTTTCTACTCAGAGGTAATGAGGACATGGCAGGAGTGAACTCGACGGAGGGTATTGGTGGTCAACAGAGGACATTTGTGGTCAACAGAGGACATTTGTGGACCTATTACCCTTGGGGTACTCCGGTTGTGGGTACAGATAATAGGTCGAAAGGGGATCATCATATTTACTCAGAGGTAATGAGGACATGGCAAGTATGAAGGTTTCTTCGACGGAGCCTTCCCATTCAGAGGTAATAAGGACATGACAGGAGTGGGCTCAATAAAGGAGGGCACATAGAACGACTCAGAGGTAATGAGGACATGGAAGTTCTATGTAAGGGGTGATTTATTTTTGGCGGAAGTGGAACGACTCAGAGGTAATGAGGACATGGCCGTTTTGGAAATTTGTAGATAGGTTACCCTTTTTGTGCACTATGAGTGCGGGTAGTAGATCATGAGGGAGGATCTCTTCCAGAAAGAAAGTTTAGAGGTATGGTCATACATGACTTGCTACCTGAAAGAGTGACCGGGATGTGAGTTCAGAGGTACCAGCGGGTACATGACTCGAGAATCTGGAAAACTATGAGGGTGAGTTCAGCGGTACCAGCGAGTACATGACTCAAAAATTTGGAAAACTATGGGGGTGAGTTCAGTGGTACCAGCGGGTACGTGACTCAATAATCTGGAGAATGTTGTTTAGACATAATATTTCTTCAGGAACTTGCCGTTGACGGGCAACATGAGCAAGTCTCCATTTTGTTTAGCGAGGCGATAAGCACCGTTGGAGAACACGGCCTCGATGACAAATGGACCTTCCCATTTTGGCTGGAACTTGCCGGCGGTCTTGTGAGTCATGACCATTGGCCTCCGGACTGCCAGAACAAGATCGCCTACTTGGAATGTTCTGATTTTGACCTTCTTGTTGAAGGCTCCTGAGACTCGTGCTTGATATAGCTCGATCCTTTGCGGAGCTAGGAGGCGCTTTTCATCTAAGGCCTCCAACTCTTGTAGTCGACGCCGGTAGTTGTCATCCGTCGTCAATTGATAAGTGAGGGCGACGCGAAGTGAGGGTATTTGAGTCTCTAATAGGAGAACTGTCTCACTCCCGTATACTAGAGAGAATGGTGTGTTCCCGGTAGCTGTTCAGACTGTAGTACGGTACGCCCATAAACACTCGCCGAGCTTCTCGTTCCAGTCACGTTTGTTGGAGGAGACAAACTTCTTGAGGAGTTTGATGATTGTTTTGTTGAATGCCTCTGCCAACCCGTTCGCTGCCGGATTGTACGGTGTCGAAGCAATATTCTGAATACGGTGCTTATCGCAAAATCGATAGAAAGCGTGGCTTGCAAACTGCGGACCATTATCATGGATGATCCTTCGGGGCAGTCCAAAGCGGTAGATGACGTGATGCTTAAGAAAGCTAATCATGTTTGATGTCTTGACTTCTGCGAGTGGGACAGCTTCCGCCCATTTGGAGAAGTAATCAGTGATCGCAAGTATGAAGCGATGTCCTCGAGAGGAAGGTGGGGTGATTGGACCAACGATATCCATTCTACATGCTTCGAATGGCCAGGACGCCACTGTCGGATGTAGAATTTCGGATGGTTGGTGAATGAAGTCCGCATGGACTTGGCAGGCTTTGCATTTTCTAGCATAATCTATCGCATCTGCTACCATCGTGGGCCAATAGTAGCCCATTCGTCGAAGACAGTCCTTTAATTTAGGACCGGTCTGGTGGGCCCCGCAGACACCGTCATGAGCTTCTCGTACGGCTTATTTGGCTTCCGCATTTGATAGACACCGAAGCAGTAATCCGTCGTAGGAGCGGCGATACAGCATTTTCGTCTCTGTATCGTAGAAGAATCTGAGAGAACGCCGTCTGATGGAAGTGGCTTCCTTTGGGTTCTCGGGCAGGATATCGTAGACGACGAAGTCGTGGAACGGTTGTCTCCAATCTGGGGCATCATCGATCGTCTGGGCAGAATAACTCACCATGAATTGCACATTGTTTTTGGGACAGACCAGTTCGTGGCCTATCACATCCACTGATTGGCGATTATAGTTCGAAACTGCAAGGGAAACGGCAAGACCAGCTAGGGCGTCAGCTTCGATATTTCGGAGTCTGGGGACATGTTCGATGAAGAACCCCTCGAATGACGAGATAATGTCAATCGCTATTTGGTGATAAGGGATCATGTCTTCGTGGCGGACCTCGTATGAGCCCCGGATCTGATTGACGATTAGTTGGGAATCGCCGTATGCTTCAAGGTATTCTACCTCCAGCTCTCTTGCAAGTTGGAGGCCAATGACCAGAGCGTTGTACTCGGCCACATTGTTAGAGCAGGGTTCAGTGAGGGAATAAGCGCGGTTGATCACCAATCCGGAAGGGAAGACCAGCACTACCCCGACTCCGATGACGATATTGCCTTTAGGTCCGGTCCTCGAAGCACCGTCGAAGAACATTCGCCATATAGCCTCGTGAGAGGTTGCATGCGAGTCGGCGACCTCATCTGGGATCTCTTCATATATTCTGGAGGACTCCGAGCCTGGGTGGGCTGCTAAGAAGTCTGCCAGGGCTTGACCTTTGACTGTCTTTTGGGGGACGAAGATCATATGATAAGGGGACAGCAATATTGCCCATGTAGCGAGGCGAGAGCTGAGTGCCCCTGGTTTAGTCATGAGGACCTTGAGAGGGTTGACTCGTGAGATCATATGTATCGTTTGTCCGGTGACATAGTGCCGCGTTTTCTGAATGGCGAATACCAGAGCAAGGCATTCTTTCTCCACAGCGGTGTATCGGTGCTCTAGCCCAATCATCATTCGGCTGAGGTAATATATGGCTTGCTCATGGCCTGCGTCGTTGTTTTGTGCCAGCAGAGCCCCGAGGGAATGTTCCATTGCTCGTACATAGAGCAGGAATGGTTTCCCAGAAACTGAGGCCACCAAGATTGGAGGGTTCGACAAATATTCTTTGATGCTGTCGAAGGCACGCTGGCATTCTTCATCCCATACGAATGAGACGCCTTTCTTCATGAGATGGGTGAATGGTCGACATCGCCCGGAGAGGTTGGAAATGAATCTCCTGATGTAAGCTAGCCTCCCTTGAAGGCCTCTGAGTTCGCGGAGATTTCTCGGGGGACCCATCTCCATGATTGCTTTCGTCTTCTCAGGGTCTACATGGATACCCTGTGCAGTGATGATGAAACCCAAGAACTTCCCGCTGGATACGCCCAGAAAGGACTTCGTAGGGTTCATTTTCAAATTGTGCGCTCACATTAGGTCGAATACCGTCCTTAGATCCTGCAGATGGTCTCCCTTGCAGCGACTCTTAACGGATATGTCGTTAATATAGCACTCCACTGTCTTGCGTAAGTGGTCTCTGAAGATGATGCTCATGGCTCTTTGATATGTGGCGCCGGCATTCTTCAAACCGAAAGGCATGACTGTGTAGCAGTACGTGCCAATTGGTGTTCGGAATGATGTATGCTTTTCATCGTCAGGAGACATTTTGATTTGGTTGTACCCCGAGAAGCCATCCATGAATGACATACGTTCGAAGCCGCAGGTATTGTCGATCATGATATCTGTGATAGGAAGGTGGAATTCATCTTTGGGGCACGCCTCGTTCAGATTGCGGAAGTCAATGCAGACTCGAATCTTCACATTCTTCTTGAGGACGGGCACTATATTGGCGACCCAGTCGGGATGTTGTTCCTCACGAATGAAGCCACTGGCAACAGTTTGTTGACTTCGGTTTCGATCGCGTCCATGATGCCTGGGCGGAAGCGTCGCTGTAGTTGCTTGACTGGCTTCGCATCCGGCCGAATGTTGAGTTTGTGAAGAGCAATGTCGGGATTTAACCCTGGCATGTCTTCATAGCTTCAGGTGAACACATCAATGTATTCTCTGACAAGTTCTAGCAGCGACTCCCGCTCTTCGTCTGCTAGGCTTTTACTGACGAAAATTGGTTTTGGAGAAGATTCGCTGCCGAGGTCAACCTGTATGACATCATCTTCAGTAGGAGGTTCTCTGAGTTTGAACCATTTTTCCCATTGTGTATCCAATTGCTGGGCCCACGGCTCTAGCTCGAGGATCTCGGGGATGTCTTCGTCTTCCTTGTAAGCTTCGGCGAATGCCATATTGACTGACAAGACTTGTCTGAACATGTCTCCGATGCTGGTATCCGAGTCAAAAGTTGGCGACCCGGTTGAATGTGACTGCCAGTCGCATTCTTCATCTGAACTTTTAGGGGTCGTAGTAGGCGTTACATACCCTAACCCGCATCGAGTTTTGCTATAGTAGTCCCGTGGTTTGTCCGCCGGGACTGGCGGCTTCAAAGGTAATCGTCGCCCAGTACCGTAGTTCAAACCCGACGTTGTCTCCAGATCATACCCCTATTTCTGTATGAGATATTTGGATTGGGGGCTATAAAGATACAGAGGCAGTCTTCCGGCATCTGACCCGAGGTCGACTACCTCTATGGTAAAGAGATGCGGGTCGTCCTTCCGGCCGAAGATGATAGGATGGTCCCCTCCCTCGATTATTCGGTAAGCATCTTCTACTGGAGTAAGCTGGATCGTGGTGTACACATTTGTCACCTGTGTGTGTAGGTGAGTGCCCATACCGTGTTCCATAGCATACATTGTACATAGCTTATTGAGCTCGGTGTAGTTCAAAGATAACCCTTTATTGATGAAGTAAGGTATCTTTTCTAGGAGGATTACATCATCAGCGGAGGGGGCATCAGTGTGGGCAGCCACATACTTGACTAGCTCTGATTCCTCTTCGGCTACCCCCTACGTAAGTAAAGACTGAGGGGACGACCTGGGTAGCTTGATCGTCATAGGTTCAGCTGATGGAACAGAGCGTGGAGTTGTTGGCAGACTAGCGACCCCCAGTTTGGTATTTGATATGGAGCGAGGAGTGGCTGGTTCGCTAGAAGTGTCAGACCTTGCATCGGGGTGACGACCCTTCTTGGGAAGGCGTATCGTCAGTGGCCTATCGGAGGGATTGAGCTTCTCCGTTTGGGGTTGACCGACTCTCGGCAGTCTGATTGTCAGTGGCCCCGTTGTGGGTCTTGGCACTTGGTCGGACCTTGGCAGCCGGATTATCATCTGCTCCTCCTGCGCCGAGAGGCTGATCGTATCCTTCCGCAGAGTGGCAGTAAGGGGTACGGACCTGCCCGGTTTGCGAGCTTGGAGGTGGATCGTCAGAGGTTCTTCTGATCCCGAAGCTGTCTCGATATGAGCTTGTACATCTCCTTCATCAAGGTGCCTCTTTGACTTTTTGTATAGGCAGGAGTCTGAGTAGTAGGATTCGACCCCTTTGATGGGATCGATATCAGCAAATTCTATCCTCACGAAGCCGTGTTTGTCGACATATTTGAAGCACTGGTGTAGCGTGGAAGGCACGATCATGTAATCGTGTATCCATGGGCACCCCAAGAGGATGTTGTAAGAAGTGTCTGCATCTATGACGTAGCAGGTGACTTCAGATTGGAGATCGCCAATCTGACACTTCAGACGAATCTTCCCGATTGGGTAGCTCCTGCCCGAATTGAAGCTGCTGATGGCGGTACTTGTGGGTGTCAGGCGATGCATTGGGATGCGGAGATGATGTAGCAGACCTTTCGGGATGATGCTGATGGAAGAGCCAGGATCTATGTGCATCCGATCCACCTTCACGTCGTCGATGTATCCCGTGTAGTATAATGGACGATCGTGCAGATTAGTTTTGATGAGCATGTCCTGCGGAGTAAAGACGATATTGGGCATTGCTCCCGTACAGGCGCTGTCCTGGAGATCCACGGGTGAGTCCTCCCCAGTGAGGTTGGATTGAGCAAGATAGGCATCGGCATTTTGGAGTGCTTCGCTCAATGCAATACGAACGTCCTTGGAGAGCCTTAGGAGTTCGTATAGTGACAACTTAGCCGGTGTGTTAGCCAATTGCGCTAAGATGTCAAAGTTGTAGGGCCTCTTTAGCCCTTGGGCTGCCTCTTTTCGGAGGGATTTGTCGAAGCGAGTCTCCCTCGGCCTAGGCTTGTCGGTCGTCGAAGGCTGAGCCGGTCCCGGAGCATCAGTTGTAGTGGGTTGATAATGTTTAGCTGGATTGTCAACCACAGGTTGTGATTGCGCTCCAGACCGCGTGACGACGGCGATAGCTTCCTCGATGTCTGCTGAGATTGTGAGGCAGGTCCTGACTTTTCTACTTTTCTTCTTGTAGGTGGAAGATGGTGTGGGCCGTGTCATTTCTGATACCAAGTCTGGATGGATCCACATGATCTCCCCTCGTGATGTGGTGAGGGGCACTAGACCAGCAGCCTGATTTCGTGGAGGTGGAAGATTAACAATCTCCATTGTCGCCAGAGGGATGGGGACCACCCCGTCTTGAGTTTCCGTTGGAGGGAAGCTGCCGAATTATACCGACACCATATTGGCTGCCACGATTACCTCTTCGAAATCGATAGCCAGAGCGTTCGAATCGATGAGGTTTTGGATGTACCGTTTCAGCTGGTAGCAGTCGTGTGTAGCATGATGGACATAGCGATGATAATGGCAGTACTTTGGATTCTCCATCTCTGCCGGCCGTAGTTCCCGTCTTGGTAGAGGAAGCTGGATTCTGTCTCCTTGTATGAGCATGTCCAAGATGGGCTTGACATGACCGTCTTCGAAGGAGTACGTGATCTGCGGCCATTGTTTGTCTGCTGGCTTTGGCTCAGGTTTTTGTGCTGTGTCGGCCACCATAGCCTGCTTTCCTTTGCTATCCCGATTGTTGGAGGGGCTACCCCCATTATCGTTGTTGGGACGCTTGTGCTTGTTTTCTCCTTCCGAGATGTACAATCCCAGTTGGCGAGCCTTTTTCAATCGTTCTTCCGCGCTTGTGGTGCTGATGATGAACGTCTTCCAATCCTTGAATTGACTTTCGCCCATCCAGAGACTGATCGTTGGAAGCAGTCTCTTTTGGCAAATTTTAATCAAGGAGGAATCGAGATTTCCGGAGGGCAGCTTCATGGCGGTTTGGCGGAACCGCTCAATGTAGTTCCTTGTCAGCTCCTTCTCTCCTTGGACAACGTCCATGAGGGTGGACATGGTGACGTCCTGTCCTACTTCGTAGAATCTCTCCAAGAACATGCGCTTGAAGCCGGCGAATGAGTGGATGCAGTTGTCCGGCAGATTACGATACCAGTCGAAGACGACTCCTTCCAATGCCCTGACGAATAATCGTGTGAGAATAGCATCGTCATGGGGCAAATGGTCGGTGGTGACCTCGAAGTATGTGATGTACCAACTTGCTGAGGTCTTGCCATCATAGGGATTGATATTGAACGGCTTATATCTTGGTGGGAATGGCACATCCCTCCATGCAGCGGGGTATGGTTGCTGTGTTCTGAGGTCTTGGAAATTCTCTCGGGCATGGAACATGGCTCGGAGCTCTTGGACCTCTCTTCTTACTTCGCGGGCTTCGTCCACGGCGGTGGGGGCCGTTGTTTCTAGAGGATTGTTGCCCGGGTTCGGTGCTACCGAATTCGAGTTCGTATTGACCGCGGGACCCGTGCTGGTTGGGCCAGGCATCCCTTCTTGCAGAGTTGGAAGGGCCGCTTTAATCTCGTCTACAGATTTGAATAAAGCAAGCAATATGGCTTCGAGACTGTCGATGCGCTGGCGTTCACTGGAACCACCTTGGTTGCTGTCTGTCATGAATACCGTTTTTACATGAGGAGAGGTAGACGGAGCGGTGGAGGAAGTGCCCTCCGAATCGTACCCCTGTAGTGAGAAGTCGTCGGGGTATGTGGGCATGTTCCCTTCTGATTCAGACTCAGAAGGAACAGTACCCCCAATCTCCGAGTTCTCCTCGTCTTGGAAGTTGTGGATGTCCTCGGGGACGTCGAGATTTGCTACATCTGATGGGAGTGTTGTCTCCCCCGGCTCGTCTTCTTGGAACATTGGGTTGCTGTGGAGGCTCGGAGGGGTGCTACCCTCAGCCTCAGCAATCTCCTGCGTTATGGACGACGAATCTCCTACTGTAGCAGACTTCGTCTTAGAGCGAGTACCTTGGAAAACTCCGGTGGTGGACACCCGCTTAGACGACAGTCTTTTGGTCGCAGTGGTTGAGATTTTCGGGCTGGGAATACTTGTCTTCTTCCCCCTTCCATCAGTAGGGATTTTCTGAGCAGAGTTACAAGATACGACGGGAAGTGCCTCGTCTTCTGAAGATGGCTGTCGCAGTCTTTGAAATACAGACTGCCGGCTTTTTTGTGCCGTCGTACTGTTGCAGCAGCAGTTGATGATAACTTGAGTGCAGTGGCGTCCGTGAGAGGACTTTTTGTACCCCGATGTGTCTTCTCTTTCCTTACGTTTGTGGATGATAGCCTCACGCAAGTTAGATGGGACGGGGTCGACCATCTCTGCCTCCGAAATTCTGGAAGACTTTTGCGAACCTCTCTGTTCGTCCGTCGTCGGGGGCTGGACTCGAGTGGTTCTGTACAACTTCCCATCTGAGGCCCGCATAACGGTATGCGGGACGCTCGGATGGTCAGAGGGTAGATCAGCGGATCGAACTCGCCAGGCTCGCGCTGCTTTAGACTTCTTCACTCTAGTGCGTAAGGGCACATAGTAGGAAGAGTCTAAGTGATACTGGAGAGAGTCAGACATGTCTTCTTGGGAGAACAAGAGATCAGGGCCATAAGAGAGGCGGTCGAAGACGGAACCGCGTGGAGTAGGCATTATGCGGCTGTCTTCGGTAGTCTGTATGCGATTGGCAGACGTAGCCGCATAGGCCTTCTTCATGCGGCTGGGAGTCTCAGCCGCATGATTCTTCTTTATGCGGCTGGATGATCTGGCCGCATAGATTTTGTTCATGCGGCTGGTGGATCTACCCTCATAAGCCTCCTGCATGTGGTTGGCAGGAGTGTTCGGCTTCTTCTTGGAACGCACAGAGTCACTCTTTGCCCCTGCAAGTCCAGCATCGTAGTATTTTCCTTTGTCGGACTTGGGAACAGCAGAGTTCTTTTTGGCTTGAAGTGGAGCCGTATAAGAATCGCCTTCGCCGTCTTGGACAGCAGAGAGTATCCCGTCCAGAGCTTGTGGAGGAGCGAATGACTTCGGCCTCCACTCGCAGCGAGCTTTCTTTGTGCGGGTTCGTTTCTGGATCGGGCCAGCACTTCCTTCAGAGAGCATCTATTTGAATGCCTGTTGGTCGAAACGGACGACCATCTTCTGTTGCGTGGAGCCAAGTTTGCTGCATCCAATTGTGTCACCAACTCTTCAGCCGTGGAAAAGTTTGTCTCCAGCAGAGTCGCCATCGTGTTTGCCATTGATTGTAAAAGTACAGAACAGTTTTATGGGAGGACTGAACTTAGACTCACAATACAAACTCGCTTGTACAAAGAAAGCCTAGGGACGAAAACCTAGGTACAGTAATCTAAGTACAATTGTTTATTTTAGATTCTGGAGGGTGACAATAGAGGCTCGAAAAAGCGACGGCAGCTCTGTCTTACTCTTTGGACGATCGGTGTGCAGCCTTGGCTCCAGAAGATTTGCTCAACGTTGAAGAAATGCTCTCTTTACTCTCTCTCTGCTCTTCTCTCCAAGTACTCTGGTGATCTCACTGATCTCGAAAAGTGCTCCTGTGTGCGCCTCTCTCTGTGTGTGCGTATCTCTCTGTATCTCTCTCTCACAAGGGAATGGCACCTTGCTATTTATAATAGTGGGAGCATCATTAGGGTTTATAATGATTATCTCTTGGAGATGGCGGTGGCCTGTGGACTGGTCAATCTGGACCATCCGTTTTTGATTATGACGAATCCGGACCATTGAGTGTAGATTATACCAAATCTTATCATCAATTAATGCTAATTGGAATAAATCTTCCTCATAATGATCTTCTGATATCTACGAATAAATTTGATCTATTCTCCTGCCACGTGTCCCAGATTATTGGGATTTGATCCAATCTTTGATTGCAATAAATCTGAGAAATTGATCGGCTTAGGACACGTGTCCTAGGAGCCACTGGGGGGATCTGAACCGCATGACGAATGAGCCGCATATGATTTTGGGCCACATATGGTTAGGGCCACGTGTCAGGGCTGCCTGGGTAGAGGCCCTCCTTCGAGCCTTTGAACCACATAGAGGTGATCATTGCGAGCCACATAGGGATACATCCGCCTGAGCCGCATGGAAATGGTCCTCTTGAACCGTATGGGAAGGCCTCTGCTTGAGCCGTATGAGGCTGTCTCGGCCTGAGCCGCATAGGACGGCTTCATTCTGAACCGCATCAGAAGTCTTTGCTTGAGCCGCATGAGGCTGTCTCGGCCTGAGCCGCATAGGATGGCTTCATTCTGAACCGCATGAGAAGTCTTTGCTCGAGCCGCATACGAACGCCCACGTGGCAAGGCCACGTGGCATTTTTATGGCTCTCGGGGGATTTGTGTCAGAGATCTCTCTCTCTTTCCTAGAAGTCTGTCATTATGACAGAGTCATAATTACTTCTTTTTGTGTCAGAGCTGTCACTTTTTCAGAGTTGTCAGCCGTCAAAACAATTAATGCGAGAGGGCAAAGGAGAGGACTATCCCGCCACGTGTCTTCTTGAGCCGTATGGGATGTCTTGGGCCGCATAGTCCCTTATGCCGCATGACTCTCTGAGCCGCATAGGCTTTCTGAGCCGCATGGGGTTCCTTGGCTGCATGGGTCATCTTCTTTAATATTTTCCATGCTTCTACAATGAGGACCCTGAGAGGGTTGACTCGTGATATCACGTGTATGGTTTGTCCCGTGACGTAGTGTCGCGTCTTTTGAATGACGAACACTAGAGCAAGGCACTCCTTCTCTACGGCAGTGTATCTGTACTCTGGCCCCATCCAAATCATCTTTCGACTGAGGTAGTATATAGCTTGCTCATGGCATGCATCGTTGTTTTGTGCTAGACATAGAACAGGAATGGCCTTCCAACAACCGGGGCTACCAGAACTAGAGGGTTCGACAGATATTCTTTGATGTTGTCGAAGGCGCGCTGGCATTCCTCATCCCATATGACTGAAATGCCATTCTTCATGAGGTGGGCGAATGGTTGACATCGCCCGAAGAGGTTATAGATGAACCTTCTGTTGTAAGCTAGCCTCCTTTGAAGGCCTCGGAGTTCACGAAGATTTCTCGGGGGACCCATCTCCATGATTGCCTTTATTTTTTCGGAGTCTATGTGGATACCCTGGGAAGTAATGATGAAACCCAAGAACTTCTCGCTAGATACGTCCAAGAAGGATTTCGTAGGATTCATCTTCAAATTATGCGCTCGCATCAGGTCGAACACTGTTCTCAGATTATGCAGATGATCTTCCTTAGAGCGGCTCTTGACGGCAATGTCGTCGACGTAGCATTCCACTGTCTTGTGCAAGTGGTCTCTAAAAATGACGCTCATAGCTCTTTGATAGATGGCGCCAGCATTCTTTAAACCAAATGGCATGACTGTGTAGCAGTATGTGCCAATTGGTGTTCGGAATGATGTATACTTTTCATCGTCAGGGAACATCTTGATTTGATTATACCGTGAGAAGCCATCCATGAATGACATGCGCTCGAAGCCGCAGGTGTTCTTAATCATGATGTCTGTGATAGGGAGGGGGAACTCATCCTTAGGACACGTCTCATTCAGGTTCCAGAAGTCGATGCAGATTCGCATCTTCTTGTCCTTTTTGAGGACTGGTACTATATTGTCTACCCAGTCTGGATGTTGTTCCTCGCGGATGAAGTTGCTAGCTATTAGTTTGTTGACCTCAGCTTCAATGGCATTCATGATATCGGGGCGGAACCGTCGTTGCTGTTGCTTGACCGGTTTTGCGTCCAGACGAATGTTGAGTTTGTGAAATGCAACCTCGGGGTTCAGTCCTGGCATGTCTTCGTAGCTCCAGGAGAACGCGTCGATGTATTCTCTGACGAGTTGCAGTAGCGATTCCCGTTCTTCGTCTGTCAGATTCTATCTGACGAAGATGGGCTTTGGAGAGGACTCATCACCGAGATCAACTTGCACAACCTCATCTTTGGTAGGAGGCTCTCTTTGTTTGAACTGCTTCTCCCATTGCGCATCTAACTGTTGTGCCCACGGCTCTAACTGAAGAAGTTCAGGAATGTCTTTATCTTCTTCATAGGCGTCGACGAATGCCATATTGATGGACAAGACTTGCCTGAATACGTCCCCGATGCTGTCATCCGAATCGAAAGTTGGTGATCCGGTTGAGTGTTAATGCTAGTCACACTCCTCATCTGAGCTTTCAGGGGTCGTTGCAGGTGTAACATAACCTATCCCACATCTGGTCTTGTTATAGAAATCTTGTGGTTTCCCAGCCGGAATCGGCAATCGTAAGGGTAATCACCGTCCAGTGCCGTAGTTCAAGCCTGGCATAGTTTCCAGATCATACCCCTATTTTTGCATGAGGTACTTGGATCGGAAACTATACAGATAAAGGGGCAGTCTCCCGGTGTCGGGTTCGAGATCCACTTCTTCTATCTTGAAGGGCTGTGGATCATTCTTCCGGCTGAAGATGATTGGATGATCCTCTCACTCGACTATATGGTAAGCGTCTTCCACTGGAGTAAGTTGGTTTGCGGCGTAGACATTTGTCACCTGTGTGTGTAGGTGGGTGCCTATACCGTGTTCCATAGCATACATTGTACAAAGCTTATTAAGCTCGAGGTAGTTCAAAGGTAGCCCTTTATTGATAAAATAAGATATCTTTTCCAGTGGGATTACATCATCTACGGATGGAACATCAGGGTGAGCAGCCACATACTTGGCCAGCTCTGACTCTTCTTCAGCCATCCCTTGTGTCAATGAAGACTGAAAGGATGACTTGGACAGCTTAATCATCAGGGGGCTCCATAGATGGAGCAGAACATGGAGTCGTTGGCGTACTAGCGACCCCCAGTTTGGTGCTCGGAGCTGGGCGGGAAGTTATTGGTTAGCTAGTAGTCCCCGGCTTAGTGCTCGGCTGCCGATTCATTCTGGAAGACGAATCGTCATTGGTTTGACAGAAGGATTGAGCTCCTCTGTTTGTTGCTGGCTAGCTCTAGGCAGCCTAATTGTCAGTGGCTCTGTCATGGGCCGTGGCACTTGGCCAGACCTTGGCAGTCGGATTATCATCTTCCCTTCCTGTGCGGAGTGGTTTATTGCATCCTTACGCAGAGTAGTTGTAAGGGGTACAGCTTTGCCAAGTTTGCGGGCTTGGAGGTAGATCGTCAGAGGTTCTATCGCTTCAGTTGCTGTCTCAATTTGAGCTTGAGTATCTCCTTCGACAAGGTACCTTTTTGACTTCTCGTACAAGCATGAGTCGGAGTAGTAGGATTCGACCCCTGTAAAGGGATCAATGTCAGTAAATTCTGTCCTCACAAAGCTGTGCTTGTCGACGTACTTGAAGCACTGGTACAGTGTGGAAGGCACGATCATGTAATCGTGTATCCAAGGATGCCCCAGAAGAATATTGTAAGACGTTTCTGCATCTATGACATAACAGGTCACTTCTGATTGAAGATCGCCGATTTGGTATTTCAGACGAATCTTTCCGATCGGATAGCGTCTGCCCGAATTGAAACCGCTAATGGCAGTGCTTGTCGGCGTCAGACGATGCATTGGGATACACAGATGGTGTAGCAGGCTATTTGGGATGATGCTCATGGAAGAACTAGGATCAATATGCATCCGATCCACCTTGATGTCGCTAACGTATCCAGTGTAATACAGAGGGTGATCGTGCAGGTTGGTCTTGATAAGCATATCCTGCGGAGTAAAGACAATGTTGGGCATTATGCCTGTACTAGCGCTATCCTGAAGATCTGCAAGCGAGCTCTCCCCAGTGAGATTGGACTGAGCCAAATATGTGTCGGCATTCTGGAGTGCCTCGCTCAGTGTGACACGAACATCTTTGGAGAGTTTCAGGAGCTCGTATAATGATAACTTGGTCGGTGTGTTGGCCAATTGTTCAAAGTTGTAGGGCTTCTCCAGCCCGTGAGGCGCCTCTCTTCGGAGCGGTTTATCAAAGCGAGTCTCCTTCGGCCTAGGCTTGTCGGTCGTCGAAGGATGAGAAGGTCCTGGAGCATCAGCAGTAGCCGGCTGTTGATCTTCAGCCGAGTTATCCGGTATATGTTAGGATTGTGCCCTTGACCGGGTGACGACAGTCGTAGCTTCTTCGACCTCTGCCGAGATTGTGCGGTATGATTTGACTTTCCCACTCTTCTTTTTGCTGGTGGAGGGTGGTGCGGACTGAGTCACTTCAGGTACCAAATCTGGATGGACCCATATGACCTTCCCTTGTGATGTGGTAAGGGGCACTAGACCAGCAGCCTGGTCTCGAGGAGGTGGGAGGTTAGCGACCTCCATCTTTGCTCTGAGGATGGGTACTACTCAATCTTGAGTCTTTGTCGGAGGGAAGCTGTCAAATTGTACTGACACCATGTTGGCTGCCACGGTTACCTCTTCGAAATCAATGGCTAGGGCCTTAGAATCAATGAGATATTGGATGTATCGCTTCAGTTGGTAGCAGTCTTGTGTAGCATGGTAAACATAGCAATGGTAGTGGCAGTACTTGGGGCTCTCCATCTCTGTAGGACGAGGTTCATGCCTTGGAGGAGGGAGCTGAATTCGACCTCCTTGTAGGAGTATGTCCAAAATGGGCTTGACATGGCCATCCTTGAAGGAGTAAGTCATCTGAGGCCACTGCTTTTCTGTCGGCTTTGGTTCAGGCTTCTGGGCTGTGTTGGCCACCATTTCCTGCTTGCCCTTGTTGTCTCGGTTGTTGGAGGAATTACCGCCGTTGTTGCTGTTGGCATTAGGGCGTTTACCCTTGTCTTCTCCTTCCGAGATGTGCAACCCCAGTTGGCGGGCTTTCTTTAATTTATCTTCTGCGCTAGTGGTGCTGATGATGAAAGTCTTCCAATCCTTAAACTGACTTTTTCCCATCCAGAGGCTGATTGTGGGAAGCAACCTCTTATGGCAAATTTTAATTAAAGAGGAATCAGGGTTGCCTGAGGGCAATTTTATTGCGGTTTGGCGGAACCGCTCAATGTAGTTCCTCGTCAGCTCATTCTTCCCTTGAACAACGTCCATGAGGGTGGATATTGTCACATCTTGTCCTACCTCGTAGAACCTTTCAAGGAACATGTTTTTGAAGCCGACGAAGGAATGGATGCAGTTGTTTGGCAAGTTGCGGTACCAGTCAAAGGCGACCCCTTCCAAAGCTCCAATGAACAACCGCGTAAGGATGGCATCGTCATGAGGCAGATGGTCGGTTGTGACCTCGAAGTAGGTGATGTACCTGCTTGCCTATGTCTTTCTATCATATGGATTGATGTTGAATGGTTTATATCTTGGTGGGAAGGGAACATCTCTCCATGCAGCAGGATACGGTTGTCTTATCCTGAGGTCCTGGCAGGTTTCTCGAGCGTGGAACATGGCCCGGAGCTCCTGGACCTCTCGTCTTGCCTCCCTAGCTTCGTCTACAGTGGTAGGAGCCGATATTGTAGGGGGGTTGTCACCCAGGGTTGAGTTTGAGTCCGCATTGACCGCGGGACCAAAGCTTCTTTGTCCAGGCGTCCTTCCTTACAGAGTTGGTAGGGCCGCTTTGATTTCGTCCAGGGATTTGACTAAGGAATGGAGTATGGTCTCCAGGGTGTCGATGCGTTAGCGATCACTGAGACCTTCTTGGTCATTGTTTGTCATGAACACTGTCCTCTCATGAGGAGAGATGGAAGGAACGGTGGAGGACGAGTCCTCTGAATTATACCCTTGTACTAAGAAATTGTCACGGTATGTAGAAATGTTCTCCTCTGGTTCGGACTCAGAAGGAGTGGTACCCCCAGCTTCAGAGCTTCCCTCATCTTGGGACCCGTGGATGTCCTCGGGAACGTCCGGATCCACTGCATCTGTGGGGGGAATTGTTTCCCCTAGTGCATCTTCTTAGAACACCGAATTATTGTGGACGTTCGGAGGAGTGCTACCCCCGGCTCCAGCGTCTCCCAGAGATGTGGACGACGAATCTCCAAGTGTGGCAGATTTCATTTTTGAGCGGGTACCTTGAAAAACTCCTCCAGTGGTGGTTGTGGACGACTGCTTGGATGTGAGTTTCTTGGTCATGCTGGTTGAGATTTTTGGACTGGAGATATTTGTTTTCTTCCCTTTCCCGCCACCAGGGATCTTCTAAGCAGAATTGCAGGAGGCAACGAGAAGCGCTTCGTCCTTTGAGCTTGGTTGTTGCAGTCTTTGGAAGACGGATCGCTGGTCTTCTTGTGTGGCCGCCTTGCTGCAGCAGCAGTTGACAATGACTTGAGTGCAGTGATGTCCACGAAAGGATTCTCTGCACACCAAGTTTTTGTCTCTTTTCTTGCGTTTGTGAATAATCACGTTACGCAAGTCACTCGTTTTGTGGGCCCAGGAGTCCTGAGCACATAAGTGTGTTGGCATCCTATCTGCTCCCTGATGTGGGGGTAGTACTTGTCCCTGATCATTGTTGGAAGATTTTTGATAACTATCCCGTTTGTTGGTGTAATGCCTGTGGTTCGTATTACGTATTTTTGGAATACGTGTACGTATTTATTCTTGTATTGCATGATTTCCTTGCTTAATTTCCTCCCTGGGCTTGGTTTATTCTTGGTTTGGGTTGGCTTGGTTCGGTTTGGGATTTGCTATTGGTTCATGATGAACCCATGGATGAACCCCCTACCTACCACCACCATTCATATTTATACCCCCTTCTCCTCTCTCTCTCTTCATTTATCATCTTCTTCTTCCTCATTTACTTCCTTACCTACCAGAGAGAGAAGAGAGAGGTCTAGGCAAGTGCAACTTGCTTCATGGAGGAACTCCAATTTTATTACTTCATTCTCTTCCTTACTACATTCTAAAGCACTTTAGTACTCGGCATTTCTTATTTCCATGGCTAGATTCTTGTAGATCTAAGTTTATTTTATTTTCGGATTTCTTGGGTTTTGATCTACTTAATCTTGTTATTTCTATGTTTTGATGCTTCCATGTTGTAGAGAATTTCGTTCTACCCATTTTGACTTATGGAAGTTCGGATTTGGGCTCCGGATGATGGAGTTGTGGAGCTTGAGAACTTGGCTCTCATGGTGTTCTTCCTCTCAGAAATTTAGAGAAGATGAACTGTGCTTAGACTTGACTTGACCGCATGACAATTCATGCGGCAAGTGATTCGGCCGCATGAGACTCTCAGCCGCATAGGCTGGATCTCACTTCCTGAGCCGCATGGGCTCATTCCCCATCGACCGCATATGTGCCCATCTCCTTGAGCCGCATGAACTCTACCACTTGCGGACCGCATAGGCCCTGATCTTCGAGCCGCATGAGAACCCCCAGACCCAGCCGCATGGACTTCTTAATCCGGGCTGCATGACCTTGATTAATCCCAGCCGCATATGCATCCTTTATTTCCTGAGCCGCATGGGCTTCTACTGAACCGCATGCGCCCTCGTCCCCCTGAGCCGCATGCGCCCCTCTTGTCTTGGCCGCATGGGTTCCAGTGACCCGGGCCGCATGCGCTCACCTAATTGAGCCGCATGTGTCTTGCCCTTCTCTTGGCCGTATGAGGTTGAGTCCCTTATCAGCCGCATATGCACCCTTCACTCCCTGCCTCATAAGCAGCCATGTTGACCCAGCCGCATGGGCTTCTATAAGCCGCATGCGCCTCCTTCTATACCCAACCGCATGATACTACACTTTCCAGCCGCATGGACCTGAACTCCTTCTTAGCCGCATGGCTCTTCTATAGCCCTGTATATTGATATTTTATTAGATATTTAACGTCCATTTTATATCCTTACGCCTTTTGTCCTGAACTTGAAAATTATGAATTTATTTGATATGTTTGGAATTGATAATTGAGCATGACGTGATAGTGACCCGTAGTGGTGCACTCCTGACATAATAACCTGACATGACCTGATAGTGGCCCGTCGTGGCGCACTCCTGACTAGTACACTTGATATGATAAACCTGACATGATATATCTGATAAGCTGTTGCGACGGCTACCTGACATGACATGACTTGTATAATTACCTGGACACCGTGGGCGATTGTGCTTGTACAAATAATCCAGTCCTGTCTTGCATCATGTCTAGGAGGGGACTCCTGAGTACCACGGTCAGGAGTACCCATTGAAATGGACTAAGGCTAATAACTAGATTAATACATTAGTCATGAAGAGATCCCCAGCTACAGGCAATACCGTTACCTGGGCACGCCTTGGGATCTGTAGCCTGCCATCGAGTAGGGCACATTTCCAGCACACTGTCATGTGTTGCACCCTTCAAGCTACCTAAGGGTACATTCGTTTCCTGGACGATGTACCCACCTGAATTCAACTCTAATTCTTTTAACCCGGGTAACCTGGATGGACTGCAGGACTTGTGGCTGTGGAAGATTCTCACTGCATCTTGTTAATAATTAGGCTTGTGACAACCCTAGTTAGTTAAAGTATCAAGCCGTAGTTCTTGTTTGGCCGTGAAATGATTGGATGGAGTCTAACCAGTCTAGTCTTGTCCTGATTCTGTTCCAGATTACTGCATGACCAGAATGCTGGTATTTATTTTACCGATAAATGGTAAGAATTCCAAGTTCTGTTCAGACGAAGGGTTACAACCCTGGTCCTTGTTTGGTTTACGGGTTGTAACCTGGTTATCTGAATAGTTCCATGGTTATCTCGTCGTATATCATCCTGATGTATTTTCTTTATTTCCAGTTCTTACTTTTATTTATATCTTGTGCTGATTGCTGGTTTTAGTTCCTGTAGAAGCATGGAAAATATCAGAGTAATGGTCCATGCGACTCTGGAAAGAAGCCCATGCGGCTCATACAAAAGCTGTCTTACGCGATTCAAAGAAGACTCTCAGTCTCATGCGGCTCGGGAGTGTATGCGGTTTATGCGGCCCGATCGACGCCACATCCCCCCTTGGGATCCTTCCCTACAGCTGGCCATTTGAGTAGTGGCCTCATTTAATGCCCTGACACGACTCGACGACCGTGACGGCTCTGACATAAAGCGTCATAATGGTTCTGCCATAATGACAGACTCTTCGGGAAAAAAAGAAAATCTCTGACCCGATCCGACAGAAGTCCTAGATTGCCACGTGGCACGTCTCATGCGGCTTAAATGGGGAACAGCTTCATGCGGCTCACTAAAAAGTCACCCTATATGGCCAGCAGAAATCAGCCATATGCGGCCCACCGAGAACCCAGTCCCTGCGGCTCAATACAACGCTAGCTTATGCGGCTCGTAGAGATTATGCATATGCGGCTCATTGAGAGTTCATCCCCTGCGGCTCAATAAAGTACTGTCCCATGTGGCTCATGAAGATTATCAAGTCTTGCCTATCCCATGCGGCTCTGGCAGGACCCACAATTAAAACACGTGGCATCGGATCAATCAAGGATTTAACCGAATCCCAAAAAATATATTTGATATTATCATCATAATTACGGAGATCAGGGCATATCATTTATCATCAAGCCAATGGGACACGTGGCGAGCAATCAGACATTGGTATAATCAATCATGAAGATTTAAAGCAGTTAACATTAATTGCTCACAAGATTCGGTGCTATCTGCATTAATGGCCTAGATTCATTGTAATCAGGATCAAGGGTTCAGATAGATTGAAGGAGCGCCAACATTCCAAACAAATGATCATTAGCAAACCCTAATGATCACCCCCCACTCTTATAAATAGCCAGCATCATTTCTTTGCAGACCCCCGGCAACAAAAGAATAAAAAAAAAAGAGACAGATATACAGAGAGAGTTCCCCCCTTTTCGATAACCACAGAGAGAGAAGCCAGGAGAGCAACACGAGGAGAGCAAGAAGAGCATTTCTTCGTCCACGCCAAGCAGATCTTCCACGAGCCAAGGCTTCATACCGATCGTCCAAGGAGTAAGGCAGAGCGGCCGTCGCTTTTTCGAGCCTCTATCGTCACCCCCCAGAATCAAAAATAAATAATTGTACTTAGACTGCTGTACCTAGGTTTTCGTCCCTAGGCTTTCTTTGTACAAGCGAGTCTGTAACATGAAGTAAAAGTCCGGTCCTCCGATAATTGTTCTGTTCTTTTATATTTCATGGCAGACAGTTCCTAAGTGAAGCTTCCTTTGTGGCACTTGCTCTTTCTGGGGTCTGACCCAGCTGGTTTTATATGGCCAGATTTCGGAGCAGCTCCGGAGGATCTACCGACCTTCCAGTCAGATGGTGGCCACTAGACGGAACCCTGGCAATGAGTGGGTTTATTTTGATCTCCCACTTTATTGTATAAATATTCTTTTGAGACGTTTAGCCGACGAGCACCTGTTTAGCTCGATTGCACTTTACTTACTGTCTGCCTACGGGCTGCAACATGATTAACAAATCCTAGGGTTGATCATGTATGACTAAACTCTTGCTAGTCCTAAAATTTTGTAACGACTAGCTTCATGATCAGCTGAATATGTAATGTTTGGGACGCCTTACTATTGTATATTTAATGATCATACTTCTTGTAACCTTTTACTTACTTGCTTGTGATTGAGACACTAGGCTTGTTCATGACCTTAAGAGACTGTTGGCTTGTAGATAAACCCTCATGTATCTAGACAGCCGTGACCGTATAGCGAGATGGATTTCATTTCATATACGTAGCTGGCTATGTCTTCTCCCGCTCTCCAGTATTCTGGTTCTGGGGCGTGACAGTTGGCCGTCGGGGGCTGGACACGGATAGTTTTATACAACTTTCCATCAGGGGCCCGCGTAATAGTCAACGGGACGCCCTGATAGTCAGAAGTTGGGACAGCTGACTGAGCTCGGTGAGCCCGCACTGTCCTAGACTTCATCCCTCTAGCACCCGAGAGTGCATAGTAGAAAGAGTCCATGTGGTGCATCACAGAGTTTGGCACAACCTTCTGAGAGCCTCTAAGGTCAGGACCGCATGAGAGGCGGTCAAAGACTGGTCGTAAGCCGCATGGAGCAGATGATATGTGGCTGGGATTGGTGGTCGTACAGGCTGTCTGCATGCGGCTGGCATGTGTGGCCGCATGTACCTTCTGTATGCGGTTAGAAGTGGTGGCCGCATAAGAAGTCTGCATGCGGCTGGCAGTCGTGGCCGCATGAGCCTTCTTCATGCGGCTGAAAGTTTTGGCCGTATGAGCCTTCAGCATGTGGCTGGCTTCTGTGGCCGCATGAGTCTTCATGTGGCTGGCGCCCTTATACGGCTTCTTCTTGGACCGTACAGAGTTCCTCTTTGCCCCTACAAGTCCAGCATCGTAGTGTTTTCCTCTGCCGGACTTGGGGACAGCAGAGTCCTCTATGGTCTGAAGTGGGGCCGCATACGAATCTCCGCCATCCTGGATAGCAGAGAACACCTCGTCTAGAGCTTGAGGGGAGCAAATAATTTGGGCCTCCACTCCCTACGGGCCTTCTTCGTGCAGGCTCGCTTCTGGACCGGGCCAGCGCTCCCGTCGGAGAGCATTTCTTCAAACGCCTCTTGGTCGAAGAGGATGACCAGCATCTGTTGTGTGGAGCCAAGTTTGGATGCGTCCGATTACATCACCAACTTCTCAGCCGTGGAGAAGTTAGTCTCCAGCAGAGTCGCCATCGTGTTTGCCATTGATTATAAAAGAACAGAACAGTTTTATGGGAGGACTGGACTCTTACTTCGCAACACAAACTCTCTCGTACAAAGAAGGCGTAGGGATGAACACCTAGGTACAGTAATCTACGTACAATTGTTTAGTTTTTCTCGGGGGTGACGGTAGAGGCTCGGGAGAGTGCTATCAACTGTGCCATACTCCTTGGACGATCGGACGTATCCTTGGCTCTAATGAAGAAATGCTCTCGGGATGTGTGGAGAGATTCTTCTATGCGCCGCCGCTCTCTCTGTGCGTGTCTCTGTCTCTTTTTTTTCGTCCCCCTCTGTAAGGGAATGGCAGCTTGCTATTTATAGAAGTGGAGTGTGATAAGTAGGGTTTGCAATGATTGCTCCTTGAAAAGTGGACGGTTAGGAATTGGTCACGATTTGCCTTGATTTTGTTTGTTGGAGATTAATCTGGGCCGTCAATATTGATTGTAACAAATCTGGGCAGTTAATGTTGATTGCACCAAATCTGCATGGATAATTAATGTTGATTGCAACAAATCTACATGGGCCGTTAATGTTGATTGCAACAAATCTGCATCGTGATGATTTGTTGATATCAGTAAATCCGAGTGAATAAATCTTGGTCAATCTCCTGCCACGTGTCCCAACTGCATGTTATATCGATTGCCATAAATCTGGATTGTTGGGATTTGATCAACTCCTGCCACGTCTACCAACTGCTGCGAGCCGCATGGAGGACTGTCATAGTTGGGCCGCATGAGTGTGGCCTCGTGTCAGAGCCGCATAAGGGTGGCCTTATCTGAACCGCATGGAAGTCCTTTAATCCGCGCCGCATGAGGGTGGCCCCCATGATCCGAGCCGCATGGGAGTAGCAGCCGCATGGGGGTAGCCCCCAACCGAACCGCATAAGGATGGCCACGTGTCAGAGCCGCATGGGTATAGCTTCCCAAAATTGGAACCGTATGAGGGTAGCCCCCACGATTCGAGCCGCATGGGAGTAGTAGCCGCATGGGGGTAGCCCCCAACCGAACCGCATAAGGATGGCCACGTGTCAGAGCCGCATGGGTGTGGCTTCCTAAAATCGGAACCGCATGAGGGTGGCCCCTACTATCCGAGCCGTATGGGAGTAGCAGCCGCATGGGAGTGGCTGCCGCATGATGGTAGCCGCATAGGAAGCTTCGGAGTTGGTGGATCGTGCCAGCTATATAAAGATTTTCTTCGTTTCCCTAGGAGCGCGTCATCATGTCAGAGTCATCATTGCAGTTTTGTGTCAGAGCTGTCAATTCACCTTTATGTCAGAGCTGTCGTATTACGTCAGGGCATTAAATGAGGCCGCTGCTTGATGGCCAGCTGTAGAGGCGAACCACATAAGGCCACGTGTCTTTTACTCGAGCCGCATGGAGCGATTAGGGATTTTTGAGCCGCATGAGGCTCTGAAGGACTTTTGAGCCGCATGCAGCTCTAAAGGACTCTTGAGCCGCATAAAGATTTAAGAGATTCTTTGAACCGCATGAGACTCCCTCTGTTTTGGGTCGCATAGACTTTCCTGTTCTTTTTCATGCTTCTACAAGATCCCCTTCAAAGTTTTCAATTTGTAAAATTGAAATACTTTGAATAAGAAGCATGACTATGTCCACATAAGCTCTTCTGGCCGTATAGGATGTTCTGGCCGCATGGACTGCCTGGCCGCATGGACTTTCTAGCCGCATGGACTGCCTGGCCGCATGGACTGCATTGCCGTATGGACTTCCTAGCCGCATGGACTGTTCTGTCCACATGTTGTCCTCTCTGCCACGTGTGTGTCTTATTTAATTGCCTTTGATTTGTTTTGGATTTAAAGCCACCTTTTGGGGTGAATCCCAAGAGTCGGTTGATTAAATACCTAGATTTGCCTCGATGACCGAAGAGTCGATTTTGTTCTTTAGGCGGCACGCGGATCGAAGTGTCCATTGGTCTATGAGCCTCCTGTCCAGCGCGTACATAGGATGTGCGTCTGTGGCCGATTCAAGTCACTGTAATGTTGTACCCCCACTACTGATCTAAGCGCATCTTCTGCGTTGGTTCAGGGGGCACAGCATTCACCTGACCACCCCGGCGCTTGGCTTTGCCATACGTCTGATGGGGGTGTGAAGGTGGCACTCTCCCCCAATGATTTGCGTAATGTGATCAGTCACAAGCGTCGATCAGGAGAGTCGACTGACAAGAACAAAACCTTCATAGGACACACCTGTGCTGTAGTCACCATCAACTGTTGTTACAAAACAGCTGTCCCACCATCAAGGCAGTCGGTGTTCCAATGGATGCAATCATCAACACCTCTCCAACATCGCCTCGGAAAGAAGGTGTCAACTGAAGTGGAGCCAGAACTACATGTTGCTTCTTGCAACGTAGTCTCCAACTCCCCATCAGTTCGGAAGGCGACCGGCAGCTCCTCGACTTTATCCTTATCCAAGAGCCAGCCGAGGAAGACCAAGACGACTGTCCCATCCTCAGGAGTGTTTGAGGGCACTCGGGGGAGAAAAAAGATCTCGGAGGAAGCTGGGGGCAGTCAAGCCCCTGTGGATCTTCATCCTGGAGGCGAAGTCAGCCTCCCGGACATAGCTGGGGGTAGTCAAGCCCCTGTGGATCTTCATCCTGGAGACGAAGTTAGCCTCCCGGACATAGCTGGGGGTAGTCAACCCCCTGTGGATCTACGTCTCGAAGACGAAGAAGTCCTCCAAGACAGAGCTGGGGGTAGTCAGGTCCTTGCTGATACTTCTCCCGAAGACGAAGGTGTCCTCTAAAACATAGCTGGGGGTAGCCAAGACGAAGCTACGGGGGAAGTTTCTCTTCTACAAGAGAGCGAGGCCGAAAGCGAAGTCTCAACCGATCCATCCACTTACAGTCGCGTCATGACGGTGTACATGACGGGAGCTGGTGATGCGGAGTCAGATGCGTCGCCAGCAGATCTCGTCCAGCACATGGATACCTTGGAGGAATGACTCAAAACCCTCTCTGCCTCCATGCAAACACTGACTCAAGCAGTGTTTGAGATACGGTCAGCTTTGGCCAGGACGCCATCTACCGTTCCTGTCCTAGGGGCCAATGGAGAATCAAGTGTACCCTTTCAACGGGTATCCTTGGATACAGATCACCGTAAAGCACCTCGGACGTCGGAGCCATCAAATGCTCAACTCTAGGCTGTACCACCTTCACCGACTCCCAGCTCTACAAAAGATATGGTTGAGATGATCAGGGACTTGCGCGAGCGCTTTGAGTCCAAGAACAGACAGGAGGAGCGCCAGAAGATGGGGATCCCACAACCATACCCCCTCGAATGGAACAAAGTGGTTTATCCTCCCAAGTATAAACCACAAACATTGAAGCCATACGACGGAAAGGACTCTCTACACCGCTATCTGAAGTACTTCCAGTCTCAAACGGGACATCTTCCGAAAGAAGACGCACTACTCACCAGCATATTTGTCGAAGCGTTGAAAGGAGTGTCTTACGACTGGTATTGCAGTCTCCCTGACAACTCCATATCTTCCTTCGACGATTGACGTGTCTCTTCCTCGATCGTTTCTATGACGGAGGGAAGGACATGACAATGGCATCTCTCATAGAGATACGTCAGAAGGAGAAGGAAACAGTTCGAGCATTCATCGAACGGTTCCAACAAGCCTGCTTCAGACTGCCCCCGGGCATGCCAGAACATGCACTACTCTCCTCCTGCAGCATGAACATGCTGCCTGCGATTAAACTCTGGCTCAACTCCACTCCTCCTCCTGACTGGAGTTCATTGATCATCGAGGCCGAAGCAGCAGAGAAGAACGCATCCAATGCTCGTCTTCTGGGAGTCAGTTTCCCTGCCTTTGAGGACAAGGGAAAATGGCCTGCAACCAACAACCCTGGACGAGAGACGAAGGGGAAGCAGGCGTTGACTGTTAATGCCTCCAAAGGTGCATCAGTACCTACTCAGAAGCCTCCACTTGCACCAAGGCCAAAGGAGGTTTATTCTTTCAACAATGAAGACACCCTGCAACTCTTCGAGATATTGAAGCAGGGTGACAAGATCAAGCTACCGGACCCAAAACGTCCTGATGAGGTTGGGAGAGTGGACAATCCGAGGTACTGTCACTACCATCGGTTTGTCGGACATCCAACTAAGGACTGCTACTTCCTCAAGAACTATATCCAGCGCATGATCAATACGGATGTCATCTCCGTCGACTACGAGGAAAAAACGGTCGTGGCCAACCTGGTGTCACTCCAATTTGGCACCTTGCTGCCAACCAAAACACAAGATGGCGTCGTCCCCATCCCAAAGGAGACAATGGAAGTGGTTAATCTACCACCTACTCGTGATAACATGAGTGGACTCATCCCACTCACCACATCTCGAGGAGAGATCTTATGGGTTCACCCTGATCTCGTCTCCGAGGTGAGTCAATCGAGGGTACACTCTACCTCCAAAACCAAGGGCAGGAAGATCAAGTCTTGCTGCATGGTCTCTTCCTCTGTGGAAGAGGCACTTCCTGTACAAACGCGTTCACATCAGAACACCCAACCTGACGAAGCTGCCATCGAGGTGGTGCCTCCTTGCACCGTCCCTGCTGCCCAGGAAGAGGGCCCATCCAGGCCTCCAGCAGCCAATAAACAGAAGCATGTAGAGGCCCGTTTTGACAAGCCTTTGCGAAAGAAGAATTCGTCGGGGCTAGCCAAGCCCCATAACTTCGACATACTGGCATAACTGGCCAGTTCTCCTGTCCGCCTATCTCTGGTTGAGCTTCTTCGCCTTTCCAAGGACACTCGCGAAGCTCTCTGTGAAGCCCTGAATGATGCTGAGTCCTTCATCAGTCAGGTCAAGCAGCCTGAGGATCTCCCGACCACATGTGCACACTGCCATTGTACGTATGAAGTTATCCCCAATATAACTTTCACCTAACAAGACATGCTGCTCAAGCACAACCGACACAATAGGCCTCTGTATTATACAGGGTATGTCGGTTCCGTCAAGGTGAAGCGGATTCAGTTCGATCCATGATCTTTCCTCAGCATCATCCCGAAGATGCTGCTCTCAATACTGGGGATTCTAATGTACCGTCTGGCACCTTCCAACACTACAATCAGCAGTTCCAATGCTAGCAAAAGTGAACCGCTGGGTAAAATACGGCTGAAATGTCATATCAGGCCCTTTGAACCGAGGTGACTTGCTATGTCGTGGACGCTGACGTCAACTACAACCTCCTACTGGGTCGTTCGTGGCTGCATGAGTACATGGTGGTGCTATCTACACTCCACCAATGTATGAAGTACATGTCCACCAACGACATCATCCGGACGGAGTTCGCGGACAATGACCCTTTCAAGGGGGTCGAAGCCTACTTAACTGAATCTACCCTGTACAAGTCGCCAGACGAAGGGGAAGCCAATGATGCTGACGATGAAGCAGAAATGGCAGCAGAGCAGGACATGGAGCCAGAGGTGATTCCCGACGCTTCTTTGAAAATTTGACTCAAAGGGAAACTGCCTCAGATGCTGCCTCCCATGACTATCAAACTACCTGGAAAAGCACCAACGTCTCTAGGTATAACACCTACTGAAGCTCCCTTGAAGATACGACTCAAGGGAAAGCTGCCTCAAACATCGACTTCCCTTTTGGCAAAACTACAGGGGAGGGCACCAATCACTGAAGGCGCAGTTGAGGCACCTCTGAAGGTGCGTCTTAAAGGCAAGCCTCCGCAATCATCCATCTCATCCAAGCTGCCGGAGAAGGCCCACATAGCCCTCTCTGACCGCAAGGTCAAATCTGCGGTGGACTCTCCTGAACCAACCCCAGTACTCACAGATGAAGAGCTAGGGGAGTATATATCTGCTGATGTAGATGCACCCTCTCTGGACAATGTAATCCTGCGGGACAAAATCTCGTATTTCATCAATAATAGAGTGTCTTTTAATTATTCTAGTCTTCCACATTGGAATGCCATGTATACATTAGATAATGCTCTACGGTCGTTGCAAACACAAATAACGACTGTCAATCATGTAAATCGAGTAGTCCCGTCCCAAGGGGTCTGTTTTGTAGTCCCACCGCGGAATCGAGACGAAGAATCCATCATCTTCGGCAAAGTCGAGCGTCATTAAAACCTCCCGCCACTCGAGCAAGCACCAGATACCGGCAGAATATAAGTCTATCGGTACACGGACAAGGCAAAGTACCTCATCCAAAAGATGGGTTATGACCTAAAAAGAAACAAAGGCCTGAACTACGGCAAGGGTCGACTTCTTCCTCTTCGGCTCTCAATACCTAAAGGAAAGCTGCAGGACTACTATCATCGAACTCGACGGGGGGTGGGCTATGTCACGCCACCGGCAACTCCAGAGAGTTCGAAGGCAGAAGAAGTAGAACATTCTCATTCGTTCGAAGCATCAACCTGGGATTCTGATACCAGTATCGGCTCAGTCTTCAAGAAGGTGCTATCAGTCAACATGGCATCTGCACAATCTCAAAAAGATAAAAGTGAGGACCGAACACCAGAATTCTTCGAGGAAGAACCTTGGGCTCAACGCCTAGGAGCGCAGTGGGAGTCTCGTTTTGAATTATGCGAACCCCCTATCCAAGACGAAGTCGAGCAGATCGACCTGGGGGATGGATCTTCTTCCAAACCCATCTTCATCAGCAAGAGTCTGAAGGGACCAGACCGGAAATCTTTAATCCAACTGGCTAAAGAATATATCGACGTCTTCGCCTGGATCTACGAAGATATGTCGGGACTTGATCCCCAGATTGCGATACATAGGCTTAACATCTTACCTGATACCAAGCCTATAAAACAATAACAGCGACGCTTTCGTCTTGACATCATGAACGCTATCGATCAGGAGATAGACAAACTCATGACCAGCGGGTTTATCCATGAAGAACAACACCTGGATTGGGTGGCCAACATCGTCCCTGTCACCAAAAAGAATAGAAAGATACGGGTCTGCATCGACTTCAGAGATCTCAATGCTGCTTGCCCGAAAGATGAATTCCCGCTTCCGATCACCAACGTAATGATCGATAATACATACGACTTAGAACGCATGTCTTTCATTGACGGGTATTCGGGCTACAACCAGATCAAAATGTTCACCGATGACGCAAAGCACACGTCATTTAGGACGTCGAAAGGAGTTTTTTGCTACACAGTGATGCCCTTCGGCTTGAAGAACGCTGGTGCTACATACCAACGAGCTATGAGTACTTCCGTCAACATGTTCACAAAACAGTCGAATGCTATGTTGATGATATCGCAGTCAAGACCCGTCTCAAAGGTGATCACCTACAAAACCTAAAGACAGTCTTCGATCTCATGCGAGCGCATCAACTCAATATGAACCCCGCTAAATCCTTCCTTGGGGTTTCTAGCGAAAAGTTTTTGGGCTTCATTATCATGGCGAAAGGCATTTATGTCGATCCCGAGAAGACCAAGGCCATCCTTGACATGGACCCTCCGAAGAACCTCCGAGAACATCGAGGCCTGCAGGGGCGTCTTGCATACATCCGAAGGTTTATAGCAAACCTTTCCGAGAAATGTCAACCCTTCACCCAGCTCATGAAGAAGGGGATCTACTACGTTTGGACCGAAGAATGCCAGAAAGATTTCGATGATATCAAGGCTTACTTGACGAGCCCGCTAGTCCTGGTGGCACCCGTCGCAGGCAAACCATTTCTCCTCTACGTCCGTGCCATGGATCATTCCCTCGGTGCTCTGCTGGCTCAGAACAACGATGAAGGCAACGAGCAAGCTATCCACTATCTCAGTAAGATACTGATCGGGGCCGAACACCGGTACAATCCCGTTGAAAAGGAGTGTTTGGCTTTGGTATTCGCCATCCAGAAGACTCGCCATTATGTCTCGAGCCAGACAATTTATGTCATTTCCCAAGTCAATCGGCTCAGGGTTTTCATGACAAAGCCAGGATCATTGAACTCCCGGCTAGCTACATGGGCGATCCTAATAACGCCATACAAAATGGTGTTCGTTCCATAAAAAGCCATCAAGGGTCAAGCTCTGGCCGACTTTTTAGCTGCGCACCCCATCCCAGAGTCCTCCAAACTCAATGAAGACATCCCGGATGATGTTCAAGAATCAAACGTCACCGAAGAAAGCTCCGTCTGGCAGATGTTTTTCGATGGCACTTCAAGAATAGGCCCCAAAGGCCAAATCATCGCCAGAGTGGGGGTAGTCTTGGTCTCCCCCGATCAGCTAGTCATCCAGCATGCTTACTCCCTTTCGAAGCCATGCTCCAATAATGTTGTCGAGTACAACGCTCTCATCTGGGACTCCAGCTGGCGCAACAGCTGGCGGTGGAACATCTGGAAGCCTACGGCGACTCAAAACTCGTCGTTAACTAGATCAGAGGGCAATACGAAGTTCGCCATGAAGATCTGGTTGCTTACCATGAAGTTGTATCGAATATTATTTTAACCTTCACCAAGTTCTTCATAAAACACGTACCTCGGTTACAAAACCTGGAGGCTGACGCTCTAGCTGGCCACGCAGCCTTATTGGTAGCACCCCTCGGGACTCAACACTACGTCACGGTAGTTGGTCGAGACTTGGTCTATCCTAAAAACAACCTATCCTCACAAATGGCCCTTGCCATGTCGACAAGTGCTGGTGTTAATGTCCGAGACTGGAGGTTCCCGTTCATCGACTTCGCTGTCTACGAAATTCTCCCAGAACACCCGAAAGAAGCCATCTCAGTCATGAGGCATTCCCTTCGATTCTATTATGATACAGCTACTAAAATGTTGTACCGACGCTCCTACGATGGACTTCTCCTTCGATGTCTGTCCAACGAAGAAGCAGCCGAAGCCCTTCGAGAAGCTCATGACGGAACTTGCGGGGCTCATCAACCTGGACCTAAGTTGCAAGATCGACTGTGACGCATGGGTTACTACTGGCCAACCATGGCAGCCAACGTCGTCGACTATGCCAAAAAGTGCTATGCTTGCCAGCTTCACGCCGACTTCATCCATATACCGTCGGAACTACTATATCCTACGGTCGCCTCCTGGCACTTCGAAGCTTGGGGCATGGACATTGTAGGACCTATCACCCCTCCTTCATCGACGGAATACCGCTTCGTCCTAGCTATCACTGACTACTTCTCCAAATGGGCAGAAGCAGTTCCACTGGCGGAAGTGAAGAGCTCTAGGGTGATCAGCTTCATCAAGCACCATATCATCTACCGTTTTGGGGTACCTCGGAGGATAATCCACGATAACGGTCCTCAGTTCATCAGCTATGTTTTCAGCAGATTCTGTTACAAGAACCGCATTCAGAACGTGGCATCAATCGCCTACAATCCGGCAGTAAATGGATTGGCCGAGGCTTTTAACAAGACTATCGTCAGGCTACTAAAAAAAGTCGTATCATCTAACAAACGCGACTGGGACGAAAAGCTCGGCGAATGCCTTTGGGCCTACCATACAACGGTACGGACTCCAACGGACAACACCCCATTCTTCTTAGTCTACGAAAGCGAAGCGGTACTGCCTCTCGAGATCCAGATACCCTCATTCCGCGTACCAATCACAAATCAACTAACAGAAGAAGATAATCAACGTTGCCGACTGCGAGAATTGGAGGCACTTGATGAAAAACATCTCTTAGCTCAACAGCGCATCGAACTCTATCAAGCCCGTATATCACAGGCTTTCAACAAGAAGGTCAAGCAGAGGACTTTCCAAGTAAGCGACCTGGTTCTGGCAGTCAGGAGGCCGATGGTGTTGACTCACAAAATACCAGAAAAGTTCGAACCCAAATGGGAGGGACCTTTCATTATAGAGACGGTATACTCAAACGGTGCTTACCGCCTCGCCCGATCAAACGGGGACTTGTTCATGATGGCCATCAAAGGCAAGTTCCTAAAGAAGTATTACTCTTGACATCTTTTATATATGTACTTCCACCTCTACCTAGCAAGGGAATCAGTGGACCTGATCATCAGAGCTCACATACACCTCCCTTTCATAAAAATTCTATGCTTTTGGAACCCAGTTGCTCCATTATATTCTATCTCCAGTAGAAGGACAACCACGTCCACATTACCTCTGAGTTGCGCCTCTACGCCCTACAAAGTAGAATCTTACGCTCCGTAAGACTATGCTACCCATCATGTTTACCACGTCCACATTACCTCTGAGTAAACATCCCGTACAGACAACTCCCGCGTTGTCGTACATTGATCGCAGAACTTTCATATCCATATTACCTCTGAGTAGTTCTGCGTATCTCCCCAGAGTCATTCCTTCCACATCCATAACACCTCTGAGTAGGAAGAGTCCATCATTAGAACTCCATATTTGTCACATCCACATTACCTCTGAGCAAACATGTCGGTTCTCTCAAACTGATTATCTGTACCTAAAAACCAAGGTACGCAAAAGATAATAGGTCCACACAAATCACAAGTTCATGACAACAAAAGATGAACACACTAAAAAGTAAAGGATTACATCCCCAGCATATAACAAAAAAAAGGGAGAGAAGACTACAAATCCCTAGGCACCATTGGGATTGGCGGACAGCTCTTCGATTCGACGTCTCAAGTCTGCAGCCCGAGTCTCTGCAGTCGCCAGGACCCGGCGTTTAGCTTCCTGTCGGATCATCTCTACAGCCTCGAGAGCAGTATCGTTCTCGTGCTTGGCGTCCAACTCCTGCCGTTGGTGAGTCAGAGAAAGAACATGGCGAGTAACAACTGCCTCTTCTTCCTTGGATGAGATGTGCTTAGCCTGGGCCCGCTCAAGATCTAACACAAGTTGGGCCCTCTGGTCTTCTAGGAGGCGAATCCTGGCAGTAACCTCTGCTATACTTGCCTCCAATGAGGCCCGCAGCTCCACCTGCCCCTGTGTGGATTGAGACAGTCTCTCTACTGCAGCCTCAGCAGCGGCCACCTCGCCGTCCCAGATGGCAACCGTGGCCTGATAAGACGACTCAACCTCACCAATCAACTTCTTCTATTCTGCTTCTATCAGAGCGAAAAAGTCATTCCGCTGGATACTCTGTAGTTCAGAAAGACGCTGGTCGAGCTCAACCACCGACTCCTCCAGAATTACAGCCATGTGATCATAGCCACGGTACAAATATATCAAACCAATGGAAGAGAGCGCCATGGCTTTCGTCGTCGCAAAACTCCCTTTTCCGTTCAATACCGTTGATATGCCCTTCTGCAGCATCTTGTACACTGATTCAACAACAAACTGAACATACTCATCTGTATCAGCCAGCACTTGAGGCATCATAGCAGGAGTTGCAGGAGGTACTGTGATAGACGACGGGCCTGAAGAAAATCCACCGACTTTAATCTGCGAGGCTGAAACCTCGGCATCAATGGACTCTCCCTCAACAGGGGCTTGAACTCCGCCAATGGCCCGAGGAGCCAAAAGAGCAGAAGGAGCCGAGAGGGGCGTCGATATCGTACCCCAAGTAGAAGGAACAACAGGGGGTTCCAGCAAACGCTTACCCTTCTCAAGCTCGGAGGGACCACCGACGTCAGGGGCTATCTCCTCCGTCTCCAACACACTATCAGCAGGCCGTACGGGACCTTCCCCCTCTGGCAAAGCAGCGAGATCAGCACTTGTTTCCTGACTCGGCTCCCCTGGAGTCAAGCTCGGCGGACGAGTCTCATCTTTCTCACCGAATCCCTCCGCGGGGATAGAATCTGTCGCTACCTCCTGGTCGGCAGCCACCCCAGCCTCCGCTGCTGAATCTGGGGTAGGGCTTGACAATAGTGCAGCCGACCTCCCCTCATCATGACAAGGAGAGGAATCAGTCCTCTCTTTTGTTTCAATTATGTCTGTTGCTCCCGCAACAGGCTCACTCATCTCTGGAGGAACGTCATCTGAAGAAGATGAACTCCACTCCACTTCCTCATCTGGAAGCCCCGTATCTGCTGGATCCTCAATGTCAGAGGCCCCCATGGCAGCTTGCACCCTCCCGGGAACTGCTGCATCCTCAGCTTCCCTTCCAACATAATCTGGAGATACTAAAATCTCCGCAGGAACGGCATCGTCCGGATTTCCCTCCACGGGAGACATCACAATCGGCGGAAAGCGCTCTTCAGATGAGCCCGCCACCTCCTTTGGTTTGCTAGCACCCGATTTTGGAGTTCGGGGTCTCCTTTTCAGCGGCTCCTACAAAAAGAAAGTATATGTCACAAAAATGGTGGAACTAACCAGACTATGTGGGACATCTTTACCTCCACAGGAGCTGAGTCTGTTGATAGTGCCGGTGACGATGACTTCTTCTGTCTCTTCGGCACAGAAGAGCCAGCCTCTGTATCAGCACTTCTCTTCGGCTGATCGCCCGAGGGCTCTGCCTGACCCCCCGTGGATACGACAGGGGTACCTCGATAACCTGTCTCTGGCGGGCGGTACGACCGAGCCTTCGCCAATAAGTTTCCAGTCGTCTCTAACTGGGTGCCAACAATAAAACTGGTCTCCCTATCATATCCAGGGGCACGGCGTTCATAGCACAGTAAAATTTGGCGGCCGAAAAAAGAATCGGCGGCTGCAGATTCTGAACAGGCAGCGTTAAGCAAGCTCCGGTGCATCCGACATTGTAATAATGCCAAGCTCGTACACCGTCCAACAAACTCCCAGTATACCCCAGGTTAATACTGGGGTTCTCCAACATCAACTGAGCATAGTCGAATTGTCGTGCAAAATGGCTCGACAAATATGGTTCCAGGTAATACTGGTTTCTATTCCGATACACCAGATGGGACGGCCGGATACTTTGCAACCAGCGGAATCCCCATGGAGGCAGAGTTGTGGCATCTTCACCCGAATTCGTTAAGTCTTCGTTGGCCTCATAACCCAAAAAGACGGGACCAACCTCGGTGATCTTCCACCCCTGAAGGTGGGATAAAATTTTTCTGCAAACAGGAACACTAGTATACAACCAGCTCCTCTGGTGGAAATGAAGGAGGAATGCGTCCCCGGCCCTATGATCTTCTTTCGGGCCCGAGCTCATCACATTAGGATGGTGCAAAATTAACCACCCCATCAAATAATGAAATGGCAGTTCAGCACGGGAAAAGTTGTCGTTCCTACCTCGTTCATGAACGACATTTCCTACAAATTCCCGTAAACCTCGCAGCAGGTTACACACCATTGCGGGGAGTAGAGCCAGGCGACAGCCAAAAACCAACTTCACAGCTGGCAGGATTAGGTTCCGGGTCACCCTCTCTACAGAGCCTGACCCGCCTGAAAAAACATAATTTCGGAGGCAAATCATCAGATAAGCAGCCAACACTGCTTTGGACGACATCCGATAAGTAAGATGCCAGAAACAGCTATAGGAGCGTTCGTCCGACTGTCGATCCTCATTTTTTCGGAGACTCTTCTCACTTAGCCTGCTCATTTCAGATAGTACCGCGGTACTGGAAAGCGTTGGCAGAGTTGTAAACTGAAAGAGATTCTCCTTGTCTTGCTTAAAGACATAGTCTCTCCAAGCAGTCAAATGAGGCTGTGACCCGCCCTTATCCCTCTTCTGTATATAATAATGATGACTCGCCACTTCCTTGAAGACGACCATCATCTCCTCTGCTTTGTCCCCCAGGACTTGAAACTTCTCGTTGGTTGGGAAATATTCCTCATAAGGTTCTGATCCCCAAGGGAGCCTTGACACCTCGTATATTTCATGAAGTACGAATCCCAGCTCCCCCACCGGAGTGAAGAAAGTCCCGGTATGAGTGTTAAACATCTCCAGAAGTACAAGGAACATATGTATGTTGATGTCGACGCTTGCCTGGGTAGCACGGATTGTGGCAGTCAGCCCAATCTCTCGGAGTTCGGTTCAAAACTGCGTCAGAACCCAGAGTGTCAGCTTGTCCCACTTGGAAATATAGTGACACCAACCCTCTACCCAAAATTCACCTTTCGGGTACGACCGCTTCAACGACAGCATACGATTTACAAAAGTCGAAGCGCCAAAAGCAAATGTGTTGGTAGGGACGTCACTGTAAATGCTTCCAGGACGCAGAGTCCGCCAGGTGAAAGAAAGCCCAGCCCGCACGACGACCAAAGAATCCCTCTAATTGGAGGTAGCGTCGATCTTGATGGTGCCTGCCACCGCTCCCCCTGAGACGGGGTTAGCTCCTAAGACATCCTCCTCTTAGAAGCAAGGCGACAGAAAGCCGTCAAAGGCCATTGACGCTTAAGTTGCTTAACAGTCGTATGCACCCCTCTGGCTGTAAAAAAACAATCTTCCTTGATCTTTAACACCTTTGCTTCAATAGAAGTAAGGCGGTCCCCAAACAGGAACTCAGGCTTCAAGAAAGTCACATTATCAGAAATGGCAGATTTTAAAATGCCACGCTCCATCATCCGTTGGAGGAACCCATGCTGTTGTTTCCGGATTTAGGTCATTCTCTCGGAAGGTTGATCCAGCATAATGGCAGTTTGGGCAGGATTTATCACCTCCTCATTATAATCTACTTCCATCTGACAGAGAGCAGCATCTAGAAGCACTTCGTTCAAGAGTGGGACAGTCATCAACACTGGCGGTCAATAAAAGAAGTCAAAAACTCAGATATGTTAGAACAACAAAAATTCTGAGTTATGCTCTCACCAGAAGCGTATACACTGAACCAAGGCTCCTGCGCACCTGGAAAGAAGCTTCAGCGCATTATCAGGGTCTAAACCCATACGCCTCAGCAGGGAAGCTTCGGCGCATCATCAGGGTCTAAACCCGTACGCCTCAGCAGGGAAAGCTTCGGTGCATCATCAGGGTCTAAACCCAAGTGCCTCAGCAGGAAAGCTTCGACGCATCATCAGGGTCTAAATCCATGCGCATCAGCATTGAAGCTTCGGCGCATCATCAGGGTCTAAACCCATACGCGTCGGCAAGGAAGCTTCGGCGCATCATCAGGGTCTAAACCCATGTGCGGCAACAGTGAAGCTTCAGCACATCATCAGGACCCAAGGTCCATGTGCGTCGGCGCATGTGAGTTCGAAAAATAACCTACTCGAGTACAGAAAGCTACGGTAAAAAGAACGAAACCCACCAATCACCGCCGGCCGAACGTTGACGGGCGTCCTGGGGACATCATCCATGGCAGCCTCCACATGCTCTATTCTTTTGTCTCGTCCTCGGCCAGCACCACCGCGAGGAGTTTTGGGGGCCATCTCGTGAAAGAAAAAGAAGTTAGGATTTTTGAAAGAAGAACTCTAAAGAAGAAAGCAAAAGTGAAGAAGAACTCTCTCTCCATCAAACTCCTATTTATAAGCTTGGGCATACGCAGAAACCGATGAAGAGTGACGTCAGCCACCGCTTGGGGTTTTATAAAATGATAACTGCAAATCATCTAAAAAGATCATTATTAATCTTTTTTGATTTCTTTCAAGCGTTATCATTTATAATAACTGAGAAGACCATGCGCCCTATCACTGATACGCGGAGTAATCATGTGCCCGAACAGTCATGTGCCCCGTTGAAGACACCACCATGCTTCTTATTCAAAGTATTCCAAAACTTGACAAAAAGTTTTGAAAACTTTGAAAGGGGTCTTGTAGAAGCATGGAATTTCAGGGCGCATCTATGTGCTAGAATTCCTATGCGCTCAAATACTACTCAGAACGTGCGCCAGGGAGCTCAAACGAAGTACTTGGCACAACAAGACAGCAAAAGTGTAGACAACCAAAAGAAGATTTTTATTTCATATAAAAGTCTATTACATGTCTAAAGGAAAGGCTTTACATAGGAGAATTTCTACAAAAAAAACATCCGAAGACTAAGCCAGGCGCAGCAAACTGTCATGCGCCCCCCACTAGGTGCATCATCAGGCAGGCGTATCACTTCAGCGTCTCAGTCAGGCGTGTCTCTTCAGCGTCTCAGTCAGGTATAGCCTTCAGCATTTCAGTCAGGCGCATCTCTTCAGCGTCTCAGTCAGGCGTGTCTCTTCAGCGTCTCAGTCAGGCGTGTCTCTTCAACGTCTCAGTCAGGCGCAGCCTTCAGTACTTCAGTCAGGCGCATCTCTTCCGCGTCTTAGTTATGTGCATCATGAAG
Organism: Iris pallida; assembly: GCA_029216955.1. Classification (NCBI taxonomy): domain Eukaryota; kingdom Viridiplantae; phylum Streptophyta; class Magnoliopsida; order Asparagales; family Iridaceae; genus Iris; species Iris pallida. The sequence continues at coordinate 36,946,147 of JANAVB010030220.1, forward strand.
TCTCAGCATATGTGCCTTACTTTGACCCGATCAATTGCTTCGACTAATTGAGCATTTATTTAGCAGAACCTGTAAAACCCCTAAATTTCTACTATCTTTTTTTGTTGTTATTATTAAATTTGGTGCCGATTTTATGTTTGTATTGTATGTCGTGTAGTCGTATTGTATGTCGTGCACGAAATTTTATTTTTCGAATTTGCTCGACGAATGCGAATATGTGCGAGCGTACATATTTTTAAAAAATATTTTTCTATTTTTTTGTTTCAAAATAATATACATAATAATTATTTTGTGATCATTCCAAAATTTTCAAGTTTGATATTTTATTTATAAAGCCTTTCATTTATACAGTTATAATAAGAAATAATTTTCCTATAAAATAGCACAGTAGAAAAGTATATTTATGTAAATATTATTTGAAGAACAGATGGCAACTCTAGAGGGGGGTGAATAGAGTATATAGAGATAATATCCAATTAAAAATCAACTCTATCACAAATAAAACCAATCAGAGTAAATACGGAAAATAAAGAGAGAATCAAGAGAGCATACGCAGACACAGCCGATTTTAACCTGGTTTCCCTCGTGGAGGACTAGTCCAGGCCTGAGAACTCTAGCTCAGGATTAAATCCACTATTTGTGAAATAGTAGTTTACAACCCGTACCTTTTCTTCAGAAGAGCACGTCAACTTCTTACAGAGGATCGCAGTGGCGATTTGCTTGGAATTGTCCAAGCGACTTCTTCAACTCTTGCACAAGACTCCTAACTGAGAGATGCTGAGCACTCGAGACTTAGGAAGCTTGTGGCTAGTAGATGGGAAGGGTATGGCTTATCTGAGCTTAAGAGAGAAGAGAAGAGAAGATTGGATGATTTGAAATGAGAGAATTCATGGCCTATTTATAGTGTTTTTGTAGGCAGAATTCGGCCAGAATTCGGGTAGGAAATTTCAAATATTTGGCCGTTGGACAACTAGCAACCAGCTAACCCTAAAATTAAGGCTGCTGATTTTTAGGGGACAGAGTTCGGCCCGAACTCTGTGTGGAGGCAGAGTTCGGCCCGAACTCTGTCTTCAGAGTACAGAACTGGTTCTTGGGAGCCAATTGTCATTTTCTGGATGTTGGAGTTTAGGGATTATTGGGTAGGCTATAGGTCAAGTCTCAAGAACTCAACATGACACAGTTTACATCAATCTAGACTCAATAAAAGTATAAAATACAGACTTATGAACAACTGAAATACAAAGATTGAGCTGTCTTCTGACTTGAGCTTGATGTAGACGTCATGTATCATATTAAATTATTATAATTATTATTTAGTCAAGTTATCAATATTTGGTTGACTGTGACTTTGTGTCAACAATCTCCCCCATATTGATAATTGACAAAATAGTAAATGTATATTCAATATTCATACCTGGACACAGTCAATGACAAAAGCAAAGCTCCCCCATAATCAGTGCCGAGCTAAACAAGATAGCTCCCCCGTAAACAATGCGTTGAACCTGTTGGCCTGATAGAGAAATTCTTCCAAAAGCACCAAAAGCACATATATACCAAGAAGAATATACAGAATACACAGAATATACATATCTCTCCTCCTTTTGGCATTTAGCAATATAATAAGAAGCAGATAAAAATTGGCAAACACACCAAAAGAGAAGAAATAGCATATGAACTAACAGAATGAGCAAATGCATATAATAATAGAACTACCCGAATCATAAGAGTCACAACTCATAACTATAGTTACCAAACCATAAAGAGTGTACCAAGTACATAAATCCAACTAAACAACTGAAAAGTACTAGAAAGCATAAAAATAAACTACGATCAGTAGCAGCATCATCAAGTAGAAGCCATCTCCATCATGGAGCACGAGAAGGCCCAGCCGAGTCGGAGCATCTGGGATCCACAAAAGCAGCACCCGGATCCAGGTAACGCATGACCCAAGGATCGTCAATGCGATATCCCTCACGACAGGGATCCCGCTCCATGGGAATGGGCATAGAAGGATGACGGGACATGGAATACCGAATATCGTGCAGCGAGTTGCTGAGTGCACTCATCTGCAGGGTAGTACGGTAGTCCATCTGAGCCCAGCGATCGTCCTCTAAGTCGAAATGATCTCGGAGCATGGTCTGGATGGAGTCAAGGGTAGCATGAGGAGGTGGCGCATCCTGTCCAAGTGGAGGGGCGTCGGGCTCCTCATCATCAGAATGCTCAGAAGTGGCAGAAGAGGCTACGATTGCCTGAAGTCGTCGTGTCTTGGAAAGGAATGCAGGAGCAGTCAAGAAAGGACAGTCATGAATAGGGATAATGAACGCACGAAAAACCATAGGAAGATACAAAGGATAAACTAGGGCTCGTAGTTTTTTCCTACAGTTTATCATCCAGTCCATCATGGAACGTGGAAGATTGAATGGGATGCGATAATGAAGATGATACAAAGCAGAGATCTCAAAATATGTGACTTCATCTATGGAGCCAGCTTTTGGCAAAATAGTGTTGAAAATAATTCGATAAAGTTCATAGAAATACGGGTTGAGGTGCTTGGCCATAAGCTTGCGAGGACATATGTTAGGGGCACATAGTTCCTCCTTGAAGCTCTCAAGGGAAGTTTCACCAACAAATTAGAATTGGCGAGCTTCCACAAGCTTAACCCAAAGATCGAGATCTTGAAGTTCAAGATACTCGCCCAACTCAGAATCATCAAAGGCAATATCAATACCGGCAACCCGGGAATAGATGTGAGTGGCATCGTGAGTCAAGTTGCAATAGAACATTTGTATGGCGCTACGATAAATAACAAAGTTTGAAGCAACTAACTCATCCAAGCAAAGAGCACAAAACATTGATTCATATTGAGAAAAGATGGTAAAATTAATAGGATGTCCCCCGAATACCGGACGAGTCCGAAAGTCGCTAAACCACTCATTGGATGCGTCTAGCGATACAAACAATCGGTCGTCATACGTATTAGGGTCGCAGGGACGAGGTGGGTTGAACAACGGATGAGGGGGTTGTTGTTGTTCAACGGGTTGCTCAATGGAAGGAGGAGGATTCGAAGAGGAAATACCCTCGGTTCGAGTCCTCTTCCCACGATTGGGCAAGCGAGGAGCCATTTGCATAAAATAGAGAACTTGAAATCGAGAAGAAGAAGGAGTTATACCTCAAATAAAGGATGAACAGTGAAAGAGAATGAGAAAATAGCCCTTCTCCTTGATTTTGGTGAGTAATGGAGCACTATGGAGAGAAAACTAGGGTTAGGGTTTTGAGAAAATAGTGGAGGAGAAGAAAAAAATGTGGTAAGAAAGAGGGAGGATGAAGAGAAACCGAATATAAGGGTAGGGCTTCTCTTGGTCGGAGTGAATCAGAACCATTGGATCAAGTTATGATCAACGGCTGGAACCTGTCCCCGATTCTGGAACAGGGAGACCGAATTCGGCCTGAACTCTGGTAAGGGCAGAGTTCGGCCCGAATTCTGGGTCTTTGTTCCAGAACTGAAATCAGGCTGGAAGGATAAAAAATTGGTTAAGTCTGGAAAATCAAGATAAGTTATAAAGATAAAGAATTCAAAAAACCAGATAGTACAAGTAGGAGAATAGCAGTATGAAATTGAAAAGTAGCATGTCAGCAGATTATAAATCAAAATATACCGTATAATAAACAAGGAAATATATCATGATTCAATAATTTGAATCTGCCAGGGGTTAGCTGCAGGGGCCAGATCCCAGCTAGCGGTAGTCCTGAGGACTAGTGCACCGTGTCGCTTAGGCTTTTACGCCTTGTTGTCAGAAGGACCCTTTCGGCTTGTACCCATAGCAAGTTTATTTTAAGAGAATCTCAATATAATCGATATTTACGCAGGTGTATTTTAATTTATGACAGCTTCATCTAAAATTCCAAGTTTATGACAAAGGAAATTGAAGCGCTCTTCGGATAATGGCTTTGTAAAGAAGTCTGCTAACTGGTGATCAGTGTCAATAAATTCTAAGTTAATCGTGCCATTTTGCTGATGATCATGCAAAAAGTGGTGTCGTATCTCAATGTGCTTCATGCGTGAGTGACAAATGGGGTTCTTAGTAAGATTTATTGCACTAGTGTTGTCACAAAAGATAGGAATATGCATGAAAGATAAATTATAGTCTTCAAGGGTTTGCTTCATCCATAGAATTTGTGCACAACAACGCCCAACTGCTATGTATTCAGCTTCTGTTGTGGATAGTGCGACAGAATTCTATTTCTTGCTAAACCAAGAGACTAAAGCCTTTCCTAATAAATGGCACGTACCACTCGTACTTTTACGGTCGACCTTGCATCCAGCAAAATCAGCATCAGAGTAACCAATGAGGTCAAATGATATTGATTTGGGATACCATAGGCCCACTGTAACCGTACCCTTAAGGTATCTAAAGATACGCTTAACTACGGTCATGTGCGATTCCTTAGGATTTGCTTGATATCTAGCACACAGGCAAACGCTAAACATTATATCAGGGCGACTAGCAGTTAGATAAAGTAGACTGCCTATCATACCTCGATACTTACGTTGATCTACGGGTTTGCTGCTTTCATCTGGTTCTAGTTTGGTTGAAGTAGCCATAGGAGTGCTGATTGGTTTGACATTATCAAGTTCGAATTTCTTCAGCATGTCCTTTGTATACTTCGACTGACAGATGAAGGTTCCATTTATCCTTTGTTTGACTTGCAGCCCAAGAAAGTAGTTGAGCTCCCCCATCATGCTCATCTCAAACTCGGTCTGCATACACTTGGCAAAATCTTGACAAAGGGTTTCATCAGTAGAACCAAAAATAATATCATCTACATATATCTGAACTAAGAGAATAGTGTCCTTCAAAGACTTTATGAAAAGTGTAGTGTCAATTTTCCCTTTTGAAAAACCTTTCTCAAGCAAAAAGTTGCTTAGCCGTTCATACCAAGCTCTGGGGGCTTGTTTGAGGCCGTACAGCGCTTTCTTTAGCTTGAACACGTGGTCAGGAAATTTGTGATTTTCAAAGCCAGGGGGTTGTTTTACATAAACTTCCTCCTTAATAAAACCATTCAAGAAAGCACTTTTAACATCTATTTGAAATAATTTGAAATTTTGAAAATTTGCAAATGCACAAAGCATCCGAATGGATTCTAGTCAAGCAACAGGAGCATACGTCTCATCGTAGTCGATACCCTCCTCTTGGTTGTATCCTTGAGCTACTAGACGAGCTTTGTTGCGTGTGACTGAACCATCTTCATTTACTTTGTTTCTAAAAACCCATTTAGTACCAATGATCGAGTGATTAGCCGGTCTAGGAACTAGTTCCCATACTTGGCTCCTCTCGAATTGGTTGAGTTCTTCTTGCATAGCAGAAATCCAAAATTCATCATTGAAAGCTTCAGAAATATTTTTAGGCTCAATTTGTGAAATAAAGGCAGTGCTAGCAATAGAGTCTCTTAATGATGATCTAGTGGTTACTCCACGTGAAACCTCACCGATTACCAAATTTTTTGGATGTGAAGGCTTGAAAGAAAATTTCTTAGGCAAGCTTTCCAGAGAATTTGTTTCGGTTGTGGTGTTCATTGGAGTAGATGTTGATGGCTCAACATCATCATCAAGAGTAGCTGCTGTACTGTTATCTTCATCAAAAGTCACATTTGTAGACTCTTCCACAATTAAAGAGCGTTTGTTAAAAACTCTATATCCCTTACTCTTGGCAGCATAGCCAAGGAAAATACCATCGTCAGCTTTGGCATCAAATTTGCCTAAGTTGTCTTTGGTGTTAAGGATAAAGCATCTACATCCAAAAACTCTAAAATAAGAAACATTTGGGGTTCTCCCAAACCAAAGCTCATAGGGTATTTTCTTCGTAATAGGACGAATAAGCACCATATTTAAAATGTGGCATGCTGTACTGGCAGCTTCAGCCCAAAAATATTTCGGAAGTGAAAACTTATTCAACATAACTCTGGCCATATCGCCAAGAGTCCTATTCTTCCGCTCCACAACACCATTTTGTTGAGGAGTTCTTGGACAAGAAAACTCATGATCAAAACCATTAGAATCACAAAACCTTTCAAAATCAGAATTTTTGAATTCGCCTCCATGATCACTTCGGATTCGAGTAATCATGTAGCCCTTTTCGTTTTGAACTTTCTTAACAAAAATCTTGAAAACTGAAATAGCATCACTTTTATTTGCAAGAAAGAAAACCCAAGTAAATCTTGAAAAATCATCAACAATAACAAAGGCATAGAGTTTTCCGCCAAGACTGGCTACTCTACTAGGCCCAAATAAATCCATATGGAGTAGTTGCAAGGGTCTAGAAGTGCTTACAGAGTTTATGGAATGAAAAGATGACTTGGTTGCTTTGTTCAACTCACATTCGGCACATACGGTGTCCTTTTTGAATGTGATGTCGGGCAAGCCTCTAACTAGCTTCTTGGTTGATAGCCTGGATATATTATCCATATTGGCATGACCAAGACGCTGGTGCCATAGTAGTCGTTCGTCTTTATGAGCATATAGGCATCTACCTGCATTGTTAGTATTTCCAGACAAATAGAAAGTATAAATATTATCCTCTCTTACCCCTTCAAAAGCGATGTCTTCCGTTGACCTATCATAAATAAGGCATTTGTTTTGTCCAAAGTTAATGTCATATCCATGGTCAGCAAGATGACTAATGCTGAGCAGGTTATGCTTTAACTCGGTCACTAGGCAGACATCCTTTATTACGGGAGATGGAGGATAACCAATATTACCATTACCTATAATATAACCTTTGAGGTTGTTGTCGAAGGATACATATCCTTCTCTCTTCATCGATAGTGATACGAAAAGATTTGTGTCTCCTGTCATATGCCGCGAGCATCCTGTTAGCCCAATGATTATATCATGTTTTTGAATATGGCTAATCAATTAAGTTTAACATATCGACGTCACTAATATTCATGTAATCACTATTATGTTACTACTTAAACTTAGCATTGTCCTAATGTTAGCATTGTCCTAAATATTCTATATCATATTGCTATGTTTGCCTAACATGTATTTGTAGACATGCTATAAGCATGATCAAATATGATCAAACCAGGACATATGCAATGGGCCAAAGACGGCGTCATACAAGAAGATTCCTCTGAACCGCCCAACGACCTATCCGGGGCCTCGCATCGGGGGTTCCGCTGCCCGGTCAGCGGACAGGGGTCGAGGGGGCAGCGCCCCCCGTTAGGGGTTCGGGGGCGAAGCCCCCGAAAGGTATTCAGATTTTCAGATCTGTTTATCTTTGGACGATTGCCGTCAAGGAAAAATGCGTCTTCTATGTCAGAAGAAAGACGTCATCAAAAGGGCTATTGGTTTTCATATTTATTCTGTATTTTTCTATTTATTGAGTCTAGGAAAAATGTGAGATTGATCGGATCGGTACTGGCTTAGGTTTTTCTCAGTATCCCAACAATCCACAATTCCAAAAGGCCCAAAACCTATGCAAATTTGGTTTATTCCTTACTGTTCTGAACCAGCAGAACTCTGACAGAACTCTGACCGAGTTCGGTCCGAGTTCGGCCCGAGTTCGGTCTGGGTTATTTGAAATACAGTTCCCTCCAAATCTGCATGCAACGTTCGTATGCGAAATCCTAGCATCCGAACTCTGCCCGAACTCTGCCCGAGTTCGGTCGTCCAAAAATACTATAAATAGAGTTGAGATTACCATTCATTTCAACAATCCAATTTCATCTCTTCTCTTCTCTATCTAAAGTGTTCTGAGCTTTTATTTTCATATCTAAGCCTTTACGACTCTTAGCCAAGCCAGTACAATTTCTGTTTAATCTAGAGTTTGGTGTTGAAGAGTTGTATCGGAGGTTGTATTCAGAAACTGAAACCAATTACCTTCTGGAGCCGGTCGTACGCTCGTCATCAAGCACGGTGTTGTGAAGTCGGTCGTGCACTTGTCACCAAGCACGGTGTTGTAAGAGTTGCAAGCACTCAGTTAAAGCTTGTGCCATAGTGGATTAACATCGAGCAAGAGTACTCGAGACTGGATTAGTCCTCTCAGAGGGATACCAGTATACATCGCTGTGTCACTGAGTTTGAATTCTTGACTCTTACTTTACTGTATTTATTTACTGTCTCCTATTTACTGCCATTGTTATTACTTAAGTTTTTAATTGGTGATTTTTTTCTGCTGCACACGCACACACTCTATTCACCCCCCCTCTAGAGGTGCTCAACGGTCCTACAATTGGTATCAGAGCAAGTGCTCCTTATAGAGATATTATTGCTTATACCAATTGCTCCTCAATTGGTATCCTAGCAAGGACTCTATTATTTGGCTTAATATCCTTGAGCAGATCCTCATTATCAGAGCGGGTTATACAGGTAAAGCGAGGTAATATTGCTATTATATAACTGCTGTTACATAGATCACTATATCACATATGGCAAGTATGTACTTCACAACTGAAGAGCAATCCCCAAATAGACTCCCACTATTTGATGGAACAAACTATAGCTATTGGAAGACACGGATGAGCTTCTACTTGAAGTCTTTAGATTTTGACTTATGGTCAATTGTTGTCAATGGCTACCAAAAGCCTACTATCACTTCTATTCTCACATCCTCTATTATTAACAAGCCTTATTATAGTTACACAGAGGAAGAGAAGAAGTTAGCTAGCCTTGATACAAAAGCAAAGCATGCTTTCTATTGTGCTGTAGACTTTAATGTATTCAATCTCATTACTACTTGCACAACATCTCATAAAATTTGGAAACTTCTTGAAGCTACTTATGAGTGCAGGTACGAAAGCAGTGCTAGCAACTCCAGAGAGGAGGATAGTCTTCATAATGATGCAAATGTATGCATGATGGCATCGAGATTTAAGGTTCAACACAATCCTATATATGAAGAAGAGCTTGTATGTGACAACCACAAGAAGATAGGCCACATCCAAGAAGATTGTACTACTGCTAGAAAGGAGAGTCACTATGAACGATCAAAAGAAGAAAGATCATCATCTCACAAGTATGCTACCACGAGCATATGGTACGAAAGTAATGCAAGCAAATCTGAAGAAGAAGAAGAGAGACCTCATCATACTACAAATATATGCTCAATGGCATTATCCAACGAGGTACAAGATAACTCTATTTTTGCAGAGAGTGAATTTTCTTATGATGACCTATCTGATGCTTTCAGTGATCTATTAAAAGAACACGAGAAAGTATTAGATAAGTATAAGCAAGCTAAAAAGGATATTCTCTGCTATAAGCTTGAGAATGAAAAGCTGACTTGCTTATTGAATGATGCAAGAAATACTTCTACTTCTGATAATTCTACTGAGATTTCCACACTTGAGTTTAGATTGCATGAAGCACTTGAATGCATTAAGAAAAGCTCTCAAGAAAATGCTAAACTTAAGGAGGAATTAGAATCAGAACAGAAGAAGTATTCTATTGCTTTATGTAGAATTGATGCTCTTTCTGCTAAATATGATGAGATCTGTGCTAACTCTAAAAAGTTAGAGATTAGACTGGGAAAACAGGTAGTACAACCTACGACTCAGTCTAACACAAGACACTTAGCACATCACAAAGTCACACATGTCAAATCTTTTACAAAGGAAGCAAGCAAAGCTAAAGCATCACACAACCATGCTTTCTATTACAAGTATCCACGCACATCATATCATACCACTTCACATTCTCATACTGCTGCACATAGCCCTAATGTTAATACTTTCTGTCATTATTGTGGTATGAATGGACATGTTTCTAATCATTGTCAGATTAGAAAACTTGTTGATATGAACTTGTGCAAATGGGTTCCTAAAGCTAACAAATATGGATCCAAGTATTGGATACCAAAGTCTTCACCTAATATTGCAGGTGAAGCTTATCATATCAAATAGAACCATGGAACATGTTGGTGATTGCAAAGCTACAAAGGTCATCTTCCATGCAAATTGTACCAACAGAAGTGTGGTCACTAGAACCACTTCGGTAACATGCTTTCTAAATACTTCTTAATATCTAGCATGTTCTTTTTAAATGTCTTGCTAATAACTCTCATTTATATCTTTTTAAATGTTTATTATTTGAATCAATGTGAGATATAATCTTAGCATGACTATTGTCTAGCTTAAATGATCAGTTCACACTATATAGTATTTTATTTTCTATTAGTGTGACACATTTGTCTATGTATGCTACTTACTGTTAATCTTTATTATTGAAGCATGCATAGGAGCTTAATTTTGTTTTTGGTGAATATGCTTTTGACTCTTTGCCTTTAATATTTTTAATGGTCACTTCTTATCGATTTGTCTTTAACATGTCGTATTTACTTTGATCAGTATTTTTGAGTATGTATGTTTAGCACAAGTCTTCTATTTACTTGAAAATTATATACATAAATTTCTATGTTAACCTTGTGCTTGCATAATATACTTCACTATTGATTCTCATATTTTATTTTGATTAACTTCTTATGAATCAATTACATCTTTGTCTGATAAAGTTTATTTATGCATGTTTTTGATCTTGTGATAATATTTATTATGCTTGTTAATGATATATGAATAATTTATTATCAATCATATATTGCTCACATGTTTCTTATATTGTATAAATATCTTTATGGAGATATATGAGTTTAGTTCAAGTTCTATATTATATTATTTTGAAAAGTAGTTTCAAACTTGTGCTTATCTCATACTTAAGTTGTTGATTTTGTTAACAAATTTATGTTCTTATTTTTATCAGCTTCTTCCTCAAAGCCTCTTTTTAAATGATGTTTTTTTTTGGCTTTTTGGTTGACATTTTGTATACATGATATTTTTAATATCTTGATCTTGATAAACCATTCTTTGGGTATTTACTTTTAGGAATTCTGAATTTCGACGATGTTCGATGATACTGCATATATTCCTTTGAATCTAAGTTCTTAAGAGTAGAAATCATTTTGGGAACAAGCCGAAAGGGTCCTTGTGACATACAGGTGTAAATAGCCTGAAGCGACACGGTGTACTAGTCTCCGGACTACCGCTAGCTGGGAATCGGCCCCTACAGCTAACCCGAAGTGATCAATACTTTATAGACTTAAGATTTATTAAGGTCTAAATGCAACTATTATCTAGTTCTGGATCCAAGGTACTGAACCCAGTCCCCTAGATTCCAGAATACATCAACGTATCTAGGTCTTACTTTTTGATTTACAAATGTTTTTATATTTTATGGTTACCCAATGATTTTGTAGCACATATGGATAAATGTAAATTGATACATCTTATACTGTATGCTACATTGTTCTAAGATTTTTGTTAGGTCCATGGAATATAATTTATTTCATATTGCACTAATTCTTTTTAAATCGTCGGTTATTAAAGAAGAGATTTATTTTGGGTACAAGCCTACAAAAGGTCTGTCTGTCACCACGACTACGGTCGAAGCGAAGCGGTACTTAAGTGTTCCCCGGTGAACCTCCGTTAGCTGGGACAGTACCTCTACAGCTAATCCAAGATTGATCAATGCTTTATAAACTAAAGATTTATTGAGATCTAGTTGCAATTGTTATCTGATGGATTTTAAATTTTAGATTTGATGGATAAATATTATTTAATGATTTATATTTTCACAAAAGGTAGCATATGTTGATCTATCTTGTCGATTGTGAGATTCTATAGCATAGATCAATTTATGTCATCTTTTGACTTATACGATTATTCATCATGCTAATTTGAAATATCTTTTAATTGTTTTATTTTTAAATGTTTATTTAATGGATATTTCTTCTTTTGTCTAAAGATGATTGTTTTTCGTATTCGTGACTACTCATTGAATATTATGGTATTGTGATTTTATCTTTAGCTTGTGTAATATTCGTAATATTCATGATTTTGAGCTTTATATTATTATCTTCTTATTCAAGTTACTTACTGTCTACAACAGTAACTCTTTGCAGGGGAGAAGTCATACAAATTGAATCTCTCTCAAAGCGTTTCTTTTCTTTAACCTTACGGTTGTCAGGTGGACACCGTGCTAAGGCTTTAAAAGGGAAGAAATGAACTTTGATAAGAAGACCTAATATTTTTGGATTAACTTTCTACTTCCGAAAATATGTCTCTAAATTTTATTTTAAAATTTTGTCAATATTATTATTTTTGGATATAGCCATGTAAAGGGGGAGTAGTTAATTGTTTCAAGTTAATTATCCCCTTGACATGCCATACATTTTTCTTTGGACATATATCTAGTTATGTTTATTTGTTCAAATGGATTTATTTATGATTTATGGATTCATTTATTGAAATTGTTTCTGTGATTCGAATCGCCAGCTTTCAGTCTGAGGACTAAATGGACGCATTCGAACATTTACTACGACAGTTTTTCATAATAAATTCCACATTTTTTTGAAAGTCTTTTTTGATTTTTTTTGAATCTGTCTCGTACTCAATGTTATTATTAAAGACAGCCTTCAAAAATATTTTACTTACATGAAATGATTTGTGTTATATTTTTTATTGAAGACATAGTTTCTTCATCTTTAAGCGTTTATTTATTGGATATTTCTTTTTCTTGCCTAAAGATGATATTTGTTTTGAGTTTGAAATTTTATATGCTTTTGATCAAAGGAAAGAAAAGATGCATATCTTGGATATTCCTTAGATCATGTGAATTATTTTTGAACTATATACGCATATTTTAAGGCGGAGCAAATTAATTGTTTCAATTCCTTTATGCCCTTAATATGTGGTATAACTAGTTCATCATGGGCATATTTTCTTTTACCTAACATATTTTGTTGAGTTGTTCATGATATTTAGATTTGTATTTTATGAGAGAATATATGATTATTATAATCTATTTTTAATTCTCTCATTCGAGTTTTTATTTTTTTAAATATATTGCCAAATATAGTTAATTATCCTTATTAATGATTCCTTTGAGCTTAAATTGATTGGGCATTTCTTATTGAGATTTTATCTCAAAGTTCATGATTATCTATACTTAGATGTTTCATACTTTGTGGGGGAGCATTCAAGTCGACTGGATTTCTCCTTCCCAAGTATTTTATCTTCATTACCTTCATGTTTATCTAATGGATATAATATATCATGCTAAGGTAATTGAATTCAAATGCATGAACTTTGGTATAAATTTTGCATAGATTATAGTATACTTATTTTGATCTCTTTTCAATGATTATACGCTTTATGGAATTGACTCACTAATTTGTATGGGCAAATTATGAATCATATTCTTTTGTGATCATTGTTAAAAGTTTTATTTTTTTTATTTTGTATATACTAGATCTGTGAATTTCTCATGAATTATTTATGACCAATGATTGATTTCTGCTATATTGATATCTATTTCTTATTGAAATCCTTTATTGGTATCTTTCAAAACTAGAGTTATATTTATCATAATATTGAGTTTTGAATTTCATTTCTGGATTTCTAGTTGGTAAACTATGTATTGATTGATTTTAATGTTTACGTTCAACCAACTATATTGTATTTCTGTTGACAAATTTTTCTACTTTAGTTATGCAATTTTCTAAACATGTTGTTTTACTGTTCTCCTAATCCTTGATCATGATTATTATTATTTTTCCTTCCTCCTATACTTATGCTTGAGTTCGTTTTATCTCTTTATTACGGGGGAGCTAATGTTTTGATCATGTCAAAGGGGGAGAAATAAGTTTAAGTTAGCAAAGAATTTCTTTTAGTATTTTGTGTTTATTAGTGATACATGCATCTATTGTATATATATTAAACTTAAAGGATTTGCCATAATCAAAAAGGGGGAGATTGTTAGCCCAATGATTATATCATATTTTTGAATATGGCTAATCAATTAAGTTTAACATATCGACGTCACTAATATTCATGTAATCACTATTATGTTACTACTTAAACTTAGCATTGTCCTAATGTTAGCATTGTCCTAAATATTCTATATCATATTGCTATGTTTGCCTAACATGTATTTGTAGACATGCTATAAGCATGATCAAATATGATCAAACCAGGACATATGCAATGGGCCAAAGACGGCGTCATACAAGAAGATTCCTCTGAACCGCCCAACGACCTATCCGGGGCCTCGCATCGGGGGTTCCGCTGCCCGGTCAGCGGACAGGGGTCGAGGGGGCAGCGCCCCCCGTTAGGGGTTCGGGGGCGAAGCCCCCGAAAGGTATTCAGATTTTCAGATCTGTTTATCTTTGGACGATTGCCGTCAAGGAAAAATGCGTCTTCTATGTCAGAAGAAAGACGTCATCAAAAGGGCTATTGGTTTTCATATTTATTCTGTATTTTTCTATTTATTGAGTCTAGGAAAAATGTGAGATTGATCGGATCGGTACTGGCTTAGGTTTTTCTCAGTATCCCAACAATCCACAATTCCAAAAGGCCCAAAACCTATGCAAATTTGGTTTATTCCTTACTGTTCTGAACCAGCAGAACTCTGACAGAACTCTGACCGAGTTCGGTCCGAGTTCGGCCCGAGTTCGGTCTGGGTTATTTGAAATACAGTTCCCTCCAAATCTGCATGCAACGTTCGTATGCGAAATCCTAGCATCCGAACTCTGCCCGAACTCTGTCCGAGTTCGGTCGTCCAAAAATACTATAAATAGAGTTGAGATTACCATTCATTTCAACAATCCAATTTCATCTCTTCTCTTCTCTATCTAAAGTGTTCTGAGCTTTTATTTTCATATCTAAGCCTTTACGACTCTTAGCCAAGCCAGTACAGTTTCTGTTTAATCTAGAGTTTGGTGTTGAAGAGTTGTATCGGAGGTTGTATTCAGAAAACGTTTCAGTTTTCCAATTACCTTCTGGAGCCGGTCGTGCGCTCGTCATCAAGCACGGTGTTGTGAAGTCGGTCGTGCACTTGTCACCAAGCACGGTGTTGTAAGAGTTGCAAGCACTCAGTTAAAGCTTGTGCCATAGTGGATTAACATCGAGCAAGAGTACTCGAGACTGGATTAGTCCTCTCAGAGGGATACCAGTATACATCGCTGTGTCACTGAGTTTGAATTCTTGACTCTTACTTTACTGTATTTATTTACTGTCTCCTATTTACTGCCATTGTTATTACTTAAGTTTTTAATTGGTGATTTTTTTCCGCTGCACACGCACACACTCTATTCACCCCCCCTCTAGAGGTGCTCAACGGTCCTACACATCCACTATCGAGAATCCACTTACTTTTAGTTGAGGAGGGAAGGTCCACCTACATCAAGAGTAGACGTGACCTTTGGTACCCAATTTCTTGAGGGTCCTGAAAAGTTAGTTTTTGGAAACCATGCATATATTTTTCTATCAACTAATCTTCTAATTCTACATTGTGGTGATGTGTGTCCATGCAAACCACAATAAGTGCATGTAGCATTCCTATTTACATTAGGAGCATGCTGATGATGTCTATAAGCAGTGTAATGAGCAGAAGTATGATGATTAGCATGATGATGATGATTATGCATAGAGTGCTGTGGAGTGGCATGGTGATATTGTCTATATGGAGTATGGTGATGTTGTCTATATGGAGCATGGTGATATTGTCTATATGGAGCATGGTGATGTTGTCTATATGGCATGACATTGTGATGTTGTCTATATGGCATGACATTGTGATGTTGATTGTGTCTTTGTGCAGCATGATGATTGTATCTATGATAATTATTTCTACGTGTATGTGGTTTGTGTCCTTTGTGAAATTGTGTGTATATGAAAGCATGATTATGTGTTGTAGATAGATAATATGAATGACTAGCATGAGAAGTGTTGTGCTCTGTGGGTGTCTCATGTGATTGGGTTTGAGGTTGAGCAACCTGTTTACCCAATTTAGTCTCTAATCTCTTGGAGACAGCCTGCAGATCAGTAACCTTAGCATTTAAACCATAAATCTTAGTCATAGAAATCTTGTGTCTACTCTTTTCTTCAGCAAGCAACGTATTGAGTGTTGTGATTTCTTGTGTCTGTTGCTCAATACGTGTTTCAGCATCATGAAGGCTTAGTTTAAGCTTCGATACCTCATCTGTGACTTCCGTGGGTGAAGTGTCTCTAATGTTATCAAGCAATAGAAAAAGTCTTTGAATCTCGTCTTCATAACTTTTGATTTTGTCCTTGGCGTGTTTGTATTTACCAATGATCTTTTTGTGATCATCGAGTAAATCAGTGAAAGCATCGCCAAGTTCATCAAAAGAGAAGTCGTCAAGAGTTTTGTTTGATACCTTATCGGATGTTGCCATTAGGCACACATTAGCCGTATCTTGAGGAGAGTCCTTTTCTTCCTCGGAGTCACTAGCTTCGCTTTCATGCCAAATGCTTGTGTTGGCATATTTCTTTGATGAAGTCTTCTTGTATGGCTTTTCATAGCGGTTGCTCTTCTTCAAGAATGGACAGTCTTTTCGGACGTATCCAGTCTTCTTGCAACCATAGCAAGTTGGCTCTTCTTCACCATCTTCTTGTGGTTCCTTCTTCCTTCGATTGAAGCGAAGGAATTTTTTGAAGTTGCGGACCATAAGGGCTTGATCATCTTCCGAGTCATCATCATCTGTCTCTTCGGGTTCAGCCCTTCGCCGGTGAGCTTTGAGTGCGATCTCTTTAGCCTTAGGAGCAGGCTCTTCGAAGTCCTTGAGGTCAAGCTCATGAGTCATTAGCTTTCCCATCAAGGTCTCCATGGACATGGTTGTGAGATCATTTTCTTCTATGATGGCCGTCACTTTAGGGTTCCAAATCTTTGGTAGCCCCCTAAGTAGCTTGCGAATCTTCTCGTGATTTGAGTATTGCTTGCCGAGCGAAGATAGGGGGTTGATGATGTCGAGGAATCTTGTGAACATTTGCGTGATCGTCTCATTTGGTTTCATCTTAAAAGCCTCATATTCTTGCGTGAGACGGCTTATCTTTGATTCCTTGACTTGGGTAGTTCCTTCATGCGTCACTTCTAGAAGTCTCCATACTTCATGAGATGTGGTGCATGTTGATACCCTGTTGAACTCATTCCTGTCTATAGTACAGAATAAAGCATTAATAGCTCTCGCATCTAGACTTGCCTGTTTCTTCTCCTCGTCAGAATATTTGTCATGTGATTTCTCAACAAGATCACCGTTGACAACTATCCTGGCGGGCTTTTTGTAACCGTCAGTGACGACAGTCCACAGGTCAAAGTCTAGAGACTTGAGATAAAAACTCATCCTTGTTTTCCAATATGTGTAGTTAGTTCCATCAAATAGGGGAGGCCTATGAGTGGACTACCCTTCACCATGATTGGAAATCAAGGATTGTGTGGTTGCCATGGATCAGCTCTAGGATGTAAGTCCTTGTAAAGAGAATAGAGCTCTGATACCAATTGAAGAACAGATGGCAACTCTAGAGGGGGGTGAATA